>CAJQUW010012760.1:0-104394 GCA_907163375.1 Prostheceraeus crozeri
ATTTTCATAAAATTGTGATTGTAGATAATATTGCAGAATGTTAATATATTTTAACCCAATCAAAGTAATGTTTGACGGATTATGATAGAATTTATAAACATTGGACAGGTTGCAGTCGAAAAAATTAGGGCAGGATGGCTAGCGAAATTCGGTAAAGGATTGCAATGTATTTGGTTGATCACACTCCACGTAATATTGAAGGAAGCAACAAGAGAACAAAATTCTGCTTATCATCCAAAGAAACCCTCTAGCTCCACACCAATTGATAATGACCTGAACGGGGCATGTGGTTAGTTTATCTCACCAAAAAAACAGGCTTATCTGTTGTGCAGTCAAAAAGTTCATCCTACATGCATCATCCACGGTAGAACTGTAGATGCACCTAGTACGTACACTGTAAACTGTAGACAGCCAGAAATCAGACAGAATAACAGCCAAAATGATCAGACAATTGCAACAGACAGCATCAGACAATTAACAGCCAAAAGTGGCTGTTCAGAACAGACAAGATGAGACAATCACCACACAAAATATCAGCCTGTCTATTTTTCTAGAAATATTGACACTGGCTACTTACAGTATATCTACGTAGACACTCCTAATCATATATGTTCTATGGCTGTCCAACTCACTCACACAAGTATTCTTATATATAGATTATGAACTTTTGTGATATCTTCCAAGATGTCTTTCGTTCTGTCGTTATCAACTTTCGGGAAGTATATATATATATACCCTTGAAAGTTGTAAAGAACATAGTAAAAACAGAATTAAAAGATAGCATCAATATGTCAAATATTCAGACCGGTTATTCCTATGCCTTCAAGTATTTCAAAAGAACCCTACTTATTTAAACATTGGATATTCTTATAATCGAAAATTATCAAGGATACCATCCAATTTTGATAAAAGTGTATATATTAGTGATAAGTAGTATGATATGCAGTAGACGTAATAATACAAATTTGTCCGCGCGATGAGACAAAAATTGTCTGATAAGCAGGAAATATATATGATAATACGTAGCATCAGCAAGAATACTGATTTGGTTGATAAATTGTCTGAAAAGGGGCTGTTTACAGTTTACAGTGTACAAAGAATGAAAAATGATCGAAGTTGGCATCGTTCAACAAAATGGTTGCTCTCAATGAGCGCATCGCAGTAGCAGACATTCATTACCGCAGCAAAAGCATCGGTAAAAAGTGATCGGTTGCAAGTCCATTAGAAAACTTTCCAAACGTGAAGCAGAATCCAAAGATGATTTTTTAAATTCTACTTACGCTTAGTCACCATTACCTATATGGCTGCAAAGTAGGTAAATAATTATATCTAGGTAATTATGGTGTTATATAACGACCTGATTATGGGAATTATTATCTTGTAGAAATAGAAAGCTACGCAATAGCATCCATTATGTATATTTACATAAACACAGGATAACTCTTTCGCCAATTTAACATTGTCATGTATGTCCGGAGCATAAAGGCTTTTTAACTTGATTGTCTTATGGACATGGTTTACCAAAAATTCGCTAAGAAAATTGATCTGTTCATCCTATCATTGCTTGCTGTAATTCTGTATCTTTTAGATTGGTGAAAGAGCTATCCCGTATTTTGTCAACTTTATTTGGCCCATTTTCTTATTGCCACTTGAAGAATTCATATAATCATTTATATCGGTTGATGCAGTGTCTCCTGTGATAACAAGCAAATTTTTATTAGCTGCTCAACAGTAAAAGTAACCCTAAAGTGTCTGGTTTGCCTGGAGGCATTCGATTGTGAACTGATGGCACCTACCAGGGATTCTCAAGTTTTCGGGCTGTCAATTCCGGGAGGCTAATGAAAATTGACCAATGAAAAATCGCATCAGATGTTTTTGAGCAGCAGTTTTACCCAAAATTATGTCTTGAATAATTTCACCACAGGGGGTAGTTTTATATACAACACTTGGAGCTTGTGAGATGATTGGATCTCAATGCAACTCCATGTAATACCAATAGGGCCTACAACCTAAACATTGAATTGTTAGTGGAAGAGTATTGCTTGATAAGCTAATGGCAGCTAAAAACTAACGGTATGGGTTAGATCCTTTTTGACGCACAGTGTCTTAAAACACTTACTGAATAGAAAATTCATGACATATTGGCAAGCTCTTTGTTCTAGCCTCTTATATACTCAGACTGAATTTAAAATTCATTGTTGAGAATTCTTAATTCTCTATTATGGCTATGCTCGCTTGCGTGTTTACTTTGATTTTCTGTTATCAATTTGCTAACATGATGGATTTTGGAAAATCAGTTGTCACTTGTTATGCATTATGACAAAGGCTACATGTTGGTACATTGCTCATTACATCGGCAACTATTTAAATGTCCGCACTACTGCTCAGTTATCACATCGTACAAAATGCCTATGTTGTCAAAGTTCGTAAAAATGCATCGCATAATTGTATTGCAATTTGGACCTATTGCTTATCCGAAGCAGAGATGGGTCTACCATTTATGTAATTTATGAGTGCGATACAGAAATTGAAAGATTTCTAGCGGATTTAGTTGATCAAATGATGCCTAATGGTACATGCATTGATCAGTCGGCTGCAGAGACGTTCCAGCCTCGACCGGCCGGTTTGAATGCTCCGCCCGGCAAAAACCCTACCGGCTCCATGCCCTGATGCATGCTATCAGTCAGTTTTCATTAAAAAGTTGTCATCTATTATGCTGAAATCCCTTATAAAAAGCGCCATTTTTCTTTTGTGCGACCTGTTGACAGCTACTGACCATTAATGAAATTTCATTTTTGTCAAGTCAATGTGGAACATGAAGGTTGATGTAGCAGACAGTTTATTAAATTTGAGCCATATCCTCAATAAGAAAATTACGTATGAAAATGAGTTGATTTTTGTGCCATTTAGAAAATCTCCTCAGCTATAGCACATATGTCATACATTTGACCACTAAACGTTTCTACAAATAGTTCGCACATACAGTGGCAGAATGGGCGGCTGAAATCACTAACTTAGGTTGGTCTGGGCTTTCCTTATCTGCCCTATAAGGTGAGAAAACAAAAAATGATTCTAGAAATATATCGAATTCCTGAGCATGCTCCAGAAACTGCTCACAGGAAGATCGTCTGGATTAGTCAACGAACTCTCTTGATCCTGATGTTTCCCTAGTACATCCGAGTAATGGTCCTCTTTCACAATCAACTTATTGACATTAGTAAATATGCTACAAAGTTCTCTGCCATCACATTGACCTAGTTCTTCCAAAGCCGAAGCCAAAGTCTTCCCTTTCCAATCAAAAGGAATAGTTGCATCTGCAATGAAGATATCGGCGTCGATAGGTATTTTTGCAACAGGAGGAGGGCATTGAGTGGAATCTATCCTTTGCAGACCATGGAACACTTGAAAGAAAAACAGTTTGTGCTTCTTTGTCAGCATTGTACCACTGTTTGGTCTAAATGGTTCGACGATTTCATCAACTGTTAATGACATGTCTAAAGCGAAGGCTTCAGTAACCTTCCCTCCGATAATAGAAATACCTAAAACACACAAGATCAGTCCATTACACTCATCGGGTATAGCATTAGCTATTTGATTCAGTCTATCAACCACTTCATCTCGTTTCTTCAACACATTTTCCATCTTCAGTTCTCTTGAGTAATCTTTAGTGTCATCTGAGTCTGCTCGAAAATTAAAGCCATTGTTTTCAAAAAATGAATGCAATCTTTCATATTCTTTGGCCAATTTTGTAAAGACTTCCTTGTTGTTAATGTTCTGAATTTCATTGTCCACTGTCGCTTGATAGTTGAATGTGTCATTGAATAGTGCAAGAATCACAACCTCAGTTTTAGATTTATCCAAACGCTCCATTGTATTAGGATATCGGAAGAATAGCAATCAAAATTCCAAGTAGATATTTCTGACTGAATAATCAGGATGGTGCAGGATCTCACCGACTGTAATTGATGACATCGGTGAGACAGCAAACTATCTGGCTATAGATAAAGCAATGAAGTTGGTAAGTGTAACGTCCATCGGTTTACCATGCGCATAACACGTACGGCGTATGTCTGATGCATCTATTCAAACCATGACGGTGTAGATGACGTGAAATGAATGACGCTATTTCATCTAATGTTACTGTATCTGCATTTAATCTATGAACGCATCGGTGTCATATTTATAGTCGCAGTGGCATTGTAATGCAAGTGAATACAACGTCATCACGGATTTTTATATTTAATGGTTGAGGAAGAACCAAGGTTTTAATGATGCGATAATTCTTAATTCAATTATGACATCATTAAAACCTTGGCTCTTCCTCAACCATTGAATATTAAAATAAATGACTGGCCAAGGCATCTTCAGTCATCACAGGTATTTGTATTCACCTGATGAAGGACAAAATTCAATAGTTTGTGACAATTAATCTTTTCCGAGACCACCAAGGAGGCGCGGCCTTCATTAGACCTAATAAAAGAATTGCAATAGATTTAGAAGGTAAAACATATTATATGTGCATGTCTTTTCACTTTGAAAAATGATCGAAATCAGATAGAGCACTGGTTGTATCTCTGATGCTTGGAATTTATACTCGATTTTTTTCTATTTTCCCATTCTTCAAAGTTATACGTTACCGATAAAAGGAATGCATTATGACATGAATTTGCACTTTAAGAAAACGCATTTGAAATATATTTGAGAAACAGTTCTTTAAGATGACTAAAGAAATTATCGGAAAATGTTGACACTAAATTTCATCATCAAAAATGTACTGAGGCCTGTCATAGTTTACAAAAAGCTAGTTGACATTGAAAATATACTTTTCCAGTTGGAATTTCATGAAGTCAGCATCTCTATTTATTGTGGGAATATCATGTCATCTTCGAGCGTCTAACGACGTAATTTGTGTCATGTTGTGTAATGCTCATTCATGCAAGTGAGTTGTCATAAAATTACGATCCTTGTGATTGTCAGAAAATATATTCTTCGATGAATATCTCCCATTTTCGGAAATGCAACGGCTCCAATGATCACATAATTTGCGTATTAGCAGCGTCACACTGCGTTGTCATATCATTCATTGCTTCTCTTGTTGCGAAGTTCTCAACATCGCAAGACTATGGAATTGCAACAACACTGGGACGCATGCACAGCCTAGTCGGGACTAGGAGCTTCCAAGTCGCGACTTGTGCTAGTTCTTGAACAATTTCATGGCGCAGATGAAATTGTGAAAGACTCTTAGCTAGTCGTGACTAGGATTTCAATTTACAGCTTAGTCGGGACTAGATGCAGTCCCGTGTTTCTTCAAGTCTGCTATAGAGCTGCTCGTGCCGCCAAGATGTCTTCAAAGATACCTAATTCAGTGCTGTTGATCGAAAAACATTTGTAAATTGAATTCTTTATAGGACAAGTAAATGACAATTTCAAATATACTTGCTTTCTTAACATTTGGTTTGAAATATGCCAAAACTATTAGTTATCTTTAATGTAATTTTGGAGCAAGGGCAATGAACTGCCTTGTCGATCATTATTTTGAAAATGTTTATCTTAAAGAGAATCAGTAAAGGTTACTTTCTCTTAATTATGTTAGGAAATATTATGTTGATATTTCTTAAATGAGTTTAAGAACGTAAAACAAAAATTATCCAAGAAGCTGTAGTGATGCTCATTGTGATCGTTTAGACCACAATACGAGTATATCAGCGAATGAATTCCGTTGTAGTTTTCCTTCGTATGTTAAAGTTTTCGTTTCACCCTTCTCATTATCGGACTTGGATTCCCACTCATCTTCATTAGATGAGTTTCTGTTCACCTTTAAACTCTTCACCGTAGTCATCAACCTCCTGACTGTCGATATCGGTGTCTGCTGTAGAGTAAGTGTATTAGGTAGAGTATCAACTCAGTATTAACTAAATCTCCAATGTGTATGCAGTTTCGATTTTATTTAATGAACTCGAGTTGAACCAAATTGGGTATTGAAACCAAATGTGAGTTACGCAAAGTTTTGCAGTTTTGAATAAATTACCACGGAATTGACTGATCATGATAGTAGCACAAAATATTTTACGAATTCTCCCTGTCATGACAGTCTTGCTTGTTAAATGTTTGTTAAATCAGCAATTCAAAGGTTGCTTTTACTTAAGTGTGCTCAACCTAGCCTTCTTAATAAGAGTATTTTCTTATGCTTGATCATATCACAAGCACCTGCCACGAGAAGAAGAACAAAGTAATCAAAAGACAATAATCACAATTAAATTTAAAGGATTAAAATCGGTCCACATAACTTTTCAGATTCAAGAAATGAAACATTAATTTGGTGAATCATAAAATCATATCGATGAAAATGGAATTAAAAACTTGAATTTTCAGCCAATGTACACAATCACATCTCAAGTTTCTCATGAAGATTTGAATTATAATGCGGTTCATGAAATTCCCTTGATAATCAGCTTAGTGTCCGCTTAATGAAGATGCTTGCCAGCAAATATTCATTCCTTTTGATATCCAACTTGCTTCATACTACTTACATATTAGGTTCATGTCAAAAGTAAATAATTACAGGAATATTTTGCAAAAATTTAACTTTTTAAAAACTGCTCAAATAATTTTTTGGACGGCAGGAACGTAATCTCCACAAAACACTGAATCTTTTCATATCAAAACGTTCACTGTATACAGATACTTTTCTGAGTCGACACTCTACCTACTAAAAGCTTACTCTATGCCTAACTATGTGCTTGCTCTATGGTTGTCCAATGGAATCAACGTCCCTTCAATCTGTGGAGCCAAATTGCATGTTGATTCGAGCATGCGCGATCAAGATACATTCTGAAAAATGTGCTTGAAGAGGCAAAGCGAAATTTTGTTTCATCACGGCTATTCGACTACTTTTTGATTTTAAATGGATATAATTCTTTACAGATCAAAATTTAATGACTGCATTTGCAATTACCTAGCTGTTCTTCGAAGAATGGGAAATAGTAGGAAAATAACTATTCTCTAGGAATGGCATGGCATCATAACAATTGTACAAGATATTACACACATATATAGCCTAGATGGAAATTAGATTAACAAAAGCAAGAAAAATATAGAATAGAAATAATAAACATTTAGAATATTAAATGTAGATGATTAATTGCTGTTATTTTTTCACATTCTCCGACATTCTTCGCATCCATGATTTTTTTCCTGTGAAACTGTTCCCCTACAACGTACTATTTACGTAAATGTTGTGACATACGAAGGAAGGATTCTAAAGGCCCGATCTCCAGTAAAAACGAAATATCTTCCACACCTGCAGTGCCAGTCATGAGCGGTGTACATTTATGCGCCACGTTTTTAAGAAACCTTTTAGAATGCTATTCATCCTCTTTCTCCTATGCAGCGGATGCATTTTAAGAGGGCACTGAAATTTTAAGTACGCATTCAATATAATGAAAATCTCAAGCGTTTGTATTGAGTTAATTGATGGCCAATGATAAACGGTGAATGGTTTTGATGTTAAGATGACTGATGTCGTTGTAGACGAAGTAGTGACGCAGCCACCACCTTAGAGAGGAAGGAAAGTCCTTACCTTTCTATTATTACCACTAAGTCGCGACTATGAAGTTGAGTATAGTCGCGATTAAAACCTGCGCAGTCTATCAGTAAATGCCTACGCAGATGCGCTGCTCGGTTGAATGTCGACTCTCAACTCATATTTGAAGAAGTGGCAATCCCTTTGTAGTCTTCATAGAAGAGTCAAACAATCGAAAACTGCCGGTGATAGGCCTATCACACCATCCTTGGCGAATAATTGCCCAAATTTAACATTGAATTTCTAATTATTCCACCGTCTCACGAACAGGAAAATAGCCGATTCATTTATTAATCAGGTGTCTAACATATCTATCTTGTAAGATGTTTGTCTGTCTAAGGGAGTACATGTACATGCTATGTGAGTTGAAAAGCATCCTTTAAAAACCTTCCAAGCTCTGATGCGCATCCTATGTTTGCAGAATTTCGAGGGGGAATTCGATGCTAAAAAAACCTCATCAAGTATATTCCGAAACATGTGAAAATCTCGGTAACTTACCGGTCTCGATACTACCGAGTCGGCAGGCATCCATTTAATCCAACTCCCTCATTTTACGTACAATAAATTTGCAATTCAAAATATTAGAAAGAAGTCTCAAGGAAGAATGAAACGCCACGTCTACGGATATATATTCTTGCTGATTGCATTCTCGAACCCCATCATGGACTCCTATGCGAATAAATTCGTCCTTGGAAATTGGTTTTTGAGGTGTTGAAGTTATTTTGGTTTCTTTTCCAGTTATTACCAATTGGAATTTTCTATTACTACTACAGAATTTCATGTTTTGAGTTTTTGTCTGTCATGTAGCATTATGCCTTTCTTTTGCAGTTTGTTACCGCTATTAATTTCGATTACACAAAAGTCTTGGCCATTGACCTTTAGATTTTGATTACCACAGTTATGACCAATGTGATTTAATCTTACTGTCTAATGGCAGGATTGGGAAGAATCAAAACAGTCCGAATTATTTTGTGGGAGAAATAAAAGTATTATTTTTTCTGTTCTGAGCAATATAAAAAATGAATGAGAAAATAATTGAATAGAAGTCAGTATTCCCTTGGACAAGTCACAAGAAGAGACGATACCGGTAGGAATAAGTCCCCGGAGTTTTTGGTCGATTATCTTTTGGGTTTATTTTCTTATATATTATTTGCCATTTTTGATTTCCACTGTTTTTATATATATATATATATATATATATATATATATATATATATTTGTGTGAAAATATTGGTGCCATCCATTTAATCCAACTCACTCATTTTCGTACAATAAAATTGCAATTGCAAAAATTTAGAAAAACACAAATTTAGACCGATTTTTGGAAAATTTTTGAATTTATTCCAGAGTTTTGGATTGTTGAATCATTTTGCAGTTTCCTGTTAAACGAGGTGAATACACTACCTAAGTTACTTAGGAGTACCGAAAAATTGGCCTAATATTGATGAGACTGATTTTTTTCCTGGGATGCAAATATACCTATATGAAGATATAAGTGAAATATAGTGGAAGATTCTTAGAATAGAATAATAGAGTTTTAATAGAGAATAATATTGAGTTTCATCCTCAGTTAAAAAATGAGTGGTGCCCTGAAATTCATCCAATATCAGGTAATCATTCAACAAACATAGTTCACATCTTTCAACACTCGACACAATTCCCCCTCGTTTGAAAATCGCAGCCTAATCGGGGTAAATTTTGCGATTTGCAAGTTAGCAAAGTTAGCGAACTAGGCCTGCTGATGATTCGTGTGTATTGGATGAAAAATGGCAGTCATTCATGTGTGTCCTCATTTCTTCCAACTGAGGATGCAAACTCAATATTTTAATTATTCTATTTACATCGTGTTTGCAAATAGGAGCATTTATTTAAGTATTAACAGGCGCACTAGCCCCAGGTGACGTTACTACGGTGCTACATGTAGCTCAGATGAAATAATGGCAAGTACTGTATACATCTATAAGGTCGCCCACCCCAATTGTCATACGCTCGTGAAATTCATTACAACCACATACAGGTAAAAGCGTATCTGAAGTTTTTTTTTCGAATTTACTATGCAAGGAGCGAACACCTTCATTCTATGTTGAAGTCCGAAGATGACACAACATAAAGTGTAGACCAAAGCATTTATTGGTGCCTCTGGCGAGTTAGTGATGAAACTGTAATGTAAACTAAAATATATTAAAATGGAGAATATAATGTCGAACACAACTATCATTGCAGGGATGGTGGAGTCCTATCATTTTGATTGGACTCGAACTCCGACTCCGGGGTGGCCAGTATATAAAAGCCTAGTTTATTTTTTAAAGAAAACTGGTAACCTACATCATAGATCATTATAGGCTTAACCTGCACCTATCTTTAGTGATCATTGCTGTATCACAACTTATCAATCATTTTCGATGAAAAGTTCTGTCCAATTGTTGCTTTTTTAAAAGTTGCGATGCAATGCGACTCGGCTACCTCCCCATCTTGTTGATGTGTTGGTTCAGCAACGGTTTTTTCTCCAGTCTCTACCAGGCAGGAAGATCCTCATCCTTTTCCAAAAATATGAGTGCGCTTTCGGATTTTAGTATGCGCTTTGGAGGAGGATATCTCACACGATTAACGTAAAGGGGTTAAGAAAGGTAATGTTCTCAAAACAAGATCAACAATATTTCATTTTTTTCTCTGATGTGACCTTTGGCGCGTAGGTGTGATCGAGGCTATGAAGGCTTGTTTTCTCTACTACATCACAATCTTTTTAGAGACAATCTTTTTTCACTATCCCGGTTCAATCCCTCAACTATTACAAGCTTAGCATGCACAGCTGTCTCTGAACTCTTGTTTGACGGAGAAAGTTGACATCAAGACAGTGACAGCTATGCACAAGGATAAATATTTTTTTGTATTATATTTCGGGTCTAGTTATAGGCTTCCTGCATGTTTCCAATTAGCGAACTTCGCATTTATCTTCATCTTTAAGTATAGTCCAGTGATCATCGCCCCGTCTTTCAGCTCAGTGTTTGGACAGGTTTCAAAGTTATGAAGGTTGGGACCTGTTATGCTGATACTGAACGATCGATAAAGAGTTCTTTTTTGTCTAGCGCATAGAATTCTCCAACTTCTTGATCTCTAATATGCATCTCATCATTGATGCCGGAAATATGAGGATGCTACTACAGTGGCGGGGCAAACGCGGTGGCCAGTCCGAACACGCCACATTGGGTAGCCCCCACTTGAATCCTCACATACCTGGCAAAGTGGCCCGCGTACATTATTTGAATCGGTGATGCGTAAACCTAGCCGCTCTCCGACTTTGACCTAGAAAGATGCTTCTTAGGTTGAGGTTGTTCTTCTTTAGAATTTGCAAAAAGGATTGAACTAATGACTTTTTGAGCAAACATGATGGCCCAAAAATATTATTTGAATTGCTCAAACCATACCACGTTCGCAGATGAATATCTTAATCACACCATGAAGGTAAAGGACATAACATCGACTGCGTGGTGCTAAGTTGCATGGTGTTCGAATCTATTCCTTGTTGAGTATGTTTCACGCACGTAACGGCCCATAATATAAGGGGCATAAATTAAGTTACGCATGAAGGAATCCAAAATGAGGACATGCGATTTCTATAAGTCATGTATTCTTTATGAATTACATTTATAAAAGAAAGTATTTCGTTTCTGCGATTTTTATATGTATACTGCAACCAATTTTGTACTAGAAATGGCATTTTCGCACGAGCATCTTCCAAGGGTAGGCCTATGCGCAGTTTTCGAAATGCGCTTAGGTTTGGGTGAAGTATGCCTATGTACACTTAGATTCATTGTGGTTTAAACTGTCTTTATTTGTATTATTTCACTATTGTACAATATGTAGGGCGAACAGATGTACTATATCTAAGCTGCAATACGTCATTTTTCGATGAAAATCTGGTCATATATTTCCAATATGGTCACTACCATCAATTGATACAAACAAAGAAAACGGTTCCTTAATTTAGTTTGACCTGTTCACTTTTCAGTATTCATAAACATTTTAGAATGTTAAGATGCAGTCCTAAAAAAATACTCAAAAGAATGCAGTAAAGGAATTTGAACCAATATTTCTGCCTTTTTGAAATTGGGTGGCCGGCTGAGCCATCTCGCGGGCTACTGTTTGTGGCACCTCTAGCCCAACTTGGTTGCCACCCACTTGGTTCCTAACTACATAATCATTAATCCGCTACTGATACACATACCGTAACCGGAAAGTGAACATTACAACCGATAGATGGGCACTCAGGTTCCTTAGATTCGCTTTCGGTTGGAAAAATCAAATACGACCTCTAAGGCCCAGCTTTGCCTAATAGAAACAATTAATTCCAATTCCTAAATTTGATAAAAGCAATTTGGTAAAAGCAATGTATGATGACCTATCCAGCTATAGAAACTCGAAACTTTATCCAGGCTTTGAATAAAATGTCTCATATAAAAAAATCTTCAAATGTCACATAGAAAAAATAAAAGGGATGAGAAAGGAAAGTTATATTTACTGCGAGAATGAATATGTAGGCATCGATAATGGAAATTAATGTATATCTTAAAAGTAAACAATACGCAGACAACAAACAAGAGACCCGCCCCCCAAGGACGTCGATGCATGCGTTGTAGGCTTTTTGCATTATGGTGGTCGAGGTATCTCATGTATGCCTCTTGATTTATATACCATCTTGTTGATATAATCTATCAAAGTTTTATTTCTTTAAGCACATTATATCAATATTGACAAATTTAGACTTGCAGTGGAGCATGCCAAGTCTCCATGTTCAGCTTTCATAATAGTAAATGCGGCGTCTTGTTCTTTCATTAACTATCTGGTTTTGAAAAATGCGAATTTTGTCATTGTACTCCAGAAACTACACACAGGCAACCGGTCTTCATTCCGTGTTCCAATATCGGTGTCAGACATGAGGCGTTTGATGTTTCTGTAATCCGGATGGTGTTGGATATGACCTCTCACTTTGGTGACATCTCTGTTTTAGCTGCTAAATGCTGACTTAAGAGCATTTGCGCTAAGTTGTCCATGACAGAGAACATGTGGGTCCATTCCCAGTCAAAAGGAATCGTAGCAATCGGCTATGCAAATGTCAGCATCTATCGGGAACTGGTATTCATTTGGGATCCTTCGCAGCTATGTAAAATCAATCAATTTAAATCCTTCAACATTTGTATGAAGAAAACTTTGGTTTGAATGTGAGAATGGGACAGAAATTTGAATTTTGAAAGGTGTTAGAATCGTTCCAATGCCAATGTTATTTGATTGTAAGTTGGTGAGAATATTCGAGTTCCATTGAATTCCAATGAAACAGAAAATCAAACGTCGTTGTTTCTTAATGTTTCGTCCGAAACGAAGCGATGTCGTGTATTTTTCGAAAGAGGGAAGGATTCCATTTAGACAGCCTAATCACATTGTTCTTTGGTAATCAACTCCAACGTTATTGAAGAACGAACGCTAATTGTTAAATTCTGTCTCAACTTTCCATTTAAACTGTAAAAAATCAATGGGTTCTCCAGTTAGCTCATCTTTGGAAATTCTCACTTTGACATTGATTACCACGATTACTCTTCGGATTATTGATGTGATTAGTCCATCAGGTAAGATCTATCAAAAGCAGGATAATCAAGGTTTTAGCCTAATGGAGAGGTTGATAGATTCGACGTATTGCTGAAGTTGGTGCTATCAGTGAAATTATTCAAAGTTGGGCCGTTGAATGAGCCACTGAGGCGTAACGCAATCATATCTCGATGTACTGTTAGCAATTGGTAGTGATTGTTTCATCGCATTTTGTCTGAACATAGAATGATAACAATCGTGTGTGCGGGAAGTGTGCACTGTGACGACACGAGATATTTTAGGCATGAGGAAACAATGGCACTTTATTCGGGGAATGGGATTCAATAGGGCATGTAAAAGAGTAATTGCAGGCACTTTATTACTTTATGTTGCGTTTATTTTGGTAAAAATTAGTTAATTTATGTAGCAACGTCATGATAACCAATAATCTTGTGCAAAATTGCATACTGATAAATATGTATTTGATTTGGAATTCGTTTTGAAAAATATTTGTCAGAGTTGAGCCCATTTAACTGGATTCAAATGGATGACTACACTGTAGTGCAAAAAGTCTACTCTAATCTTGGAGGGACACATTTATTTTATTCGTGGAGCATTGCATGTCGGAATCAGATCACAAAGTGATTTCTGCCGCTTCACAAAAAGTCATGAAAATTTGTCTCAAAAGATTTACGTCTTCGAGTATGTTCTTGAGATATAAAACACCATCGCGTCACTATTTAAAATTTCGCATTTGCATCACAAATTCACAAATCAAAATGATTGATCATTTGAAGAATGAAACGGAAATGACATATATTTAATCTAAAACAAACATTTTTTCCAAATATGCACTGTAAATCGCTCCAATACCAATCACATACGAATGGATGCATTAAAACAAAATTATTTTTTGGTATATATTCTTGTATATATTTTGTATGCTTTTCGTATGTTATTTCAATTGTGGTGGCTTTACATACGAAAGCATATACCAGTGCATAATGATAAACGTAAGCATCAAAGATGTCTTAAGTATGTTGAAAATTTGAGGTTTTGTCAATAAAGATCACATTAATGTTATACTGTCTTGAAAGTAGTGAGAAAATGGACATATATTAGTCAATCTTTCAATACTGATTCGATTTTATACTTGTAAGTCTAAGTCATTTAATAAATATTAAATAGGTATCAGCCATAAACAATTGTGCATTATGTAATTTTAAAATTAAGGCATGTTATCAATTCGAAATAAAACACATTGTAATTCATGAACGCAAAAATGTTTGTTTGAGAATATATAAGTCAACAGGTGCACAAGAGATATTGTTTTGAATGAGGTGATGTTAATCGACTGGTTCGTAAGGGTAGAGATAACCAACAGTCCGCTTATGTTACCTAGACAAGTTGCAACGACGACATACTCGTAGAGCATGAAATTCAAAATAGATTACCTAGTTATGTATCACACTATCAAATAGAAAAATCACGACTGGTATACTGAAAAACGGTGTTTGACTTTAGTATGAAGAATTATATTTTTTGCTTGTGACTTAAAGCTCTACACACCAGAGGGCATACAGAGGCATAAGGTTATGAGGATGAATTTGCATCGGTACTGTATATACGACATTCACATCAACTCGTATTTCAGTGTAAAGCAGCCAAACACAGATAGAATAGTTCGTATCGCTGCACACCAATCATAAGTGAGATTTCGTATGAAAATACTAACCAGATGTTGGTTTCAAATTGTTCATGTGATTTTGGTATATGTTTGTATGTACTTTTCGTATACCAGCGCGATTTTACAGTGCAGTAGTAGTTAGCACGAGTTTTAATGAAATCCATTGCTACGGTAGTAATACATTCGGTAATATAAAATTATTTCACGAATGAGATAGTTAAGAAATGAGGGAGCTAAAAGCATTTTCAAGTCCAATATCAAGTTTATAGTCATATTGTTATACAAACGGTGCACGTCGGTATGAAAGATGGATCGGCGAAAGTGAGTTCGAGTGCATGGTTAGGCAGCTGGATGGGACAGAAGATATTGAGTCAAATTTGCTGGGACGAGATTGTGAAGAAGATTGTCAGATGATGCAAAATGTCTTTGAATATATCAGCGTTTGTGTTAAATATTCTTCACCATTTCGTTGAAAGTGGTGTTAAATTTATCACAATCACAATCTTTCGCAAATAATGCGCTGGCAACATTTGCGTTCGTCTTCCAGTTTTCGGAGTTTTCTGATTTTGTCCAATAAGTAGCGGATCGTTGTACTCGAGGGTAGATAAAACTACAGCGTTGTGGATGAGTAATAGCTCAGTTTTCGACAAGGAATGCTTGACGCGCTTTATGATAAACAGCCTTGACTAGAAAGTCGGGGCACAAAGAGTGCCATGTTACGTTCGTCCCTATAATGACTCCAGAATCTTCGTTAGGTTTCAAAAATGATGTTCGCTGGAGACAAAGATATTGATTTCTTCTTAACGCACATACATAGACCTTTCTCCCATTTGAGGTTCAAACCATGCAAGGTGCACCAATTCTGAACATTATAATCTTTATTTCTGATCGACTTTTCCAATGGTTGCTTGGTCCCGTGACTGTTAGAAGTTAGCAATAACGTCATCTGCATATTTTGACAACAGAAAATTGAGAACATAGTACTAATAAGCTCGTATGTGTACAAACGAGGAATGGTGACATTTTCCACCTTTACGGTATCCCAGAAGACTGCAACAGTAGAACTGAAGCGGTTTTTAAGTTCAACATATTGCCTACAACTTTGCAACGATGTACATGTATCTTGTCGCACGCAAAAAATAATCTCAGTAGACTTTTTCCGGTCATAATAAGCTAACTGATCTGACAAAATGCCTGAAAGATGCACTGTAGATTAAATAGGGTCTTCATTTGCATAAGCGCCATCAATTCATGCAAAAAGAGCCCTTTTTAAAATATCCAGCGACCTGTGCTGGCAAGCGAAGAGCAAAAGAAAACTTTGCTGGGAAGCACTGCTTTAAAATCTTATGGATTTTGATGAAGCTTGATTTAAAAGTGAATGAGATACCGTGGAGCATCGATGTAGCTCTTCGGAATTTTCTGCAATTAAGAATTGGAGTTGTGGCTAGCTGTGTGTTTTGAAAATTCGAAAACATCAGTTGACTAAGCTTTTCGAACTGTATGAAGGCTTGTTGACAGAGCACTGCTTACATTTTGACAAAGCTTGTCATGAAGTGATTGTGGGAAGGCAGACCTACTGATGGTATAATGTAGAGCTTCCATGAGATTTTGGATGAACTCTTTCAGATAAACGAGGCTTCTCCACTGCAAATCGCTCGATAGCAATCATATACGAAGGACGTATACCAAAATATTTTTTGGCATATAAATGTATGTGTTTGTATGCTCTTCGTGTGATTTAAGGTTTTTTATTTGATTTTTTACGATTTTAATGCATGTGAGTCCAAGACATTTCATAAATAATCAATAAGTATTCAACCATAAACAATTGTGCATTATGTAATTTTGGAATTAAGTGCATTATCAATCCGAAATATAAACACATCATAATTCAAGAACTCAAACTAGTTAGTTTCACGATATGTAACGTCGACATGGTTTCTTTTTTTTCTTTTGTGCTGTGCCATTTTTGAAGTTTTGGACAAAAAGGCAATTGCGTTTTTTGCACAATAAAGTTTTGTTGTTGCACTTTTTGTTTGTGTTTTGTTTTTTTTTTGTGGTTCTGTCTGTAATCATGTGCACAAAGTTTGCTTTGTTTGTTTCATTTTTTCGGTGGACGATTTTGCTGTTTTTGCCTTTTTTACGAGGGTTTTTTTTTTTTTTTGTATGCTTTTTGTGTGTGATGCTTGCACATTGTTTTCATTTTTTGTTTGGTTTGCGACGAGTATGTTTTTTTTTTTTCTGACCAAAAGTGGTTGGCCGTGGTTGTATTATTTTTTTTTATTTGTTGTTTGCACAAAAAGGTGTGATGGTGTGAGTGTGGATTTATTTTTTTTTGTTTTGCTTGTTATAGTTTCTGAATTTTTGCACAGTTTGTTTTTGGGTGCACGGTTTGCTCTTTTTTTGATGTTGTTTGTGACAAGCGTTGTTTTTTTTGTTGCTTTGGTTAATTTGTGCTTTTTTGTGTTGACAAATAATGTAATTTGTGTTTGTTGTTGTGGTTGTGCACCATTTGCACCCCTGCTTTTTTTGGTATGTGGTGTGTGTGTGTTTTTGTTTTGACTTGGTGACAAAAGATATCGCTTGATGAATGTTGTTAATCAAACTTTGCATTTTAAGTAGAGAACAAGAGTCTGCTTAATGTTTTACTAGGGAAGCACAGCAAGCAATCGATGACATTATCGCTTAATTTTCATAATAATCTAATATTGTTAAATATACGCTACAAAAAGATATATTCACTGCTGATTATTACTGAAAAAAGTTATTTGAAGTAAGTATATGATATATACAATTTTTTTTCTATGTGTATTTATATTTTTTTCTATGTTTCTTAATAGCAAAGGAATCAAGTTAATGATACGTTAAAGACTAATGTGACTCACAGTCGAATTTTGTTTGTTTCCAAAGTCCCAACGTGAGATAGAAGTATATTATGTTTATTTTAATATATCTCATGTATATTACTATGAGAAATTTCCGTGCTTATTTTTAAACCAATAATCCCTGTAAAAATTCTCAGTACGGTTAGGCATTTAATTACCTCTTTTTACCTACATTTCGCACCGCTTCAACTATAATTGCTGATCATTGTTATCCTTATGAAGATTGTTGGAGTGGCTGTTCGCCCGCTTGGGGATAGAATAGAAGATTGGCCCCAGGCTTGAACAATTTAGCACAAACTTTCTTGACAGACGTTAGATTGCTGCCTTTCCAAGACAGAGCGCTTCAGTGCGGCCTGGATGCCTAAAAATAGCTAAAAAAATCTAGATGACCGAACCCTGCCAGGACAAAACGAAGGCTTCTACGCTGCAAAGAGTTTTCGTGCTTTGATTAATTGTTCAAGTCTGGCGGACATCTGTTCTAATGTCCAGGCGAACTGGCACCAAATCCTTTATGTTTATCAGTTCGAAACAGCAAAGCCAGGAAAGGAAGATGCAGAACAGCCTGTTGTGGCAGTCCTTCAGTTTGTTCAGGCCATTTTCTAGATATTTGAAGCTTAAGCTTGGGCCTTCGTACGAGTCCCACTAACGAGTCCTTGTAGGACGAAGCGCAAGTCGGCTGCCAAGGAAATTTTGTGCTTCACATTGAATGATGTCTGAGGACGTCTTCCTACTAGCAATGTTGCCTCTAGATAATGACACATTCTATCTCAGTTATTGTCTTGTTTTTTTTTTTTTTAGTCCAATGAAATGTGATTAGTTGTTGTCAAGCATTGCAACTACATTTCTTTCGCATTGATGACATATTTTCAACAATTATTAAGTTGCAAGGGATGGTTGTAAAAAACAAGGTAGTGGATATTTTGAATTAATAATGCATGTGATTTTTTATCAATGTGACATCCTCGTCCGCAAGCCGCACATGTGACACGGCTCCCAAAGTGCGAGTTTGGGCGCTCAAGTTTTTGTGTGTTCAGAACAAGAAGCGATATATTTTTTAAGGGACATTGGTTAATTTTTCGAATATTTTTTAAAAGTTTCGAAATGAAACTCTGCAGGCGCTTTGACATTCATCTATCCAACATATCAGGCCCACTGAATGTTAGAAATGCCATAAATAATCGATGGTGCTTCTAGCTAATAGTTATAACACTGATTTCGTGATTCTTCAATCGACATTCTTGAAAAAATATTGGTCATGAAAAAATTTGTATGATGCTCAGTTGATTTGAACGGCTGTAATATCATAAAAGGTTCTATAGGAGGTTTTTGCTACGGGAGCCACTGTTGGTGGCTATAGATAAAAAAATTGTAAGTCATTATATGACTACTATTCCAGAAGTAAGATTATATATCTTCTTTCATCAGCAGCATTTTTCAGAAGTTTTCAAAGAAAATGCAAAGTTATAAGCCAAGCTAATGAAGATAGTCTTCTATTATATAAAATTTCACCGGATAAGACTTTGATATAGCCTAGTGTTTACTACAAGCTGGAGCATCCATTAAATGAGTACCAATCTGAGTTAGGGAAAAATGTGAAGGCATGCACGACGCTCAATTTAAAACTACATGTATGTATATTAAAGATGTAAACGAGATTTAATTGATCATTCCTACATCAAAATAGCGCTCGTATATTTCTGTTCTTAAATATAGTCATAAAAATATAGTCCATTAAGATGTCTTAAATAGTCTCATCTTTTATTAACAGAATTTTTCCACCTATGAGTAACGACTGTTCATTTAAAAAAAGGCATGATAATCATGGAAGCCACTTACATGTAAAATTCAAAAATATTAGGAACATTTCAATGTTTTATCATGTCCGTTCGTAAATTTCTATAATTTTGCAGTTTGAACATGTTAAGGCAAACTTCCATGATATCATCCTTTTTAAATGAACAGGTCGTCTTATTGAGTAAGAATTCTGATTAAATAAGAGGGATTACTATTATATTTAAGACAGAAAATACACGAAGCGGTTATTTTGATGTGGGAGTGATCGTCAATTCATATAGATGCATAGTTGTAATTGTGCGTCGTACATGCTTTTTACGATTTTCCTTACCTCAGATTGATACTTATTTGATGATGATTTGATATTTATTTGATGAATGTAGCTTGTAGTTAGCACTGTACATGTGTCATGATATTCTTTCCTCCCTTCCCCTCCCCCTCCTCCTCACCACCCACCTCTAAATTGTTGGACCGGGAAACAGTTTATCTGAAAACCGCTATTACCTAACTTTCCCCTCGGAAAAAGAGACGTAGTGGAAACTTAATAAGGTCTCCAACAAGGCCACTAGACTTGATATATCAGCATTGTAACTTGATGGTGAATGACACGGAAACAACAGAGTCAACTTCCCAAAAATTCCAGCTGTTTTTTCTGTCGGAAATACTGAGTCTATCACACACTTTCTCGCCCGGAAACTGAAAGCAGGTTGAAAATAAGAAGAATAAAACCGGTATTTATTTCATTTATATATGGACCGCGATATAAGACAAAATATTTGGCAGCATAGACTAAAAATACACTTAGGTGGTAGTAGCAACTCATAAGTTGATTAAATTCCCTAATTTGTGTGCTGTTTTCGATTAAAGTAAATGATACTCGAGTTGAAACCCTATACCTAACATGAAATAGTTGTCCATAAATTCATGTGATTTGTAAGTTCTATGATGACAAGTTCTATTTTGATCTCAAGCACACGATAATACTTACCGCCGAAAGATAGCCGTTCAAAACATCATGGCTGCCTGCGATACAAATTAAAAAAAGTAGCCTCACTAGATATCCATTGCTTATCACAGCGTCAGGATTCCATGGAGACTTAAGCTATAGAGGTGCAATGAATGTGTCATGGATTTCGATTCACAAATTGTCGTAGATAGCTGACGCGGGTGATGTCATACTTTTCGAACTGCCTGTTTCACAATAGTCCACTACAGTAACCAAATGTGAGATGAAGCAAATTTGTTGTGCTTTCAGAAGAAATTCGCAATGAATTGGGACCTGATCATGAAATGGCAATATATAATAACAGTATTTTGCCAATTCTGCGTGTCATGACAAAATTGGAGAGGCTATGGTCTGTTTAAATTAGCAATTTGATGGGTTAATGCTCAGCCTTAATAAGAGTAATCTTGTTGTATTTTACTGCCAGTAGTCACAAAATACCTGCCGCACTGAAAAAGAAAAAATGTCATATTCAAAGACAGTCATCGTACTATTATACTATTATAAGATGCAAATGAGTCCAAATTGCAGTTCAGAATACAAGAAAAAAATTCGAGATTCACAAAATTATATCCGATGAAACATAAATTAAAAAACTTGTGGAAATTTTCAGGCAAAGAAACACAATTAGGTCTCAACTTTTCCATGGAGGATTTTACATTAATTTATGCGGTTTCGAGAAATTTCCCTGATAATCAGCTTAATTTCTGCTTGATTAAGATACCGTGCTTGTAAAATGCTCATTTCCTTTTTGATATCTAATCAGTGTCATACTACTTGTATCGGAGGTTTTTTTTTTTTTAACCCCCCCCCCACCTAAAAAAGTTCCGGCTAAGCATATAAACCCAGGAATAATTTGCAAACATTTAGCTTCTTAAAAAGTGATCAATATTTCTTAGATCACAGGGAACGCAACGTCTCGCAAAAAATTTGATTCATTCTTTGAAATGCAGAAAATTTGACTGTATGCTGACCATTTTTTTTTGAGTTGAAGCTATCTATACTTAACTCTATGAATTGCAGTATCTTTATTTTGCAGTGGGACTCAGCATTAAGTAAATTAAAAAGCATAAAATAATTATAAATGCAGTAATAATTTAAAAAGCATTGATAAATATTGATGTTAATCCTAATCCATCTTTTATTTAATCTCACCAAAGATGGAAAAAAAACGGAAATCTCGAGTCCGCAAAAATTTTCAACTTTCTTGAAAGATGTTGCGTCTGAGGTGTAAAAATTTTCGCACGATTTTGTGGCATGTTTGCTCGAGAGATGGTCGGTGGCTAGATAAAAATATAGGATTGCTTAGAGCTGCCAACTAGAACTGACTACTGCTTTAAATGAAGAATTTGGCTCAAAGAAAATCCATTCCCACTTCCTTCCACTAGGTGTTCCTGCTTCATTGATACGCTTATGTCCTTTTCATTTCAATGATGATGAATCATAAAACCGAATTCAACCGATTTGCACATTCTCTCTCCGCGTGGCAGGGAAGGGCCGGGCACAGGATTGGGGCAAGTGTTGCATCGACTTCAAGGAAGGACACTTAGGAGTACCACACCCATGTCCCCACAGCCCCATAGTTTCATGGTTGCAGGCCCTTTTTTTTTCTTGTGTGTTTACGCAGGCTTGCCTGTTTAACTTTGCATTTGATCAACTATTCCATGCTCCTGAGACGAACAATTGGCGTGTATGAGTAACGCTTTCCGAGTGAAAAAAAATCAAGATGTCGTCAATTTTTACCAAAGTCCTAGTACATACATTTGTCTATTCTGTATAAATTTGTGCTACACAACAGTAAATGTCAAGTGCCACCTTTTTCTGCATGACAAAAAGTCAATTCTATTCAAATGAATATCAATATAGATTAAAACACTTTTCTTTCTACTTGGAAAAAGCTTGCAAATATCCAGTAACAATATTCAACAGACACTTTGCCTGCTGCATGCAGTGTAAAACAAGGAATCGCATGCAGATCAATCAATTTGAATTTACTGAGAACACAAAGCGAACCTGTTTTGTTGACAATCTTTGCCTATACCAAGAACAAAAACTTCATGCTGCTGATCGCTCCTCATTCTTGTGAGGAAGCATAAGCCCTCACTCGCTTTAGAGGACAATTTTGGTATAGGGGCGTCGATCAAATGGATCAATGCGTGGAGGAATTCTTCTGTCGTTGCAAGACCCAAAGAAGACCCTCTCTGCTGACATGCAATAGCATTAATGTCAGCTGCTTCAATTGATTTTAGACGGATTTTCTTCAAAGCGGAAGTCGTTTTTGAATAATCCATCCCTTCATCTCGCATAAGCCGTGGAAGACGACGACATTCGTTGAACTTAGCGGATAATCCGATTTATGCCGACATCGTCAATCCGAAGTGTTGGAATTTCTGGCTTTCCTGAAGAGATTCCACCTCCTCGTGTACATCCAGTTCCACAAATGACGCGACGCTGCGACAGTGTAGAAACAATCTCGCAACTATTATGATGATAGCTCCCAAAAAATTTACATTGCCACCGGCATTTGGAAAAAATTGCAAAATGTGAAGACTGCTTCACAGATTTAAGATAAAGCGTGCTCTATACATGTATGTATAACCAAGCATGCATGCATTGCTGTGAATGTTTAACCTACATTTTTGTAATTATTTGATAATGAAATTTCAATATTGATTATACGTAATTCCGGCATGCTTTCCCTATTATGACAAGAAAATTATTAAACACACAACATACCCTCATACATGCAGCACAGAATTACATCATTTTAATATAAAATTTTATTAAAGCAATGATATATTTATTAGAACTATCTGATGTTAGAAAAATTGTAATGTAATTTAGCTAGCATTCCATCATTTATTCTTGTACAAGTCCTTATGATTGCAATTTTAAACTGCTCACACATCTAATACGTTTAATTTCAGATTTTGTTTTAAGCATACGATTTCCGCCATGTTTGGGAATATCGAGCAAAATAGAATTTTAGTTAGTGTCAATAAAATGTTGACAAGCCACATCAGGCGGGAACGGCCATCAAACGAAAAAAAGTGCGAACCCTTAGGCACTTGTATTTTTGGAAAGCATGCATGTCACACATTCATGCATATCAGTCACCAAAATCATCTATGAGATATTGCCAAATTATGACGTCATCTTTCAAAATGGCCGCCATGATTATAAAACTGGCCTATATCTCGAAAATGATTAATTTTGAAGCCCAATAATGTATTGCGAGCAGATGTAAGGTCGACCAGTTCCTTTCATTTGTGACTAGGGCCATGCCACAAGTTGCATGCATGTCAAATAATAACGTTATAGGTCTAATTCAAAATGGCCGCCATAATTGTGAATGTCGGATGCATCCCGAAAGCAAATAAATTTAAGGCCTAAGTATTTATTTAGTGTCAACATGTATGTCTTCATTTCTCCGAACATATCTCTAACGCATAAGAAATAGATTATCTATCTATAAGGTTTATTAGGATAGAGATCTATAGGATTTTCTATCTATTTCTTATGCGTTACAGATATGTTCGGAGAAATGAAGAGTTACATGTTGACATTAAATAAATACTTAGGCCTTAAATTTACTTGCTTTCGGGATACATCAGACTTTCGCAATTATGGCGGCCATTTTGAATTAGACCGTACGTTAGTATATATTTTTATATAAAAATCATATCTAGTAACATATCTACATTAAATATATATAGTGCATATTTGACATTATATATGCAACTTGTGGCTAACTAACTAAACTATTGACATAAAACTAGTCTCAAATGGAAGAAAATGGTCGACTTTATATCAATCTGTTCGCAAATACATTATTGGGCTTCAAAATCAATCATTTTCGAGATATATAGGCCAGTTTTATAATCATGGCGGCCATTTTGAAAGGTGACGTCATAATTTGGAAATAGCTCATAGATGACTTTGGTGACTGACATGCATGATATGTGTGACATGCATGCTTTCCAAAAATACAAGTGCTTGAGGACTCGTGCTTTTTTTCGTTTGATAGCCGCTCCCGCCGGTGTGAAGCAACCCAAATGCGATTTTGTCAATCAAATAAAGTTAAAGGAAAATTACCACAATTTTAGAAGAGGGCATTCATGCAACAGGTGCAACACCTGGTTTAGGACTACCTTTGACACGTGAACTGTTAATTGTATAATCTTAAACGGTGGTGCAAATCTGCAAAGCATTTTCAAAGATATATGACATATGAAGTCTAAGTTAATTATTTTAATTTCACAATTGACACTTTTAGCGCTTGCTGACTAAAGTACATCTGACCATTTTAATTGACTTATTATGTATAATAGAAACCCTTGTATAAAGTCTACCTATTTCCTCTTCCTAGAAGCATATGTTAACCTTGTTTGATGATAACTATATTTCAATGCATTTTGTATTTGATCATTTTCAAGATGAATATAATTTTATTGATTCCCATCCATTGATTGGTGTTTAATTGCCACAGCAGTTCTTACAGATGGGTGTTCACATGGAATACAACAGGTTAGATATGCCGTATGGCATTTATCGACTGATGGAGGTGCTAGTCCTATAAATCAGTTAATCAGTAATAAAATGAGTACGAATTAAGTGTTGTGCTTTCGAAGACAAAGAGTACTTAGTTTTCGGGACTCATTTCTTTTTCGCAGTTTGTAACTCAGGTTCAGTATATCTTTATCTTGTAGTCTTTTGGGACTTTATGGATAATCAGTTGTACATTTCACTTCCTGTACCCCATTGCACACATCACACAATCATCCCTAACACCATCATCAAGGCGATCTGTTTACTCTTCTGGACTTATTACTTAAGTTTCTATTTTTATATGTTACTTGTTTTTGGCTATCAGCTATTGACTTCCTTCATTAATTTCTTATCTCGTTTCTTCCATTTGCAATACGGAGTGTGTTTCAATAACTGATGACAAAATTTGCTGTTCTCACTATTTAAAACTTAGCATTTATATGGTATATAGATCAAAATTAATCACTGCAAATAGTCCTTGTCTGAAGACTATGCGAATGTTAGAATGTATTGTATCTCGAACATCCTTAAAAATAATTACAATGACAGATTAAGAGGTGGATTTTATTAATAAATGTATATAAAATTCTTTTATTTCAATTTGTGTGTTTTAAAGCGACTTTGTCGCGATGTATTATTTCGTGGAGTGAGTTATCGATAAAAAGGTTAATTCAAAAAAGAAAAATGAATTTCAGAAATATAATATCATTTGTTAACTGATTGTCTTTTATAATCTGTTCATCTATTACCAGTTCGTTTATTCATAGGGTGGATTGGTACACCAAACCGCAATTTCATTGATAAGATTTATCCGGGAGACTATTTGAAGAGTTGATAAATGATTATCCTAATATTCATGACTTTACTACATACTGTGATGTTTATACCGTTGCTGCTTTTTGGTATTTCGCATAGATATCTTATCCTTTTATTGGGGATACAAATATTAATAACTTATGTTTGGGGTGGATTGTTTCCATCCCTTAGATTCTCCCTATTAGACATTCAAATAAGGTCATTGGAACAGATGTTATGCATAGTGGGCTTCACATGCTGGACTGTGCATGCTGGATGTAAATACATGATATATAATAGTGGTAAATATTCTTAGTGGCTATTATACATAGGAGCAGCAGGCTTACATGCCATTTTACTTGATAAAAATAGCAGGTAGGCTAACCAGTAGTTATTTTCGGATTCTATAGCCGCATCACTGCTACGATCCTGATGCATCATTTGAGTTCAGTAGGACAATTTATGGAGTAAGATTGAGATTATGAGACTGTTCTAATTTTATCTCAAACCAATGTTGACGATTGACGAACAACTCTATTCATGGCGTGTCATCTTAGATCGCATACAAAGTCTGGGAAAATAATTTGGCTATGTGAAGCTGATATCGGATCTGCATTACAGGAAATACCGCAGGAGATAGCACATTGTTTTTACCTGCGGATATAAAGATGTGTCAGTCACAGAAGTATTCATTGAATTTTCGAAGCATATTCTGATAAAGGCTATAATGTAATCTCTACGTTAACTGGTTCAGCAGTTATATTGGCTTGAGAAATGGTATTCAATAAAGCATTTACCATGGACCTGATGCTAATTCGATAAATGAAAAGTATAAATCATAGCCAAAGAACTTTGTGATTCGTACTTTGAAATCAGCAAAATATTTCAAGTCTGGCAACAGTTTCTGTTCGACTATTGTGATAATGAAGAAAGCATCTTTGCTTTCTTTATATTTTGCTATGCATACCTTTGCATGAAAAATGGAAGCTGACTCCCAAAAAGAAGGTGAGGTTTATTGTCTAAGTTCTGTGTTGATGCGGCAGACCAGTGTCCCTCACAGACTATATCTGAACATTAAAGACGGTTGGCTGCGGCGACAGACCTTATACTTTCATTTTGTAACATGATAAGGCGTTGTTGTATGCGTGTAATGATTGCGAGTCTCATCTCTTGGGACTTAGGCTGAAATGATTCTTCACCAGCTTCCTTTCGCTCTGGTTTCATATTTAAGTGTGTTTGTCAGTTTGTTGATCTCTTCATAAAACGTCGAATGATGGCCAAATCGCTGAACACTCAAATCTCGAAGCGACAGCTTTCAGGCTCTAGGGCATCAGCTTTCTCTTCTGACCGAAATGCTACCAAAGCACAGCAGGAACAAAGCGATCGAGAGCAAGCCAAAACGTTGCAAACCCTGTCCTAGAACAGTTTTGATTTCAATAAGCGGTCTTCGCACATGTTGCGATCTTTTCGAGTCATTTGTGTGTAATAAAGCAGTCCTTGACAAAGTGGAATGTACGTGATTAGTGACATTAACTCTGAGCTTGTTGAATATTTATCAAAGCCTACATTCTGACCTTCAAAGTCCTAGGCAAATGTTGTTCGGCATGGATTTTCTGTTATTGAATTTGAATGTTCATTTTGTGCATTTTGTTATGGGACTTTTTGTTTACATAAAGGAATTCTGAGACCCAGCAGAGGTTAATAATTAATCCATTAAAAAATCAATAATTCAACTAAATATGCAGATTAGTTGAATTAATTAGACCATTATTAACTCATACATATATCATATTAAGACATACGAGAGTTTCAACTTTGCAGGCAAAAACCATATAATCTATCCCTTACTGCTACGGGGTAGATGTTTTAACTGATTTACAACATTTCACGTGGAAGATTTTATTCTATACAAAAGTTTAGAAAAGCATTTATAGAAAAGGAAAGGCATCATAAAATAAGTTTCAATAGAAGAATTCAGCATGGGGTGGATAATTCACCGCCAAGCACAAGCGATAAGCTGAATGATGCTTAAAATGGCACATAAGAGAAAACGGTTAATCAGTAATACCGTTTTGCGTTTATTATCATCAACTAATTCCAACATGATTTGAGGCTTCATTTTGGCACAATTACGTTGGATTTGTAGCTTTTGCACATGATTGTTTTAACAAAGAAAATTTGGTCACATTTAATCGAAGGGAGTAATGATGGTAGGCATTATGCTGAGAATTATAAATAGTAGCCAGTGTCGAAATTTTCCCAAACATGACTTGCAAATGGTGCCTGTAGAGTCACAACAGATTGGATTGTCTAGAATATTATTACTGAGATGTGAAGCCCTAACTAGTTCAGCTTTTCCAGCCTTAGGCCAGAACCAGAAAGCAACCGCTACTGTCCTACTGAGCTACCATTTGTTGGAATCTCAAATTGTGAATGAACAAATGATGATTCATCACAGCTTGTTGAAAGTAGAGTAGACTTATTGCGATTTTCACAATTTTTTCTTCATATGAAATCGGTTGGGTCCGGGCCACTAGCATTGTGGCCAACTTTTGCGGGAAGTAGGAGTGTGCTCGCCATTGCTACTCGTCCGGGAGGGAAGTGTGTGCCTCATCTTGGCCTCTAGTGACTTTGTGTGCTTTGTTGGTTGTTGGTTCTGTTGTTGTTCATGCGTTTGAGGTGGTGCCTAATGGCCATTAGCAATGCTGTTGGGCTCAAGGGAGGGACAAGGTGGTGGTGCAGAGTTGGGTTGGTAGATGGGCTAAGGCGTTTGTGGGTACGATGTTTTTGTTCTGGGGCACTTGGCCTCTCTTTGCATATATGTGCTTGTCCATGGGAATCTTGGATTTTGCCACCCATTTTGCCTACCTTCTTTTGCCTGTTGTTTGGGTGTATTTGCCTCACTTGTTTATTTAATATTGACACATAGGGGCGGTTGTGTGTTGTGTATGCGTCCTTTTGATCCACACTGTACGTTTGTGCTCTTTCTTTGCTAGTAGTTTGCAACAATTGAAGTTGTGGCTTGTGGGTGCGGCCGGAGTGGCCATTTGGGCCATTTGGGGGTGTGTCGGCGTGATTTCGTTGCAATTGGGCCTCTGTATCATTTGCCTCACTTGTTTTGTGATGAGTGCTGATATCTTTTGCAAATGGCCATCTTGCCTTTTTCGTGCACATCTATTGTTTCGGTTGTTCGATGCCAGGCATTGTTGCCACTGTTTTTTTTGCCACTTGCCCACAATTTCTGCAACTCTTAGATGTTTGTTTGGTAAGGGACTAACTTTTTTGCCTCTGAAATTTGATTAAGATTCCTCTTTGCTGCTTTTTTAGAAAGACTTTTTTTGGCGTGTTTGTGTAGGGGGTTTTTTGGCCTTTTGTCCGCTTGCATTTTGGAGTGAGGAGTTTGGCCTGGATATTATATGGTACTTGACTTGTTTGTTCCGTGTGTGCCTTTAGAGCTTTTTTTTTAGAAAGATGAGTAGACTTGTGCTTTTTTGGCCTTGCGTTTTGGCCTAGGTTGGTGCCATTATCACTGTAGCCTCTTTTTTGTGTTCCACACTATTTTGTTTTTGTTGGCCATTTATGGTTTTTATGATGTGCCACTGTGGCCACAGTCGTGAGCTGTGATGTGTTTTTGCTGTGCTCATCCCCGCGCCCGCTACAACACACCTCCGCGTTCCGGACCTATCTCCCGCGGCACTCTCTAAGCCTCTGGTTCGGTGCTCCTAGGCCAAGGGAAACTTTTTCTTAGTAGGAATCATCTGTGGGGACTCTAGTGGGGGCGTTGCTGTGTGATATAGGGAATTAGTTTACTTTTCCATTTCTTTTGCTGCCACATCATGTGCACAATGCTGTACTTTTATTGGCATAGTTTTTTGCGCACACGGATATTGATGACATTTAGCCACTTGCACACTGTTTTCTTTGGTTGATTGGCCACACACTGTAAACTGCAGAGTGCCAAAACTGACAGTTTTTTGGCAGCGTGCAGTTGAACTACTACCAATCGATAATAACAAAATGTGCGAAGGCACGATTGTTCGTGTCATTCTCTACGAAAGTGATTGTCTCTCCTATTGGCCAGAGCTAGTGCCTTCTTACCCAAACCTGGCTTATCTAAAAGGAAAAAGTCACTTTCGTAGCGAATGAACACGAACAGCAGTGCTTAAAGATATTCTGTTATTCTCGTCTTGCACATTGATATCGTAGATAGCTTTGGAATCGTACAGTTTACAGTACATAGTACATATGTAAGGTATAGTAGCAACTCAGCATTAATTAAATCACTTTTTGCAGACTCAATTTAATCACTCAGATATAGATTCACTTTTTGCTGCTTAAAAAAAAGTGATCGAAATAGTTTGTTTCGACCACAGGAACTGCTTGAAAATTAAATGAGAAATATCGTAACGTAATCTCCGTAAAAATCTAAATCTTTTTGATATAAAACCTTTCACTGTATGGAAGCATCACTTTTTTCAGTTCGACACTCTACCTATACACTTACTCTATGGTTTACAGTTCATGATGAAAATGAGACTTAACGTTATTGCTAAATATTTCCTTGTCTTTCCATTTATTGCATTGAAAGAATTTGAGAATCAGTGCTTAAATCTTAAATTTACAGTTAGATTTATATCAAGCTAAAGTTTGCAAGGTGGTCTTCCATGTCTTGCAGATCAGTGTAACAAATTTGCATTATGTAGTTATGTAAATCTATTGTCAAACTCTAGACGTTATTTTCGTAGAAGACAGGTAATAAATACAATGATTTATTTAATTATACAATAGTTTGTTGACTAATATTTGCATGATTTTGTCGATACAATTACTCAATTCATTAGTATATCTACAGTTTTCCAATTGACATCAATTATAATTTAACTTTAATCATTTTAATGATTTCTGTAATGTGTTCAAGCTAATACACTTCTTCTTATATCAGATATTACAAATTATGAACTTTGCACTTTCTGACAATCGTCCTCTCTCAGTAACAAACACTGCACTTCTAAGAAACCCATTCGTCTCAAGCACGTTTATGAAAGTGGTATATTTCATTATATTCACTTTCTATCTGAAATCGCTTTTTGATTTTGCTCAGAATTTTAAAAAACACATATTTAAATCAGCGTTATACATTATAGATCCCAGGCTATTGGATCACATAGCCAGGGTCAATGTGATCAATGATCCGCTTTCTTAGTGCTATTGGTATGCACTTCACTATGCCATAGCCTGAGTTAAAAGCAGATTTTCAGCAGTTGAGGGAATATCCCTAAGAAATCTGAGAAAATCTTTTGGAACCAGTTTGTAATCTTCTGAAGATCTGTCAACATTTAACACGAAACGGCGCATACAATAGAAATAGAAATCAGATTTAGAAAATTGTTCACGCCTGATGTCAATGGAAAGATCATTTGGTATCAAATTCATGCGACGACACTCCGAAAATGGAACTCCATGGCGTTGGAGGGATTTGAAGCACATTCCCTGGCATTCCCTTTTTGCAGAAAATCTCAATCATTTTGTCAAGAAGATTTAAGCATTTTACCTCTTGGTGGAAATTTGGTGGTTGGCCCTTCACAATCTTCATCAATTTCTTTAGGAAATGCCTATATACTTCAAAGTCCACAGGATTGATAGATTTGAGGATGTTTCTTTGTTTTAGTGTCTTTGGAGACTTTTTGTCTTGTCTTGTTAACATGTAACGTCGATAAGCCATTGAAGGGAAAGGAAATACCAGTCAATCTGCGTATAAGAACAAGAGATTCAGTCATGCTATTCCGTCAATCCTATGAAGTCACTCAGCAATTGTCGATGAATCTAAACTACTGAAAACTCTGACGAAGTTTTGAAGCGTTTCTTTGTCATATCCAAGTTGTTGAGAATTGAAGTTTCGTGGCCAAATGAGAAAACGGGTCCCCCCCGATTTTACTGCTTAGAAAGAGGAAATTCAAAAAATACTTGCTGTTTAGAAGATGAGCAAGAAAATCTTTCAAACGCCCTTTCTTTGGCCAATTTGAGCTCTTTTGGATTGAAAAAGTTCAGAAAACTCGATTCTAAAATAGACAAATGGTTCTCTCATTAGAATGCAATTCTTAATAATTTCTTTATCCGGTGAAAAATGTCGGCTCCAAGAAGCTTATCAGTGTCCATACATGACGATGATGAGCTAAGTATGTGTTACAATGAGATCGGTTCATTGGTATGTAAATATCTTCTTCAGTTTGGCTTGTTTGGCCATACCCATATGACCATCGGTTAGAACTGGCAGGCAGACAGTCATATTGGTATTCAATGCATGACGGAGATAGGATAGTGCCAACAGTAGAGGATCCGTGTTTTTTATGGTTTTAATGAATAGTATATTAACTTTAGACGGTTTATGAAGTGACTTGTCTCCTTGAGTGCCAACTCTGCTACAGAACTTCTTGAACTGAAGTAAAGGACCTTCCAGAACAGAATAGTCAAAAGAAGGAGTCGATGCTTCCTTTGTCGTCTTTTTCTGAATTTGGTTGTCATGGGATGGCATTCCTCTCATCCTTGAACAGGAAAATTCAGATGTCAACCCAATCCAAATGAACACTGAAGAATTAGCTACAACCATGAATACCATGATTTTCCGATTAAAGCGAGAGGGGGCGCGGCAGGCTTCCACCATTCCTGAAATGCAACATTTTGAAATGCTATTCAGATGAACAGACAGTTTAACGAATGGAGATGTTAGTGAATGAACGCTGCACAATTTCCATGTAAAAGTGCGTCTACCACTCGCTTCTTGTACCTTCCATTCATATTTCTGCATATGCTAACCCGTCGAAATGATAAGTTCTCAGTTTCAAATATGCTTCTCGGTGTTTGTGTGTTCTTGAGACACTGTATGCAAGAAGTTGCGATTTAACCACAGAAAACCCGGTATAGGAAATCATTGATGCTTTCTATAAATGCTTATTTATTATTTATTCACTCTGACTTCAATGAAGCGATATTTTGAAATTTGAAAATATCCATTATGAGCTCCTTCGTTGGTAGTGAAACCCCGGAAGATTCGATTAAAGGAAAAACGCATTCATCAGCTCTTCGAAATAGCTTATTTATCATTATGACTGCACAGTAAATTGATATTTCGTGATTAAAATGACAAAAGCCTTGCCTGTTTTTTTTTTTTTTTTCTACAATGACTTGATACTTACTTGTGGTTGGTTTCGTATTCCGAAAACACATGTGCGCTTTGCTCATAAATACTCAAAATGGTACGTATAGGCACCAATTCAAGACGGTTAAGCAGTGTGTTTTTGAAAAACTGAAGGAAAAGAAACAGTTTGCGTCCTTTTTTTTTTTTGGTTTTCCTTTTTTATGGAAAGCAATTAAGTGCGTCAGATACACATAAATTACCACTTGTCAACAAAAGAAAAAAATAGTCTAAATAGTGTTTTTTAAGCTGATTTCAGGTAAATCAAGTTGTGTTTGATATTCAAAAAAAAAATCCACCCTCAGATTTGCTCAATCAGGTCAATTTTTTAAACTAAGCTACATTTTGGGTTCTTCAAGTTTTGGCCTATACGATGAATCCAGAGCTTTTCATGCACCGGTATTTTCTTTAAACGTTTCATGGTTAGCCATTCTTTTATTTTCTAGAACTAAAAAAATTGCAATTATCTGAAGATCTTTGCATCACATCTGATTCATCTGAAAAAAAAAAAATGCTGTCCATACTGAAAATATGCAATTCACTGGTATCAGGTGACGCTTGGGATGCAGGTATGATGACTAGATTACAAGTTGGAATCTAAAGAGAGACAACCCTGCAGCTGAGCATTCATGGAAACTCGCAAAATAACGGAAATTCATGCCCTGACTTTTTATACAATTGCGACATTTCTCTACCCCAGATATGCATGTGAAAGTAGGGGCCATACATGTATTTATCCTATCCTTTGTCAATAACTTTTATACAAATAAGTGAAATTAGCTTTTGTACCAATTCAATACATTCTTTTATAATGTATCTTTTTTCTACTTAGACCATTTTGGGGTGAGAAAGGGTTCGTAGAAATAACAGATGACTTCAACAAAATGTGTATAATATTAAGCCAGAAAATCTAATTTCTCAAAATATAACTTTAGCATGAAAACTTGACCTGATTGAGTTAAAAATGGAATAGCCATATTCAGAGTAAGTTGAGGAAAATGGTCCTAAAATCAAGTTGAAAAACTTCTGACTATTTTCAAAAAAGTTTTTTTGTAACCATTGTTACACTTCGTCAACAAAAGGAAAAAAAAAGTGTTTTTAGCAGATTTCAGGTAAAATCAAGTGTGTTGATTTCAAAAATCACCTCAGATTTGCTCAATCAGGTCAATTTTTTAAACTAAGCTACATTTTGGGTTCTTCAAGTTTTGGCCTATACGATGATCCAGAGCTTTTCATGCACCGGTATTTTCTTACGTTCATGTAGCCATTCTTTTATTTTCTAGACTAAAAATGCAATTTCTGAAGATCTTTGCATCACATCTGATCATCTGAAATGCTGTCCATCTGAAAATATGCAATTCACAGGTATCAGGGACGCTGGGATGCAGGTATGATGACTGATTACTGTTGGAATCTAAAGAGAGACATCCCTGCAGCTGAGCATTCATGGAACTGCAAAATACGGAAATTCATGCCCTGACTTTTTTACAATTGCGACTTTCTACCCAGATTGCATGTGAAAGTAGGCCTACATGTATTTATCCTATCCTTTGTCAATAACTTTTATACAAATAAGTGAAATTAGATTTTGTGATACCAATTCAATACATTCTTTTATAATGTATCTTTTTTCTACTTAGCCATTTTGGGGTGAGAAGGGTTCTTAGAAATAACAGATGACTTCACAAAATGTGATATATTAAGCCAGAAAATCTAATTTCTCAAAATATAATTAGCATGAAAACTTGACCTGATTGAGTTAAATGGATGCCATATTCAGAGTAAGTGGAGGAAAATGGTCCTAAATCAGTTGAAAAACTTCTGACTATTTTCAAAAAGTTTTTTTGTAACCCATTGTTATCATTCAATTCATCATTTGGTCACAAAACATTAAACTGTTTGAATTCAAAAGCTGTGATGCAGTAGGCCTACTTGCACTGTGAATGTCAATCTGACCTTTGCTTTTCGAAATAGCATCTACTCAGTTGCTCTGCATCAAAAAGTCATGAATACAAGAAAATTGCATTTTTATTACTGGAAGAAGAAATTTTGCCTATTATGATTACATGAATTTTTTCTATCACCGTAACCCAATGGGTCACATTCTGCTATGTCCGCATGTCTGATGCAGCAAACGCCTTTGTTGAGACATTTAATTGAAGGACGATTTGACCCACAGTTTTAGATTACTCAAAGTTATCCCATTAACGCCCAAAGTTGATCCGTACCATATTTTGATGTAAATTTGATTGATCTATGGCATAATAGTCTGGATAACACAAATAAATTTTGATGACTCTGAATAAATATTATGATACCGATCCAGACTGGCATATTTTTATGCCACTAGGAGCTTCGTCGGAAAAAGTGATTTTGACGGTAATCTACGTATGTACTAAAATGATGACTTTGTAATGAAAAAGTTTCCAGTATCCACATAAATGAATATAAAACAGAATAGAATCTTTTCAGGTGTAATTCAAATGCCTCAAAGGTATGATTCTATATCGAAACAAGATCTTAATAAGAGAAGTCGAGGGATATCAGTCAAGAAATCAACTGTTGTGCCATGGTTGAAAACATTTTGCACACAACCCAACTCTGCACTTTCCACAGATCGTCGTTGATCTCCTCGAGCAAAATTGAGAAGCAAGTGCTTCGTAAGAAAGTGCTCCGTTTGGTTGAATCGAACTGAATTTGTGACTCGTTTGTCGTTTGCAATTCCTCACATCTGTTTTCCTTGATGGGGAGGCTTACCATACATCTTTAGGAGCTGTACGCCAATATTTCTGCGAAAATCTAGTTGGCTCATAGTCGATCCAGACATACGATATAACATCCAAGCGTTGGATATTGTGTCGTCGAAGCACCAAGTCATGACTGACCAGTACCACTTTCTTGATTTGATATTGATTCGATATTTACCGATATTTTCGTCCACTCGGTCGGTCCATCCCATGTTGATGCTGTCCAATCCGATGTATTGCGGTACTTCAACCTGGAAAATATAATGCAACATTCATGAAAATGAATTTAAATGTATCACATGCAATGATGCATACCTGATCTCGAGTTTTCCCCATTCGATTCCATCGTCTAGCTGACATCAATGGAAATTTCCCAGAACAATTTGATGCCATTGACACACAAGCTGTTATCCACCCATTTTTCGACGACGATCTGATTTGCTTCATCAAAGGAAACGAACTAGGATCCACGAACTCTCTTCCTCAATTCTTTCTTCGATGGTAGTGGACATGATTCCGGAATTCGATTTTCTCGTATTGTTCCAACGAACGCGTAATTTCTGGCAGCCATTTGATTGACCAATGCCATACAAATAAATAGGTTGTCCATATAAAATGCTAGTGGCAAATCTTGTAACCTTTGTGGTAAGCAATCGATCAAGGTCATCAATGAGCTTCCACATTTACCAAAGCGCTCATCGTATTCTGCATTGCTATTTCCATTTCTTCCTTGATATATGTCTAATTGCAAACAATAGCCCAGTCGATAGTGAATTAGCACGGTGGTCAGGAAGGTCGCGAAAGTTCGAAAAAATGGGGATGATTTGTTTTGAAAAAATTGGTCTTATTAGAGCAAGAGAAGTTATTTCAAAGAAATTAGAAAATCTTTGATCGAACCCATATCAAGAACATGGAATTTATTGATTTTTGAAAATCGATAATTATTGGATGTCAATAATTTGTGATTTTAGCGCACTTAATGAAATTGGGGATGAACGTTGGACAACAAATATAGAACTGCGTATTCTTCTGCTAAGTTTAGTCATAACTTTTGAGATTTTTATCGAGCCGTTTAGTAGAAAATCGATAATTATCGATTTGATCGATCAATATTTTTCTAAATATTGGTAGAAATCATTGGAAGCTGCTGCAAATAAAAATTGGGCAGAATTGGTTGATGTCACATATGCTACTCATCTGCATGCTTGTCACCTCAGACTCTGAGCTATAGAAATCCATCGAGCCCTTACGGAGTAAATCATGTAACTGTTTGACGCATGCATTGCATTTATTATGCTGGACTAGGCCTATTATGTAATTTTGTCCTCACTATATACACTATAGCTCGATAATATCCTCACTATAGCTCCTTAAATGCCAACTGGGCGAATTCGATTAACTACCTTTATGTCACTAGAATATTGTTGGAATTTCTATGAGGCCTAAAGTCTATTTTTTTGATTTTTTTAGCAAAGTTATATTCATGCATTTGTTCTATATTTTTTGTTAGTCAGCTTCAGTCAGTTTCACTCATATTTATTGTGCTGTGATTGGCCTATTGTGCAATTTTGTCCTCACTATAGCTCCCTATTTGCCAATTGGGCGAATTCGATTAACTACCTCTATGTCACTGGATTATTGTCTTGGTAGGTACGTACGTTATCTAGAATATATATCGAGCCCTTACAGAATAAATCATGTGAATGTCTGACATATGGGTTGCTGTGTATGACTGTGTATGTACATATTTTAATTTATATGACCGTCTTCAAGTACCTTTTAGTATATGATTTTTTAGTTCATGTTATGTTGATAGGGTGTTGAATTGTTGCGTACAAACGACATCTGATTAATATATCGAGCGCTTGTGCAGTGAATTATACTTTATTTCTTGCGGGCATTGCATGTAGTGTTCATTCGTGCCTAATTTAGTTGACAACTTTTCGTTGTTACTTAACCCTAAAGCGGTTTTGCTCATTTTTCACCTCATCTGGTTGATTGTTAACATTTTGTAAACAGAAAATTTTACCTCATATTGAGCTAATTTTCAAACGGAAAAAAAGTTAAGATTAGTGCAGTTATCTCTGTATAATCTTCTCCTCAAAACAGGGTATTTTTCGCCATTTTTTTCTTATTTGAGTTCTTTACAGTCAATTCACTTTGCATTGCTTGTGTACATGTGATGCAGGATACAGTTAATCATAATATCATATTTGCTGTTTCTATTCAAAATATAATTATAAAGAAATTATTATATGATTAGATGCGCACAACGACTGTGTGGATCCTTGCTGAACATGAAGCATCAGCGAGGAACGTTGACTGTAAGAGAACATGAAATGTTTTGTTCTTCTTTGAAACCTAGCACTGCATCAGCCTATACAGTACAATCGCTCTTGGTAAGTGATTACGTGAGTCGCAAAAGGTTTTGCAAGCTGAATGCGCAACACTCTTTCAAGTCATGCTTTCTTCATTTTAAGTATAGCCATCTTTCTTCAAAGGCAATTCCCATTCAATGCTTATTCAAACAGTCGATATCAATCATGTATAATATCATAAGGACCGATAAGGACCATCTCACAGACTTCTACTGATGACATGTGTCTCGACCATTTCGTCCGTTACATCACATAGATCCTTATCTTCCTCAAGTATATAGTCATTTATGAACAGAGTTTTCTGTTTCCATCACAAGGCTCTCCTGAATAAGAGGAGCTCAATCATGTATGAAACGAAATCTTATGATAACTGAAATCTCATCTATGATCTTCTGCTGATGCCCATTCATGAAACCATGCGATAACCGAAACACGAAGATGATTGGGTGATTATATAGCCTTGATGGTTGTGCGCCAGATCACCTGCAATACAGGTGAATCACATGAATACAGGTACTTGAATATCTGAAGAAATTACAGTACGATTAACTGTAGACATATGGTTCTATTGCATCATATAGTTCGTAATAGGACAGGAGTGCATAAAATCTCGTCCGCAGAAAAATAGCTTTTGGCTTATATACGAGCTAAATAAAAATTCATGATGATGTGAAAATAACATGCAAAATAACATGTACAACAGACATTGTTGTTTATTGTCAAAATGTCAACAGCCAACCGGTTGAAGATCGATAAGCTCACAGCCGCAACATAAATATCCTCGATGGGAAATTAATACAGATTCTTATTGATTTGATGCTGCTATTCATGGAAATGAAATATAAAGTCTACAGAATAATCATTCTAGTAGCTATGGTGCTTGCAAGTTGAAATGTTGACAAAATGTATACACCCAATCCTTTTAGGGTTAATAAACATCAGCAAAACTCTTGAGCCATGCTGTGATGTTGGTTCTGCAGCCAAAACATCTTTGAGTCATTATGGCTCATTATCCATCGAAGCTAAACCGATCTGTTGCTTTTCAGTCTATTCAGCGTAAATACGCATGTCCCCATCTGTCAACTAAATACTTCGATTAGCTAGTTACAATTTGATATTAACAATACAGTGTCTCAAAACATATCAAATCGAAGCGTGGAGATCTATTCTGGAACTCTTGCGATCTTATTGTTATCGAGAAGCGAGAATTAGTGTCCATGATCGCATGTTGATTGGAAGTCAATTCTCGATTTCATAGTTTGTCGCAGTTTGTTGAATCATTCAAGTCATTTCATTTCAATATACCGAAGACGAAGAGGGACTCATGAAGAGTGTAGAAAAGCGGTTTGTCTGTGGAGGCAAATCTGACCGTGATGAAGCGATAAGAGACTCTCCTACATTTGATTGAACAATATGTCATTCATGATTATATGATCGAGGATGATAGACTGCCATCTGGCTTATGCAAAAGTGATCTAAACCTGTTGCATGAATCCAAGAATGGAGTCTATCGAAGAAAGCTCAAAGTTCAGTCATTTGAACAAAATGCAAAGTGCACAATATGCACGACATGGATGCGGAAATGGTCAGTGCCAAGTTTGCAATATTGTAAGAAGCTCTCCTTTCTCGGGGAATATGCCGGCAAAACACAAGCGTGGACGACCTCCGGTTCCCCCGGATTCTTCATCACAAGGTGCACAAATGTCATTACAGCCGACCGGCATCAAGCTCTGTCCAAAATGCTTATCTGTTGCTGGAAGAGGATACAGTCATTCATGTACGAAAGCAGAAAAGATCAAGAATCATTGATCAAAGATCATTGAGATTTGACTTTCAAGAAAAAATTGCAGAGTTCGAAACTTCCTACTTGGGTTTGGGCATCGGCATCAATCCGAAAGTCAATATCTTGATTCGACATGTTCCCGAATTTTGTTGGCGGTTTGGTAAATCGCTGTGCCTGCGCCAATACTCAGAACAGGCATCAGAGTCTGTTCATGTTTCGCTAAAGGAATTGTGGATGAAGCGTAGAGTGAATGATCTCTCAAATCCACGATATGAACAAGCATTGAGACAAACTGTTGTTGAATTCAATAGTAAGCATTTGCAACATTTCATGTTATTTGTCGGGTACAGGATTGCAACAATATTTTTTCATAAAGTGTGTGTTTTTTATCATCACTGATGCTTGAAATGACATCAGACTTTCATTACCGGGACCTGTTTATATTGCACTTAATATTATGATAATAGCCTACTCGTTCACAGAACAAAGAACAATGTAAAATTAGTGGGGTTGCGAACAAAAATAACGAGGTCAATGCAAAGTCTTTAAAATGTACATTGGTAAAGTCAATAAATTGAACATTTTATATTAAAGGAAAATGAAGCTCCGTTTTAGCAGCATGGTTGATTATAAAGATAGAAGGAGAGCCAAAGCTGCAATAGATGTTGTTAATTATTATTTATATTTTCTTTTTTTTGTAGTCGCCCAATATTTCGGCTGTCACAGCCAGCTTCAGGGGAGCAAAATATTGGGCGACTACAAGAAAAAAAAATATAAATAATAATTATCAACATCTATTGCAGCTTTGGCTCTCCTTCTATCTTTATATTAAAGGAACAAAATGACATGCTACTATGAATTATCCTAACTTTTATTTTACGCAAAATAAAACATATCTAAGATCACGGCACAATAAATAGGAGTGAAACTGACTGAAGAAAAAATATAAAACAAATGCATGAATATAACTTTGCTAAAAATCCAAAAAATAGACATTAGGCCTCATAGAAATTAGGGAGAATTCGCCCAGTTGGCATTTAAGGAGCTATAGTGAGGACAAAATTACATAATAGGCCTAGTCCAGCATAATAAATGCAATGCATGCGTCAAACAGTTACATGATTTACTCCGTAAGGGCTCGATGGATTTCTATAGCTCAGAGTCTGAGGTGACAAGCATGCAGATGAGTAGCATATGTGACATCAACCAATTCTGCCCAATTTTTATTTGCAGCAGCTTCAAATGATTTCTACCAATATTTAGAAAAATATTGATCGATCAAATCGATACTTATCGATTTTCTACTAAACGGCTCGATAAAAATCTAAAAAGTTATGACTAAACTTAGCAGAAGAATACGCAGTTCTATATTTGTTGTCCAATGTTCATCCCCAATTTCATTAAGTGCGCTAAAATCACAAATTATTGACATCCAATAATTATCGATTTTCAAAAATCATTAAATTCCATGTTCTTGATATGGGTTCGATCAAAGATTTTCTAATTTCTTTAAAATAACTTCTCTTGCTCTAATAAGACCAATTTTTTCAAAACAAATCATCCCCATTTTTTTCGAACTTTCGCGACCTTCCTGACCACCGTGTTAGACACCAGACCTTGTATCCGTATTCTATCGGTTTTCCTTTTATAAATTGCTTCAAAGAACTGTGGTTTCAGTGTTCAATCATGCTTTCGTCACCGCAAACATTTTGTTCAACTGGAGCAAGATCAGCAAATTTTTTATTCAAATAATTCAATAAAGGTCGTATTTTCGCAATAATGATTTCTATTATTATTTGTTAAATAGTGCAGGGATTTTTGATTACAGAAGTAAGCTCAAAAACATCACAAGTGCAACTATAAAAGAAACATACATCTAACATCGGGAAGTGCATGCTAGGATAATGATCAAAGGAATCCATATATTCAATAATTTTTATTACATCAACCTGACAGCTTTTGTAAATTTCTTCGAGGAGTGTATCAGGTCTATCTTTCATCAAACCATTGAAAAACGTGTTTACAAGTCTTGAAAGAAGAGTAGTACGTTTCATGCAAAAAAGAAAAGTAGCTATCACACATATGAGTGAAGCATTTAACCCTATCTTTCCTGGGGAGGGGCCGATTCGGCCCGGCCCTAGATACTTTTTAATCCCACAGCTGAACGTCTTTGTGTGAGAAGTCTACCTTCCGTGACTTTTCCTAACTTTTAATTGCGCATCTTTTGGGAGTAAAAGATTTAATTTTGGTCAAATATTTTGGCCGTACGAGCTAAACGAAAACGAATTACGACGCCTAAAATCGTTGGAATTTGCCTTCTGCTCTCATTTCAAACTTTTTCTCGAATAAATTAATGTAGTGTTGCATAATAGACACAAATTAATTTTTTTGATAACATCAATGCTTTTTATAATATGATATTGGGATAGTATTTGAATGCTTTTTAGTCTTATATCCTCCATATACTACTCATGAATAAATAGTAGAATAATGAACATTTTCTTATTTTTTAACGAATAATGAAGCTTTTGGAAAAACGCATCAATGTAATAATTGCGTATTTGTCTTCATTTAGGTTTCTTTGTGATAATATATTCTAGCTAATGATAGATTATAAAATTTATGTCAATTTATCTGATGAAAAAAGACTTTTTAATGTTTCAATGTTTGAAATTTGAAATACTATTCATACAGCATTATTATACATGTATAAATAAAAGCAATAAATTAGCATTGATATAGCAAGAAACATGCCAGATAGAACACTTTCGCGTTATGTTTTAGTATTTTTAACATTCCAAAGCGATTGGTTTTGCAACAATAAAAAAGTATCTAAAATTTGTAAAAATGCATTTTCAAATTTTAAATTGCTATTTTTAGCATGGAGAAATTAAAGTTTTGAAAAACCGACTCCACCACTGAAAAGATGATGCCCGAAATATAGTATGCATGTAATTTCATTAAATTTGAGTATTTGGTTAAGGAAATCTGAGGGGGGGGGCGAATCGGCCCCTCCCCAGGCTGAGACAGTTAAAAAAAGCCCAGGTCAGATAGGGTTAATGAGACGCTGTCGACATCTCACTTCACAACATTGGAGGAAAGAGTGGCACAAGAGGACAAATTCAAATAATTCTTCGGAAGGTTAACTTTCCTCTTGAGACTAGACGAGTGAACTCGCAATCATCAATATTAGCAACATCAGGTCCCGAAAACATAATTCCTTCTTTAAATGCAAGGAATCCACTGATCTGAAATAATGTTGACCTTTCATCAGAGGAAATAAATTTGATATTTTCAAATGCATCATCCATAATAATTTAATACGAATTTTCAAGAATTACATCCTCTGTATTTTGGAATACTGTAATCCAATCTTTCTTGGGTTGAACTCCGTCAACAGCGACAAACTCCATAGAATACACCGCCGATGTCATCGCATTATTTGTGGACCACTTTGCAGAGAAGACTGTCTCCCAAACATCAACGAAAGACGCGAAGCCCAATCTTTGAAGCTTTTTCAATCGCTGCTTCAAGCTGACAGCATTTTGCATGAGCTCGTTCCGCCATTCCTCTCGTTCAGTAAGAAGCTGCTGATTCCCCTCAGTCGGACGCAGCGGCGAGCAACTTCCTTCATACCAAAATGCGCAACACTGTACAACTCTGTGCACCACAGATGAACTCACCAAAGTATTGTGGAGCTACGCTTGTACCCTCTGAGTTATTTCTTACTGACTTACGTACTTTTAAATTTCTTGTGACTTCAGTTAAACGTTGTACTCGATTTTCAATATCTTGAAATAAACGATTTATTATTATTATATCTTCTGGAGCTCTACGCTAGCTAGATCGCTTGAACAGCAATTACTATGAGGACAAAGGGAGTATAACTTCAAGTCGTGTTCGTGAACATTTTCTTGTCTATGTATGAATTCTAATATTCGAGCTCTTGAAGCGATCAATATTTGTTCGAATGCCACATGGTACAGTCCACAAACATTCCACGCATGATGCCAACATGTATTTTCGGTATTCCACACTTTTCACAATCTCAGGAAATTAAAGACGAAACAAGCAGTGTCAGTTTTACCATTTTGCGATAATGCCGCAACAACCTTTTCATTGAAAATTTGGGTCACCAAGGAAACCTTCTCTTTCTCAAATACTGATGGATCCACGGACATTAAAGTAAGAGGAGTTCTTTTCACGATATTCCCTTTCTCGGTATTGTACAGTTCTACCAGATCTTCCCATTTTGCAATAACTGGATCACCAGAGTTCGGAGGAAGATATTTGATCATTTCATCTTTTTCATTGATAGAGCGGCAGCCCAGAGTATTTATTCAATGGAAAGAGGATACGAGGTTTGAGTATATGGAGGTGAAGATTATAGTGACTTTCATGAATATATATGGCTGCCGGACTGCACCCGAGTCCGAGACCCCCTTTCGCCCCCCTATGTACATGGCATCAATTGAATTTATTCAACTGCAAGCCGTCCCAAAACATTCTTTGGAGCTCCCTTGACACTAAACTAGCAATGACAACAATTTTACCTGAGGCCTTCTCCCTAGCAACAAGCACTAGGTCCTCCGGTCCAATTGACTTTATTCAAAGGAGCGACAGTGCGACTACAAGTTGTCTCAAAATATTCATTAGAACTCCTTGACAACAAACTAACAATGACAGCAATTTTACCTGAGGCCTTCACCCCGCCAGCAACCCCCAAACTTTGAAAATCACCCCTTCCTGTAATACAATTGAATTTATTTAATGGAACAATGACACGGCTACAAATCGCCTAAAAGTATTTCCTACATAACTCAATTGACGCCAAGCTAGCAATGACATAAATTTTACCTGATTACGCTGACACGGCTACAAATTGTCTTAAAATATTCCTTTACAGCTCTTTGACCTGATTAGCAACGACAATAACTTAAACTGATGACTTCTGTGTAAAAATGATCCAGCCAGGGTTGGAACTGCTCCGACTTTTTCAATCTAACTTTTTATCTTCGTCGACTATAATCGCATCGTATCAAGTCTTGCCAATGAAGGTACATAAAAAATCAACATTTATTAGTGAGAGTTTGCTTTAATTCTGATATCATAAAAAAAGTTTACTTCGATTTTCATTATCGTCAGCCCAACGTATCAGCTGATATCATTGTGTTGTGCATAAATCTGAACTAGAGACTTCTGAGGTGTGTTTCAGCAAAACAGCAATATTTCACTATTAATCTTGTCGATTTCTTTCCTAACTTTTGGTAACGATCTTTACCATCCTTCAAAAGGTTTCAAACAATGAAATTAAGATTCACTGATAGAGAAAAAAGTTATAAATGCGCTTTAGTGATCAAATTAGGAATCATAGATAGCAATTTGCATGTACATTAATTATACTATGATAAATAGATACCGCAAGAGTAGTGATCCCATGACAAATTCAAGCGCAAAATGTGATATGATGAGTCATCATGCTGACTCAGCCCCCCTCTGGAGAGAGGAAGGACATGGCCAAGGATGTGCTGGGAGGGATCGGACCGAGACGAGGAAACCGTCCCCCCCTCCTGTCAGACTTCCAACTTGGGTGGGAGTGATCGTAGAGAGTCGTGCCATAGCTCGTTTGAAAGCTAAGAGCAAGCCAAACTCAGTGGAAAGCATCGTTTGTGTAGGTTTTCCTTGGTTTAGAGAGGAGAGTGACTTTAAGATTTTAGGAATCTCCGAAAACGACAGCGTTAGAATGGGCAGGTGTTGGACGTTTTGGGATGAGAAAGGCCCTGTTTCGGCATGAAGGAGAGTTCGGATGGATAAACGGAGGGCAGATTCGGACTCTACGTACAATGCTACATGAGTAGGGTGATTTTCAAGTCAATCGGAGAGAAAAGTGCTAACCTTCACTATGGGGCTCCGACACTTAGGATTTTTCGTGAATAAAAAAAATTTTAAAAATGTCAGAATTGAGCTCCGAGAACCCTCCCATCGTGTTTCTCGTCAAAAGTTGGGTTGGTGATGTGTCGATGAAAAAACACCCCCCCCCTCGAGTCGAACTTTGTCAAAAGTGATGTTTTGACCAAAGTTGCTCAGAATCATGTGAAACAAACTTCTATCAAGGTTTCGTGTTGAAATTCGCACAACAATTTTTTCGAAATTTTCTTCACTATGGGTCGACACTAAGGATTTTTTTTTCGTGAAAATGTTAAATTTTAGCCTACTTTGGTGACGACTATCACAGGAATGAAAGTGAATGAAGAGCTCCGGTTTCTTTTAGTGGAAACACCGCACTTTGTTCTCTAGGATCCTACCTTTTCCGAACTGTGGAAGGTTTCGTTTCCAAATGAGAGCTTGTTTAAAATCGAATTTTTGCGCATTTTCCAAGATTTTGGATAGTTTGAAAAAACGACAGAGTTTTTTCAACTCGGCTTCTGGCAATCGTAGAGAGTCGAGGGATAGCTTAAATGAAAGGTGAGAGCGAGAAAACGTGACTGTCAAAATTTGAAGTCAATCGGAGCACTAGAACCGGAGATAGAAGTGTTTAAAGTTTTGGATGATTGAGATTACGTCATCAGCTGATCGCCACAAACTATATAAGCTGGGAACCGAATGAGAAATTTCATTAACCTTTTACGCGCCAACGCTCCATTATTGGAACGTTTTCGCTGACATAGATTTTAGTTGTCCAAATACTAATTATCATCACTTTGACAATTTTGTATTACTCGCAATGGATAAAAATTTGAATATATAAACTCACTTAACCATTTTACTCTTTGAGTACAGTACCGCAGAACCACGAAAAACGCATTGTTTTTTACTTTTTCAGTGATTTTTCAAATTTTCAAATTTTAAGTCTATTATGAATCATTACCCAAAACCAATCATTTAATCTTAATATCATCTTTTATATTTTGTTTTCCGTTGTTATTCATTAACACACATATTTTACAAATGACACGCATCCTTCCATGTATGTTCCAATATTGGAACGTTGGCGGGCACGATGCATAAAATGTATATGATTTCTATTATTAGACTTCAGTCGACTAAACTTGATATTTTTGTGGTGATTGCTCGCTAATACAATGAAATTATTAGCGATGATTAGAATGATCGCTATTAGATGATTATTAGAATGATTTTCAACAGAATTATGTAATATTTCTGTTTCATACTGATACTTGTAAATAAAGAAACATGTCGATATCATACATATAATGTAGATTTATCATTCTTATGACACAAAATCTGGTGTATTTTGAATAGGATTGACACCAACTTTAGAACGATGAATTCAACCCTGGATTCAGTGACTATAAGGCTTCGCTGTAGCAATTATCATCTGCAGTTACCATAGAAGTCGGACAATTGAATTGTTAACTTTCTCACGATCTGACTCTTCGTATTCTCTTTTTTATCGCCGTCTGTAAAGTTTGAATTTCAATTGCGTTGTTTGATCATGGATATCCATGGTTTGATAAAGCTTAGAATATAATAGATATGTGAATAGATTTTTCAATAATTTCATGTGTCATCATGCCTAGAATTCGACGACATATCACTCTAGAACAAGCTGTTGAACAAATTCAAGATGATGATGAAAATGAAATCAACAATAGTGATACTGATGCTACTATCGATATTTTTATATTATCTCCAACTGATGCATCCAATGGGGATATTACCGACGAGGAAGACATAGATAACAAATCTCTTCGCGATGTTATACCAGGTGATGTTCCTGGAGCAATAGAGGTAATGGTGGACGACAATGATTATACGCAAGGAGACGGTGATAATGAGCTCCAGAGGGAGAGAAGAGGAACGTATCTCAATGACATTCCCGACGCTCCTGTTCCATCTCTTGTCGATACTAGTAGTAACCCCATCCCAGGCGCAAGGACAAAATGTGAAATGCTGACTCAGCCCCCACCCCCACCCCCACCCTCTGGCAGGCAGTGTGAGGGACATGGCCAAGGATGTGCCGGGAGGAATGGGTCCGTGAGGAGAAAACTGTTCCCCAGTAACCCCATCCCAGGCGCAAGGACAAAATGTGAAATGCTGACTCAGCCCCCACCCCCACCCCCACCCTCTGGCAGGCAGTGTGAGGGACATGGCCAAGGATGTGCCGGGAGGAATGGGTCCGTGAGGAGAAAACTGTTCCCCAGTAACCCCATCCCAGGCGCAAGGACAAAATGTGAAATGCTGACTCAGCCCCCACCCCCACCCCCACCCTCTGGCAGGCAGTGTGAGGGACATGGCCAAGGATGTGCTGGGAGGAATGGGTCCGTGAGGAGAAAACTGTTCCCCAGTAACCCCATTGCAGACGCAAGCCCAAAATGTGAAATGCTGACTCAGCCCCCACCCCCACCCCCACCCTCTGGAAGGAAGGTGAGGGAGTTCGTCAAGGATGTGCTGGGAGGAATGGGTCCGTGAGGAGGAAACTGTTCCCCAGTAACCCCATTGCAGACGCAAGCCCAAAATGTGAAATGCTGACTCAGCCCCCACCCCCACCCCCACCCCAACCTCTGGAAGGAAGGTGAGGGAGTTCGTCAAAGATGTGCTGGGAGGAATGGGTCCGTGAGGAGAAAACTGTTCCCCCCCCACCCGCAACCCGACCCCCACCCCCTCCTGTCATACTTCCAACTTTGGTTGTAGAGATGGTAGAAAGTCGTGCCATAGCTCATTTGAAAGCTGAGAATGAGAAAAAGGCAGTGAAATGCTCAGTTTGGACTCATTTTCTTGGGTTTAGGAAGGAAAATGGCAGGAAACTGTCAGAGTTGGAAAAAGTCAGGTTTTGGTGGTTTTGGGATGAGAAAAGTCGTTTTTCGGGCAGAAGGAGTGCTCGGATGGGAAAATGGAGCGCAAATTCGGACGTTTTGGTCAAAGTTGGGTCCAGGAACGTCTTCCCAACTCAATCGGAGAGAAAAAGTTCTGACCCCCACCCCCACCCCCTCCTGTCACACTTCCAACTTTGGTTGTAGACATCGTAGAAAGTCGTGCCATAGCTCGTTTGAAAGCTAAGAGTGAGACAAATTCAGTGGAAAACATGGTTTGTTCGTATCTGCCTTCGTTTAGATGTGATGCGTCATTTAAGATTTTGGGAGATTGGCGAAAAACGACAGAGTTAGAATGTTTATGAAAATCGCTCTAGCGGGTGAAGCAAGCGTCGGACGGGCAAACAGAGACCAGATTTGGAATCAGCGTCAAATTTGAGACAAATGATGTTTTGACCACCACCCCCACCCCACCCCCTCTTATCGATTGCATATTCACAGGGTATATAAGAATGGGATCGGGAGAGGAATTTCACTAAGTTGAGAAACTGACTACAGGTAAGTCGTTTCTCTTGAGTTCCGATATCGGACTTCTGACTTTCCATAGCTGATATCAGCTAAGGTGTCAGACTGATAGGTTAGTCAGTATAGCATGACTGACCATTTGATGATAGTAGGCCGAAATCTTCAAACGGCTATAACTTTGCTTCTACAAGTCCGTTTGACTTGATTGAAAAAAGGTTCGGTTGCTATTCACCTGCCCTAAGTGATAGACTACTTATAAAATTTCATAAGTAGTGCTAAAAAGTTGAAAATATTTTAAATTCGCTAGTTTTGGAGGTTTTCTGGGGTTTTCGACCCTGCTGAAGTCAACTAGAGGATTTTCAATGATGTCTGAGCCAGTCTTCTCATGGACTAAGCGGCTTTTCACTGAAAGCGAGCAAGACACGGAGAGTTTTGCTGTAATATTCCACTGACAGGGTGTTCCTTCGGGACGGCGGACGATGCCGTAGTGATAAGTGTGGCAAGGGAGTGTGTCATAGTTTAGACCGAAACCGCTGGGGCAACTCATGTCTCATGTTGGGCATTTGACACAGTTCTCAACGTAGCACTTTGAACGCCAATCGGTTGAGTCTTAGCTATCTTGTCATGGGTGGCCTCTAAACATCTCCATTGCAAAACGCTGGTGAATCAAGGTCTCTACGGCTTGCTATCAAGCTGATCAAAGTCTGTCCACCTCTTACCAACTCCACCGGTTTTCATGTCTGGCGATCAAGTCATGGACGGTGCACGATTTTCGGTGTGATACTTCCTGTGGGTGATTTCGAGACAGCGGTGAAGTCCGTAGCTGCACGGGACGTGGGCAATGGTAATCCTTGTGAAACCTCTCTGCGTCATGTTTGCAATTTTTCGTCTCCGTGATAGAGACAAGCAGAACTGATGAATGGAATGAAGGGAGGACATTCATGCGCCACACGCAACACATCACAGACTTCTCTCTTTCCTAGTGAACAAGCTCTTGTCAGTGTCGTCAGAAACTTTATCATGTCGTACAAAAGTTTTATTGCAACACAGGTTGATGTATAGTTAGAAAGTTTGATCATCAACGTTTTATTCATAAGTCTAGTCAGAAACTGTATCATAGTTTGCAAAAGTTTTATTGCAACACAAGTTGATGTATAGTTAGAAAGTTTGATCATGACGTTTATTCGTAAGTCTAGTCAGAAAATGTATCATGGCTTGTAAAAGCAAAGTCTAGTATAGTCAAATATTTTTACTGTAACACAGGTTGATGATGTATAGTTAGTCAAGTTTGATCATCAACGTTGTATTCGTAAGTCTAGTCAGAAACTTTATCATGTTGTACAAAGGTTTTATTGCAACACATGTTTGTGAAAATAAAATTTGATCATTGAAGTTTTGCGAAACACAAGTGTCATGAAATGCAAGCGTTAGTGTAGTCAACTAGTATTGCTGCGACACATGTTTGTGAAAATAAAGTTTGATCATTGACGTTTTTTATTCGTAAGTCTAGTCAGAAACTGTAACATGGTTTGTAAAAGCAAAGTTAGTGTAGTCAAGTAGTTTTACTGTGACACACGTTTGTAAAAGTAAAGTTTGATCATTGAAGTTGTATTCGTGTCATGTTTTGTAAAAAGTTTTACTGCAGCACAGGTTGATGTATAGTTAGAAAATTTGATCATTGAAGTTGTATTCGTAAGTCTAATCAGAAAGTGTATCATGGTTTGCAAAGTTAGTGTAGTCAAGTAGTTTTACTGTGACACACGTTTGTAAAAGTAAAGTTTGATCATTGACGTTGTATTCGTAAAGCTAGTCAGAAACTTTGTCATGGTTTGTAAAAGTTTATATTGCAACACAGGTTGATGTATAATTAGAAAAGTTTGATCATGATGTTTTATGAAACACACATGTCATGAAATGCAAGTGTTAGTGTAGTCAAATAATTTTACTACGACACACGTTTGTGAAAATAATGTTTGATCATTGACGTTGTATGACTGACCGAACTCATCACAGCACTAGAAGGTTTTAGAAGGTTTTACTGCACAGTGTAGATTGTCTTGTAACTTACTTTCACAGTGTTAGAAAGTTTTATTGGAGACAGTTGCCAACTGTTTCCCTATTAGAAAATTCAAACTTCATGACTGTTAGATTCGCTTCATCAGGTTTACTAAAAGCAGTTTTCTACTGCAATGAGAGTTTAGAATGTTATATGAAAACAGTGTTCGCCACAGCACTAGAAAGTTTTTATCCTTAGTTGAGATCCGGACTGCAGTGTGTAAAAGTTTTTATGTGACAGTCTTTTCACAAACGGTGAAGTGTAAATTCAGAGTGAATACATCTGTTAGGTAGTCATTAACTTTGGATGTGAAGAAAAGCGAATCTGTGTACAGAATGAATTGAATATTAGACAACGCATGCAAGTTTTTGACGACTTGAGTGGTTGAAACAAAGTCTGAGTTTAACATGTTGGATATAAAAGTGAGATGGATAGGAATAAGTGTTGAATGTTTTATAAAACCAGATGTTGTCACACACGTTGAGTGTGATTCCATGACATTGAATCGCCTGGGTTGTAAAGTCCATCATCCAAGGCTAGGCTCCTCTATGGTTGGATTTAGGGTTTTATATCACATGTGTTAACCGTTCGTGTAGAATACGTGAAGCACATGTTCGCTTAAATGCAAATGTTGAAATAAGTTTGTAAGAAGTCTTTGACAGGTTGTTGTGAAACTTAGCGAACGTTGAAAAAAGTTTTATGAAATGTTTCTTCAGTCACACTCGTTAGCGTACCAGCTTTACTAAATGTGTTGTTTGCCTTTATCAAATTGAATGTGTGTGTTTTGTAAATAAAGACAGCGTGTTTGCACTCTGCATCGGCAGCATACAAGTATAGACATAACAACTTTTTGTTAGTCGAATGCATATGAGATAGGAAACATTATGTGTGAGATAAAAATCAACCTGCTAGATGAAGTGAAACACAAAAGTGTCACAACTAGTTTACGGGAAATAAAAGAGAACTGTGACAACGTTTACACTCATCATAGACAGATGAACATACAAATCTGACATTCAAATGAAAGTCGTAAACATGAACTGCGGTGTAAGAAACTTTATGTCAACAACTTTATGTTGGTAAAACTTTCATAGATTGCAGGCGTGTTGAAAGCTGATATAAAGACCTGTAGAAACGCATAAGTCTTAGTTCAATGACTCGACCCTTGAACTCACACAATGAATACGTCTGTGTAGAAAACTCATTTGTAGGAAACAGCATTTTCTGTGTGAATGCAGACGATGTAAACATGACATTTAACATGGCTTGCAATAGTCATGCTGCCATTCAAAATGTTTATCATGAAACCTATCAGTGAAAAACCCCTCCTGTGCCCACAAAGAATCATAAGTGCTCTCTGACGCCTGTTTGTCTCGCTAGCCCCTCAGCAGATAGAGTAGAACACAAAGATGAATGACAGCGCAGCAGGTGGGCAATCGTCTGTCGCGCTAGCCCCTCAGCAGATAGAGTAGAACACAAAGATGTACGCGCTCTCTCTCTGGCGCCCGTCTGTCACATGAAACAGAGAGCTATCGCATCTGTCCCACGAGCAAGGATGCAGGAACGTATCGTAGCACCTAGCTGATTCCCACACAGCTCATTGCTATCGCACCGGAAGGGAGATTCACGCGATAAATGCATCTAAGTTTGTTGAGTGGTTGAGGATGGCAGTCAATGAAAATATGACTTCCCTTTTCGTCCACCAACCATAAGCTTAGAGCGATTTGATTGCGCGAACCAGACATTTGAAAGGCTGTATCATTCTCATATAAAGCAGAGTCTCGTGCATTTTACTATCCTAATCATGTCCGAGAAGCCAACTGCTCAAGTTATCCCATATAGGATTACTTATATGGGTGAAACGTTTCTCTCCGATAAGAGTGAGGATATAGTATTTCATTTTATGAAATACTATTCATTGTTCGATGAATCGAACGTCATACCTCCACCCGAATCCCCGATGATGGATCTGCAGGAATCTCCGAGTGAGAGCGAGACGGTGGGGAGCGAGGCCGAGATGGCAACCAGCGAGAGCGAGACGGTCGAAAGTGATAACATGGAAAGAGAGGAGATGATGTGGAGTGAGGACTCGGAAAGTGATAACATAGAAAGTGAGGAAGTGGAAGCGAGTGAAGATGTCATCGTGATATCGGATGATGAAGTAAGAGTTTTACATATGCATACGAATGACTATCATCTCAACTCATTCATGTTTTCTTTCAGTGATGGAGTGAGTGATGGGCGTTCTTTAGTTCATAAAATCATCATGCACACATACAGCAAACTGTTTCACCACATTTCCTCGTGAATGCATCATGAGTTCTTATAAGAACTTCCTTCTAATGCAGCTAAAGCGGTCCCAAGCCCGCCACATATCTTCGGATATGGAATGCAGAGGGGAAGGATATATGATGAATGGAATGAAATGGGAGGACACTCTTGCACCACATGCAGCCACAAACACATTTCTATCTTCATTAGGATGACATTCAGTCACTTGAATTCTAATGTGACCATCACATCCTTAGACCTCAGTACAGTCAACTCTCTAACGTACTTATTAAACCTATTATCTCTAACTTTACAAACACTGAAAGGATTCCAACATGATTTCAAACTTTACAAACATCAACTTTATTTCTAACGTTGCAAACAGTGAAATGCTTGTGACACTATTTTATACTTTACCTAACTTACAAACACTGAAATGCCTGTCACTTTATTTATACTTGACCTATAAATTGCTAAAGCCCATCATCTAAGGGGCAGGGTTACCTACCGTTGGGTTTAGGGACTTAGGGCTTTGGATAACACAAATGAACGATCTCTTTTAGTGTAGAATACGTGATGCATATGTTCGCTTTATAAAATGACTTTGAAGGCAAAAAGGAAAGTTTGTATGATGATATTTGTCAAGATTGAATGCAAAGTATCACATCATGTTTATAGATGAAAAGCGGAAGAGAATAAATGTCTTTGCAGGTTTTGAGTGTATAGGATAGAACACATGAAACAGTTACACTATGTAAATAAAGTTAAAGGGTCACAGTTGATGAAAGGTAGCTTTGATAGATTTCACATGGGTTGTTATGTAGAATGAATTGATATTCATAAATGGAAGTATGATGTAGTGATAAAGTGTTTCTAAGCCTTTCTTATGAGTGTCTATGTAAGGCTGACTTTCATAAGTTGAGAAATGACTGTCTTCATAAGTGCAGAATAAAAGTATTTAGCTAGCGTGCATTATCTTTCAGGGATGATTGAACTCAAGTATTGTTATGCAGTATGTCTTGTGATGATATTTCGTATTGAACACTGTATCAAGTCATAAGTATGGGTATGAAGTATAATAGAATAAATGTTTCATTCACAGGTTGAGAATATAGGAGGCACAAAGTATTGGTTGTATGTCATAGAGGGAAAAGCAAGTAATTTATAGAGTGACAGAGTCGATGTGTATGTGAAAGTATGTTAACGTATACATCCTATCCGAGAAATAGTATTAGGTCTCTGTGTAGATGTCTCAATAACGTTTCATGGTTGTATTAGAATAAATCTGGTCAGTTGGGTAGTTCTCCCTTTAATTTTTTCTTTATATTCTCTCTCTCTATGTCTGCCTGTGTGTATTTTCTTCTTTGTATCTGGTTGGGTGAGTGTTGGGACTTTTTAAGTTGGTTTCCTTTAGAGTATAGAATATTCATTTCGTATAGAATATGATAATAGGAATATATTAAGGGTAGTATCTTTGTATATTGCAAGAGGTATAGCATCATGGTTAGCAAGGTAGCAGCCAAATGATGCCATTTGCTTCTTCTGTTTTTGTATAATGTTCATTAGTTTGATGAATGGTTACAAGTCATCGCTTTATTATCACGCACTCATACGCACACAGACACGCTCACACAAACATGCATGGAATTCACACACATACAGCTGCTACCCTGCTAACCATGATGCTATACCTCTTGCAATATACAAAGATACTACCCTTAATATATTCCTATTATCATATTCTATACGAAATGAATATTCTATACTCTAAAGGAAACCAACTTAAAAAGTCCCAACACTCACCCAACCAGATACAAAGAAGAAAATACACACAGGCAGACATAGAGAGAGAGAGAATATAAAGAAAAAATTAAAGGGAGAACTACCCAACTGACCAGATTTATTCTAATACAACCATGAAACGTTATTGAGACATCTACACAGAGACCTAATACTATTTCTCGGATAGGATGTATACGTTAACATACTTTCACATACACATCGACTCTGTCACTCTATAAATTACTTGCTTTTCCCTCTATGACATACAACCAATACTTTGTGCCTCCTATATTCTCAACCTGTGAATGAAACATTTATTCTATTATACTTCATACCCATACTTATGACTTGATACAGTGTTCAATACGAAATATCATCACAAGACATACTGCATAACAATACTTGAGTTCAATCATCCCTGAAAGATAATGCACGCTAGCTAAATACTTTTATTCTGCACTTATGAAGACAGTCATTTCTCAACTTATGAAAGTCAGCCTTACATAGACACTCATAAGAAAGGCTTAGAAACACTTTATCACTACATCATACTTCCATTTATGAATATCAATTCATTCTACATAACAACCCATGTGAAATCTATCAAAGCTACCTTTCATCAACTGTGACCCTTTAACTTTATTTACATAGTGTAACTGTTTCATGTGTTCTATCCTATACACTCAAAACCTGCAAAGACATTTATTCTCTTCCGCTTTTCATCTATAAACATGATGTGATACTTTGCATTCAATCTTGACAAATATCATCATAAAAACTTTCACAGTACCTGACTTTCAACATAGACTGAATTCCCCATTTACGACAACAGTCATTTCTTCCAGTCAACCTCATCAATATGAAAGACTTGTAGCACCTTAATACGTTCGTGTTACTCATTTGCTGTTGGAAATAACTTTTCATATACAGTTGGCATACAATCATTTCAACGCATACTCCATTGCATGCTATTCCTACGTTCACTTTCATAGTATCTTGTCTTCATCAATTATACAAACTATTTCAGTTTAACTTTACGTGAATTACTTTCATAAATTAACAGTCCTAATGCAATATGATACTATCACGATATGTTACTGCGGTTTCTTCTAACTATGTCTAACCAGTTTCCTACACTACCTATTCATTAAACTTTGCAATCTCAATCTTTGCTTTCGTTGAATATGAACCTCCAGTTTACATGCAACAACTATGATATGTGTTCTATCTTATACACTCAACCAGTAGAAACATTCATTCTGTTACATCCATGAACATGACGTGATAAAATTCACATGATCTCAAAACCTTTTAACAGCGCTTGTCTTCAAACATATGCTGAATCTCACATAGCTTGTTTGTTACACTACCAATTCATTTCAATGCGAGCTAATCTTGCATCACTGATTTCATGCGACATAACTTTTCACTTTACTTATTCCTACAATGCTACTACTAATTGTTCTAAACTTTATCAGATCGCTTTCACTTCTATCTCACACTTTCTCCATCATATAACTAAGTGAATAAAGTTGATGATACATTATCTGACTAAACTCATTGAGTCACATCCTACACGAGCAGATATTGCTAACATGGATCATATAAGACGCTAAGTCTTGTCATAGGGTTGACTATACTATGGACTTAGTGATTTATCAAAGTAACTTGTACTTCTAAAACTCTAAATCCCTAAATCTTAGCACAGGGATACATATCCTATGGTTTTAGTGACTTAGGAGTTTTGCTGTATAATTTAGTAAACTTATGTCTCTGTCAGCATACGACTTTTAAAATACAACACTGACTGAAAAATGATGCTCATATATTCCTAGCTTGGATAACAAGAAACTTTCCTGCGTTGACTATTATATATTTTAACTCTTTACACACTTATTATTCCAATCACTAAGATACATACAACTCTTCTATTGAACATGTATCAATCACCTTTCAGCTCACCACATCAAATGTAAAGTGTATAACATAATGAGCATGTAACTATCTCTCATCAACGATATGAAATCTGTCTCTTCAACCTGAAATTAAGTCTTGCCTTCAAAGTCATTTTATAAAGCGAACATATGCATCATGTGTTGCATCTATTCTACAATAAAAGAGATCGTTAATTTGTGTTATCCAAAGCCCTAAGTCCCTAAACCCAACGGTAGGTAACCCTACCCCTTAGATGATGGACTTTAGCAATTTATAGGTCAAGTATAAATAAAGTGACAAGCATTTCAGTGTTTGTAAGTTAGGTAAAGTATAAAATAGTGTCACAAGCATTTCACTGTTTGCAACGTTAGAAATAAAGTTGATGTTTGTAAAGTTTGAAATCATGTTGGAATCCTTTCAGTGTTTGTAAAGTTAGAGATAATAGGTTTAATAAGTACGTTAGAGAGTTGACTGTACTGAGGTCTAAGGATGTGATGGTCACATTAGAATTCAAGTGACTGAATGTCATCCTAATGAAGATAGAAATGTGTTTGTGGCTGCATGTGGTGCAAGAGTGTCCTCCCATTTCATTCCATTCATCATATATCCTTCCCCTCTGCATTCCATATCCGAAGATATGTGGCGGGCTTGGGACCGCTTTATCTGCATTAGAAGGAAGTTCTTATAAGAACTCATGATGCATTCACGAGGAAATGTGGTGAAACAGTGTGCTGTATGTGTGCATGATGATTTTATGAACTAAAGAACGCCCATCACTCACTCCATCACTGAAAGAAAACATGAATGAGTTGAGATGATAGTCATTCGTATGCATGTGTAAAACTCTTACTTCATCATCCGATATCACGATGACATCTTCACTCGCTTCCACTTCCTCACTTTCTATGTTATCACTTTCCGAGTCCTCACTCCACATCATCTCCTCTCTTTCCATGTTATCACTTTCGACCGTCTCGCTCTCGCTGGTTGCCATCTCGGCCTCGCTCCCCACCGTCTCGCTCTCACTCGGAGATTCCTGCAGATCCATCATCGGGGATTCGGGTGGAGGTATGACGTTCGATTCATCGAACAAGGAATAGTATTTCATAAAATGAAATACTATATCCTCACTCTCATCGGAGAGAAATGTTTCACCCATATAAGTAATCCTATATGGGATAACTTGAGCAGTTGGCTTCTCGGACATGATTATGATAGTAAAATGCACGAGACTCTGCTTTATATGAGAATGATACAGCCTTTCAAATGTCTGGTTCGCGCAATCAAATCGCTCTAAGCTTATGGTTGGTGGACGAAAAGGGAAGTCATATTTTCATTGACTGCCATCCTCAACCACTCAACAAACTTAGATGCATTTATCGCGTGAATCTCCCTTCCGGTGCGATAGCAATGAGCTGTGTGGGAATCAGCTAGGTGCTACTATACGTTCCTGCATCCTTGCTCGTGGGACAGATGCGATAGCTCTCTGTTTCATGTGACAGACGGGCGCCAGAGAGAGAGCGCGTACATCTTTGTGTTCTACTCTATCTGCTGAGGGGCTAGCGCGACAGACGATTGCCCACCTGCTGCGCTGTCATTCATCTTTGTGTTCTACTCTATCTGCTGAGGGGCTAGCGAGAAAAACAGGCGTCAGAGAGCACTTATGATTCTTTGTGGGCACAGGAGGGGTTTTTCACTGATAGGTTTCATGATAAACATTTTGAATGGCAGCATGACTATTGCAAGCCATGTTAAATGTCATGTTTACATCGTCTGCATTCACACAGAAAATGCTGTTTCCTACAAATGAGTTTTCTACACAGACGTATTCATTGTGTGAGTTCAAGGGTCGAGTCATTGAACTAAGACTTATGCGTTTCTACAGGTCTTTATATCAGCTTTCAACACGCCTGCAATCTATGAAAGTTTTACCAACATAAAGTTGTTGACATAAAGTTTCTTACACCGCAGTTCATGTTTACGACTTTCATTTGAATGTCAGATTTGTATGTTCATCTGTCTATGATGAGTGTAAACGTTGTCACAGTTCTCTTTTATTTCCCGTAAACTAGTTGTGACACTTTTGTGTTTCACTTCATCTAGCAGGTTGATTTTTATCTCACACATAATGTTTCTTATCTCATATGCATTCGACTAACAACAAGTTGTTATGTCTATACTTGTATGCTGTCGATGCAGAGTGCAAACACGCTGTCTTTATTTACAAAACACACACATTCAATTTGATAAAGGCAAACAACACATTTAGTAAAGCTGGTACGCTAACGAGTGTGACTGAAGAAACATTTCATAAAACTTTTTTCAACGTTCGCTAAGTTTCACAACAACCTGTCAAAGACTTCTTACAAACTTATTTCAACATTTGCATTTAAGCGAACATGTGCTTCACGTATTCTACACGAACGGTTAACACATGTGATATAAAACCCTAAATCCAACCATAGAGGAGCCTAGCCTTGGATGATGGACTTTACAACCCAGGCGATTCAATGTCATGGAATCACACTCAACGTGTGTGACAACATCTGGTTTTATAAAACATTCAACACTTATTCCTATCCATCTCACTTTTATATCCAACATGTTAAACTCAGACTTTGTTTCAACCACTCAAGTCGTCAAAAACTTGCATGCGTTGTCTAATATTCAATTCATTCTGTACACAGATTCGCTTTTCTTCACATCCAAAGTTAATGACTACCTAACAGATGTATTCACTCTGAATTTACACTTCACCGTTTGTGAAAAGACTGTCACATAAAAACTTTTACACACTGCAGTCCGGATCTCAACTAAGGATAAAAACTTTCTAGTGCTGTGGCGAACACTGTTTTCATATAACATTCTAAACTCTCATTGCAGTAGAAAACTGCTTTTAGTAAACCTGATGAAGCGAATCTAACAGTCATGAAGTTTGAATTTTCTAATAGGGAAACAGTTGGCAACTGTCTCCAATAAAACTTTCTAACACTGTGAAAGTAAGTTACAAGACAATCTACACTGTGCAGTAAAACCTTCTAAAACCTTCTAGTGCTGTGATGAGTTCGGTCAGTCATACAACGTCAATGATCAAACATTATTTTCACAAACGTGTGTCGTAGTAAAATTATTTGACTACACTAACACTTGCATTTCATGACATGTGTGTTTCATAAAACATCATGATCAAACTTTTCTAATTATACATCAACCTGTGTTGCAATATAAACTTTTACAAACCATGATAAAGTTTCTGACTAGACTTACGAATACAACGTCAATGATCAAACTTTACTTTTACAAACGTGTGTCAAAGTAAAACTACTTGACTACACTAACTTTGCAAACCATGGTACACCTTCTGATTAGACTTACGAATACAACTTCAATGATCACATTTTCTAACTATACATCAACCTGTGCTGCAGTAAAACCTTTGTACAACATGATGAAGTTTCTGATTAGACTTACGAATAAACGTCATGATCAAACTTTCTAACTATACATCAACCTGTGTAGCAGTAAAACTTTTTACAAAACATGACACGAATACAACTTCAATGATCAAACTTTACTTTTACAAACGTGTGTCACAGTAAAACTACTTGACTACACTAACTTTGCTTTTACAAACCATGTTACAGTTTCTGACTAGACTTACGAATAAAAAACGTCAATGATCAAACTTTATTTTCACAAACATGTGTCGCAGCAATACTAGTTGACTACACTAACGCTTGCATTTCATGACACTTGTGTTTCGCAAAACTTCAATGATCAAATTTTATTTTCACAAACATGTGTTGCAATAAAACCTTTGTACAACATGATAAAGTTTCTGACTAGACTTACGAATACAACGTTGATGATCAAACTTGACTAACTATACATCATCAATCTGTGTTACAGTAAAAATATTTGACTATACTAGACTTTGCTTTTACAAACCATGATACACTTTCTGACTAGACTTACGAATAAGCGTCATGATCAAACTTTCTAACTATACATCAACCTGTGTTGCAATAAAACTTTTGCAAACTATGATACAGTTTTTGACTAGACTTATGAATAAAACGTTGATGATCAAACTTTCTAACTATACATCAACCTGTGTTGCAATAAAACTTTTGTACGACATGATAAAGTTTCTAACGACACTGACAAGAGCTTGTTCACTAGCAAAGAGAGAAGTCTGTGATGTGTTGCGTGTGGCGCATGAATGTCCTCCCTTCATTCCATTCATCAGTTCTGCTTGTCTCTATCACGGAGACGAAAAATTGCAAACATGACGCAGAGAGGTTTCACAAGGATTACCATTGCCCACGTCCCGTGCAGCTACGGACTTCACCGCTGTCTCGAAATCACCCACAGGAAGTATCACAACGAAAATCGTGCACCGTCCATGACTTGATCGCCAGACATGAAAACCGGTGGAGTTGGTAAGAGGTGGACAGACTTTGATCAGCTTGATAGCAAGCCGTAGAGACCTTGATTCACCAGCGTTTTGCAATGGAGATGTTTAGAGGCCACCCATGACAAGATAGCTAAGACTCAACCGATTGGCGTTCAAAGTGCTACGTTGAGAACTGTGTCAAATGCCCAACATGAGACATGAGTTGCCCCAGCGGTTTCGGTCTAAACTATGACACACTCCCTTGCCACACTTATCACTACGGCATCGTCCGCCGTCCCGAAGGAACACCCTGTCAGTGGAATATTACAGCAAAACTCTCCGTGTCTTGCTCGCTTTCAGTGAAAAGCCGCTTAGTCCATGAGAAGACTGGCTCAGACATCATTGAAAATCCTCTAGTTGACTTCAGCAGGGTCGAAAACCCCAGAAAACCTCCAAAACTAGCGAATTTAAAATATTTTCAACTTTTTAGCACTACTTATGAAATTTTATAAGTAGTCTATCACTTAGGGCAGGTGAATAGCAACCGAACCTTTTTTCAATCAAGTCAAACGGACTTGTAGAAGCAAAGTTATAGCCGTTTGAAGATTTCGGCCTACTATCATCAAATGGTCAGTCATGCTATACTGACTAACCTATCAGTCTGACACCTTAGCTGATATCAGCTATGGAAAGTCAGAAGTCCGATATCGGAACTCAAGAGAAACGACTTACCTGTAGTCAGTTTCTCAACTTAGTGAAATTCCTCTCCCGATCCCATTCTTATATACCCTGTGAATATGCAATCGATAAGAGGGGGTGGGGTGGGGGTGGTGGTCAAAACATCATTTGTCTCAAATTTGACGCTGATTCCAAATGTGGTCTCTGTTTGCCCGTCCGACGCTTGCTTCACCCGCTAGAGCGATTTTCATAAACATTCTAACTCTGTCGTTTTTCGCCAATCTCCCAAAATCTTAAATGACGCATCACATCTAAACGAAGGCAGATACGAACAAGCCATGTTTTCCACTGAATTTGTCTCACTCTTAGCTTTCAAACGAGCTATGGCACGACTTTCTACGATGTCTACAACCAAAGTTGGAAGTGTGACAGGAGGGGGTGGGGGTGGGGGTGGGGGTCAGAACTTTTTCTCTCCGACTGAGTTGGGAAGACGTTCTTAGACCCAAAATTGACTAAAACGTCCGAATTTGCACTCCATTTTCCCATCCGAGCACTTCTTCTGCCCGAAAAACGACTTTTCTCATCCCAAAACCACCAAAACCTGACTTTTTCCAACTCTGACAGTTTCCTGCCATTTTCCTCCCTAAACCCAAGAAAATGAGTCCAAACTGAGCTTTTCAGTGCCTTTTTCTCATTCCCAGCTTTCAAATGAGCTATGGCACGACTTTCTACCATCTCTACAACCAAAGTTGGAAGTGTGACAGGAGGGGGTGGGGGTGAGGGTTTGGGTGCGGGTCAGAACTTTTTCTCTCCGATTGAGTTGGGAAGACGTTGCTAGACCCAATTTTGACCAAAATGTCCGAATTTGCACTCCATTTTCCCATCCGAGCACTCCTTCTGCCCAAAAAACGACTTTTCTCATCCCAAAACCACCAAAACCTGACTTTTTCCAACTCTGACAGTTTCCTGCCATTTTCCTCCCTAAACCCAAGAAAATGAGTCCAAACTGAGCATTTCACTGCCTTTTTCTCATTCTCAGCTTTCAAATGAGCTATGGCACGACTTTCTACCATCTCTACAACCAAAGTTGGAAGTGTGACAGGAGGGGGTGGGGGTGGGGGTGGGGGGGGGGAACAGTTTCCTCCTCACGGGCCCATTCCTCCCAGCACATCTTTGACGAACTCCCTCACCTTCCTTCCAGAGGGTGGGGGTGCGGGTGGGGGCTGAGTCAGCATTTCACATTTTGGGCTTGCGTCTGCAATGGGGTTACTACTGATACTAATCCTGAATTGATCAACAAATCAGTTATCGATCTTTTCTGCTTATATTTTACGGATGATTACATGTCTACACTTGCGAGTTTCACTAACCTTTACGCACAACAACATGGTATAAATTTGATTACAGAAAAAGGCGAACTATATGTATTTTTTGGAATCCTTCTGATAAGTGGTTACCATGTCTTACCAACAGAAGATTCATGCTGGTCTACGAGTCTTGATCTCAGTTGTGATATTGTGAGTTCATCAATGACTCGCTCGAGGTTTCGTTTGATAAAGCGATGTTTGCATTTTGCAGACAGCATAGAGCTCAACCGGAGTGATAAGTATTCAAAGATTCGTCCATTATATGATTTTATGAAAACCAAGTTTTGCCAATTTGGAGTGTTTTCCAAATTTCTTAGTATTGACGAATCGATGACTCCCTATTACGGGCATCATAGTGTCACAATGTTTATTCGTGTGAAACCGATACGGTTCGGATACAAAATATGGGCCCTTTGCAGTCCAGATGGATACCCGTTCAAACTACAGCTGTACGGAGGGGCTCAGGATCAATCTGACAGCACTCCTCTTGGAGAGAGAATTGTCATGCAACTGCTGGAACCTTTACAGAACCCGGAACAACATTCTGTGTATTTTGATAACTTTTTCTCCAGTTATAGTTTGTTTTCCAAACTTCGCGAGAAGAACATAAAAGCAACAGGCACCATTTGAGAAAATCGCACCGGACGATGTCTTGTTGCTACAACGAAAGTTATGAAAAAGAAAGAGAAGGGTGATTTAGACGCCCGAAGCGACGGCAATATTCTTATTTGTCGCTGGAAAGACAATGCTGTAGTTACTGTGGCATCAAATTTTGAGACTGTCCATCCACTTGGTACCGCTCGTCGCTGGGTTAAACAACAAGGTCCACAAGAAAGACGTTCCCCAGCCAGCTCTCATTTCCAGTTATAATAAATATATGGGAGGTGTCGACGTTATGGATAGACTCTTTGGATCCTATCGTCCTGTTCTCCGTAGCAAAAAATGGTTCTGGAATTTGTTCAACAACATGTTGAATTTAGTGGTTGTTGCAGCCTGGAAACTTCATGTAAATGTCATGCAAGACAAAATGCCGCATTTACAGTTTCGACGTGATCTCGTCATTGCACTTTTAGCAAAGTCAAGACAACCCAATTTGAAACGCAGGCGTGGGGGACCTACTACACCCACACCAAAGCCATTTCGTGTATCTGGGCAACATTTTCTCGTCAAAGCGTATTCACAAGGTAGATGTGTGTATTGCTCCAGAAATACTACAAAAATGTGCAAAAGTTAAGACAAGAGACTTCATGAAAGGTGCATGGCCGATTATCATTCATAATGACGTGTTTCTTGATGCTTTGAAGTGAAATATCTGCATTTCCATACAAAATAGTATATGATATTATGTAGCCAACCTGTAATGGAAAAATAAACTTTGACAGATGAATGTAATGACATAAAAATTGTTTTACAACAAAATATTCAAATCATTCATTTTATGGAAAATTGACCGGTTCACTAAGTAGGCCTATAGGTACAAAAGAATAGGCGATGGTAATTCTTTAAATGATGATACAATACCGAAGACATCATGACATGATGAAAACATTAAATTAAATAAAAAATAGATCAGATAAAAATGTTGCATACAATAAAAATCATCGTCCATTTTTAGAGCAATCACACTGTGATCGCAAAAATATTTTCGTTTTCGACATCACAGCCGCCAACGTTCCAAATATGGAACATTCATTTAAAAAACTAAGACAAATTCATTTTTCTTAAATTGTAGATTGTTTTACTTATTTGACCCACTAAGACATGAAAAATGTAAAAAATAAATACAAGTCTACAATTTCTCTGTAAGCGGCGGGTAAACGGTTAAGACGAGAGAGATTGTCAAAAGTAGGTCGTCTCTCCGGAGCTCCGATTATAGCATCGGAAATTCCAAAATCCGGTTTCCGTAGGAAACCGACTTAGAAAGAAAATTTCATTGCTGATATCAGCTAAGGCGTCAGACTTATAGGTTGGCCAGGAGATTACCTTAGTCTCCAGGCCATAAAAGACTCCAAAACTTTAAAGGCTTGTAACTTTGCTTCTACAAGTCCTTTTGACTTGATTCAAAAAAGGTTCGAGAGGTCATGATTCAGGTCAAGTCATAGACTACTTATAAAATTTCATAGGTAGTGCCAAAAAGGTGAAGAATCTAAATTCGCTATTTTTGGAGGTTTTCTGGGGTTTTCGACCCTGATGAAGTCAACTAAAGGATTTGTAATGATGTCTGAGTCAGTCTTCTCATGTCTTTACATGATACAAGCGGCTTTTCACTGAAAGCGAGCATGGTACGGAGAGTTTTTCTGTAATATTCCAATGACAGGGTGTTCCTTCGGGACAGCGGATGATGCCGTAGTGATAAGTGTGGCAAGGGAGTGTGTCATATTTTAGACCGAAACCTCTGGGGCAACTCGTGTTGGGCATTTGACACAGTTCTCAACGTAGCACTTTGAACGCCAATCGGTTGAGTCTTAGCTATCTTGTCATGGGTGGCCTCTAAACATCTCCACTGCAAAACGCTTGTGAATCATGGCTTGCTGTCACTCTCTACGGCTTGCTATCAAGCTGATCAAGGCAACGACTTGGGATGTTTCCTCTTGCAAATAACTCCACCGGTTTTCATGTCAAAAACGGGGCCCGGATACCAACACAGTGATATGACGCACGCTCTGTCCACCCGAGGTTGGATTTGTGGGTCGAGGCCTTGGAGTCGGGATCAGATCCCCTCTGAGTAATGCCTGTAACGGATTCAAGAGCTTAACACCTAAAGGGTTGCTGACTTGCTATCAGACCACTCTCTACATTTAAAAAACGGCTTGCTATAAAAGCACGTTAAGTTTCATGTCTTGCTATCAAGTCATTGACGGTGCAAGACACGGAGATTTTCGGTATCTTACCTCCTGTTTCGAGACAGCGGTGAAGCCAATAGCGATGAGTACTGCACGGGACGTTGGTAATGGTAATCCTTGTGAAACCTCTCTGCGTCATGTTTCCAAGTGGTTGCCTTTCGTCTAAACGTTGTACTCTGACCGCCAGGGCAACATTTAGCTATCTGCCACAGGTTGCCTCATAAAATCTCCATTGCACTTGTCTCCCGATAGTTGGCCATACATGCGAGAATGAACCATGAGTTCTGCTTGCCTCTATCACCGAGGCTAAATGAAATGGAATGAATTGGAAGGGACATTCATGCGCCACACGCAACCACAAGCTCATTTCTCTCTTCGCTAGTGAACAAGCTCTTGTTAGTGTAGTCAGAAAGTTTATCATGTTTTGCAAAAGCAAAGTTTAGTGTAGTCAAATAGTTTTACCGTGACACACGTTTGTGAAAGTAAACTTTGATCATCGAAGTTTTATTCGTGAGTGTAGTCGGAAAGTTTAGCACAGCACACGTTTGTGAAAGTAAAGTTTATCATGTTGTACAAAAGTTTTACTGCAACACAGGTTGATGTATAGTTAGAATGTTTGATCATGATGTTTTATGAAACACAAATGTCATAAAATGTAAGCGTTAGTGTAGTCAAATACTTTTTACCACAACACACGTTTGCGAAAGTAAAGTTTCATCATCGAAGTTTTATGACTGACTGAACTCACAACAGCATTAGAAGGTTTTTGTCCTTAGTTGAGACCCGGACTGCAGTGTGCAAATGTTTTATGTGACAGTCTTTTCACAAACGGTGAAGTGTAAATTCCGGGTGAATACACCTGTTAGGTATACATCAACTTTGGATGTGTAGTAAAGCGAATCATGTTAGATGTACAGAATGAATTGAATATTAGACAAACGCATGCAAGTTTTTGACGACTTGAGTGTGTTATGAAAAAACCCAAGTCTAAGTCTAACATGTTGGATATAAAAAGTGAGATGGATAGGAATAAATGTTGAATGGAGTATGACCTTGTATTTCATGACAACATAATTTCAAAGTAATGAAAGACATAACGGTAAGAGTGTGTAAGTTAAATGTTGGTCATCAAGTTTCACGTCAAACACAAAGACGAAAGCAATCATCAACAATTCAATCCTATGTCAACTAGATGAGACGTTCAGTTTTGCTAATCATTGAAATGAAAGATACAAGTGAAAGACGATCACATGAAACTTAAAACTTATCAATGTACAAGAGTTCTAGAACTAAAACCCCACTAGGTGTTGAAGTCAACCATGCAACAGCGCAAAGGCTTCTAAAATGCTAGCATTAGACATGAATGATTAAGTTCTTCTTCCAAGGTAGATGATCAATGATAATCATTAAGTATGAAACTTTTCAGTATTAGCTACATGATTAAAAGTGGATACAAAGCAATGTAGAAGCGAATAGGTTTTACTTGTTGAATTAGATAGAATTACAGTGAATCAACTAGCATGAATGCTCATCACGTTTTCTAAATGCTAGGTGGGATCAGTGAAGTATGGGAAAGATGTTTGCATCAAATTGAAAGTAAGCAGTAACTAACTTGTGTACTCACAACAGAAATTCAGGTTTACTAAAAGCAGTCTTCTACTGCAGTGAGATTGAGAGTTTTATAATGATGTTATATGAAAACAGTGTTCACCACAGCGCTAGAAAGTTGTATCTAGAAGGTTTTACAGCATTGTGTGGATTGTTCTGTAACTTACTTTCACAGTGTTAAAAGGTTTTATATTGAGTGGAGATGTGTACTAAACTGTGTTGAATGTTTTATGAATACAGGTAAAGTCTTGTGTGTGAAACATGAAGTCTATCACGTCGGTTATAGTGTACATATGAGATGTATTATTGAGTTTTGCTAGTCATCGAAATGAAAGCCCAAGTCGTAAGTTTATTGCATTGAACATGAAACCTGCAAGTGCGATGGATAAGAATAATTGTTGGTGTACGTAGTTAGACCTTATTTCATGACAGCAGAGTTTCAAACGTTTACAAGTCGCAGGGGTAAATGTGTAGCTAGGATTAACCAACCGATGTTTATAAAGTGACACGTCATTTACGAATAACACTTAGTCTATCGCGTTTGTCACTTATGAATGACCAAGTGAGATTAACATGACATCGAAATAGCAAACCAAGTGTGATATGAAAGTGCAGAGATGAATAGATAAATGTTTTGTAAACGGACGTTTTTGGATGTATGGATGTGTTACACACCTTTGCTGCGAATGAAGTGAACAATACAATGTCAAGTACATTCTTGAACACGTCAATGAGATGGATACATTCCTGAAGTCCATAATCCAAGGGTAGGGTTCTCTGCGATTGGATTTAGGGATTTAGCGTTTTATACAACATACATCAATGATAACTGTTGTTGTAGAGTGTATACATGCATTTACTAACTTAACCATTTGTGAACGACATAGCGAAATTGCTAAAGTTCATCATCTAAGGGGTAGGGTTCCTACGGTTGGATTTAGGGATTTAGCGTTTTGGATAACACAAATTAACGATCTCTTTTATTGTAGAATACATGCAACACATGATGCATATGTTCACTTTATAAAATGACTTTGAACGTAAGACTTAATTTCATGATGAAAAGACAGGTTTCATATCGTTGATGAGAGATAGTTGCATGCTCATTATGTTATACACTTTACATTTGATGCAGTCAGCTGAAAGGTGATTGATGCATGTTCAATAGAAGAGTTGAATACATGGTATGTATCTTAGTGATTGGAATAATAAGTGTGTAAAGAGTTGATCAGGAAAATATACAATAGTCAACGCATGAGCGTTTGTTGTTATCCAAGCTGGGAATATGTGAACATCATTCATCAGTCAGTGTTGTACTTTAACATCCATGTTTTGTACAAGGTAGGATTCGTCGGACGTTTTATGACGAATGGTTGAATAAATTCATGAAGCTTTGGGTAACACATAAACCAAGTATTAAAACGAGAAGCACGAGTTAGAAAAAATGCGTGAATTTAAAGACTTAAGTATATCATGCTAAACATAAGGTAATGATGATGGATAGGAATAAGCGATGTAATTAATGTCTTGTATCACATGTGTTTACTTATACGTTTGCTGTAATTAACATGAGGATAGAACTGTAAATCTCACCAGTATGACTTTTACAATGTGAAGCATCTTGAATCTCTAGGTAGACAATCAGCGAAGAGTAAATATAACCTAAGTGAAATACAGGGTCAAACAGAGGTTTAGGATTATACAACGCTGGTAGTGTTGATATGAATGTTGTTCGACAGATTGGAACCGTTAAATGATCTGCTGATATGATTTACAGTGAACAAGAAAATCAGTAAGAGGAGTGATAGGAAAACGTCTTCACAAATGCAGACAAGTGAAAACTCTACTAAATGACTGCATGCACGGATTTTATCATCCATCATCAAAGTGAATTTAGTTCAAGCGAGTTACATGAATGTTAAAAGTCGTACGCTGACAGAGACAAAGACAGAGAGTTTCCTAATTATACAGCAAAACTCCTAAATCACTAAATCCACAGGATAGGTGTCCCTGTGTTGAGATTTAGGGATTTAGCGTTTTAAAAGTGTAAGTTACATAGATAAATCACTAAGTCCATAGCATAGTCAACCCTATGGCAAGACTTAGCGTTTTATATGATCCATGTTAGCAATATCTGTTCGTGTAGAATGTTACTCAATGCGTTTAGTCAGATAATGTATCATCAATTTCATTCACTTGGTTATATGATGAAAAAAGTGTGAGATATAAGTGAAAGCGATCTCATAAAGTTTAGAACACACAGTAGTAACATTGTAGGAATAATTAAAGTGAAAAGTTATGTCGTTTGAAATGAGTGATACAAGACAAGCTCACATTGAAATGAATTGTTAGCGCAACAGAAAAGCTGTGTGGGTTTCAATAACATATCATGTACATACTGTGTCGTTTTCTTTTCACATAAAGTTGGGCTTCAAACAGAGTGGATTGACTTAGTAATAAAGTTACAACCATTTTACTGTTTGTAAAGTTAGGAATAATATCAGAATCATTTCAGTGTTTGTAGGATAGGTGAAGTGTAAATTAAAGTTGTGACCATGTCACTGTTTGCAAAGATAGGAATTTTGTCAGAATCATTTCAGTGTTTGTAAGATAGGTAAAGTATAAAATATAGTCACAAGCATTTCACTGTTTCAAAAGTTAGAAATAAAGTTGATGTTTGTAAAGTTTGAAATAAAGTTAGAATCATTTCAGAGTTTGTAAAGTTAGAAATAATGTTGTTGTTTGTAAAGTTAGAAACAAAGTTGTTGTTCGTAAAGTTAGAAATATAGTTGTTTGTAAAGTTTGAAGTAATGTTGGAATCATCTCACTGTTTGTAAAGTTAGAGACAATAGCTTTAACAAGCACGTTAGAGAGTTGACTGTACTGAGGTCTAAGGATGTGATGGTCACATTAGAATTCAAGTGACTGAATGTCATCCTAATGAAGATAGAAATGTGTTTGTGGCTGCATGTGGTGCACGAGTGTCCTCCCATTTCATTCCATTCATCATATATCCTTCCCCTCTGCATTCCATATCCGAAGATATGTGGCGGGCTTGGGACCGCTTTAGCTGCATTAGAAGGAAGTTCTTAAAAGAACTCATGATGCATTCACGAGGAAATGTGATGCAACAGTGTGCTGTATGTTTGCATGATGATTTTATGATATAAAGAACGTCCATCACTCACTCCGTCACTGAAAGAAAACATGATCGAGTTGAGATGACAACCATTCGTATGCATGCGTAAAACTCTTACTTCTTCATCTGATATCACAATAATCTCCTCAGATTCATCTTCACTCGCTTCACTGTCGACTCCTCACTTTCCACCGTGTCCTCACTCCACATCATCTCCTCACTTTCTCTATTCTCTTTTGACTCCTCACTTTCCACCGTCTCGGCCTGACTCATCACCGTGTCCATCTCTTGCTGTAGTCGACGGCTCATATCATCATTCAAAGTGAAGTATGAATAATACTTCATAAATTCCACAGTGATATCCTCACCGTAGATATCACTGTGGAATTCTTCTCTATGGTGTACAATGCGAAATGGCATAACGCACGCTCTTGGCCTATCGGACATGACTATGATAGTGAAATGCAAGGGACTCTGCTTTATATGAGAATGATGCAGCCTTTCAAATGTCTTGTTTGCGCAATCAAATCGCTTTAGACCATCGGTTGGTAGTTGTAACACGACTGTGTCAACCTATCGTTCATTTTTATGCTTGATGTGCTGACCTGAATGGTTATCAGAGATTTCCCGTCATCATCTTCCCTATTGGCTGAAGTTGAATGGAAACTGTCGCCAACACGCTGACAGCAGATAGGATTCTGAGCAATCACCGACGCTTATTGTCCTGCAAACCTATGCCCTGGTCTATCATGAAACACTGTTGGTGTGCTGTCGCTAGCAACACATTTTGAATTTACAATATTGTAGCATCTGCACAAAACATTTGTAAACATAGTGCTCTGGTTAGATGTAGGTCTACAGTTACTACCAATGAATTGAACTAGCTTGCATTGAGATGAATGTATGGGATTTAGTGTGAAGGTAAACACTGTTAAAAGGGTTTACAATTGTATCACGTCGTGTTTATGGATGCAACAGTCTTTTTGAGTGAATAAGATAGAACACATGACAAAGTTGTCGTATGCAAACTAGAGGTTTATATTCGATGAAATCCAAGGTTGAGATTGCAAAGTTTAATGAATAAGTAGTGTAGCAATCTGTATGAAACAGTTTCATCGTTAGAAGTAAGAGTAGTGACACATCGAGATATCATCATACAGCATTAGGACTGTTGATTTATTCATGTAAAAATTAGATTGAAGTAACTTGTTGATGCAGGCAAGACACTAAGTGCGAAAGTAGGAATAACATACCATGGAGTATGCATTGAAATGGATCGTATTCTAACGGTACATAGAACTTTATTTGTAAAAGCTTGCCATGAACGCATTAAGAGTTCAGTCACTACAAGCCTTTCCTTTTGATGAGACTAGTAACATATAATCGAAAAATGACTGATGTTGTCAATGTGAGATTCAGTGCAGTCAGATTCTGCTAAAGGTTTTATGAATTATATCACATCATGTTTATAGATCTAGCAGACTGTCTTGATGAGACACATGAAATAGTCGTGATTGAAAATTGATTTACATCTGAAAGCGTGATTGACTTGATCATTGCATGTTATATTGAATTCATCATTGGAAGGTTGATGTGTCGAGAAATAAGTCACTGTACACATGTCGTAAATGTTTCCATTTCAAAAGCAGTATCAAACAGGTCCGTTGATTATCTCTTTCTCTGGTTCAGGCTTGCCATTCTTTGGGTGTGGACAAGCTCATTCTCTATCGAAATATATGTGAATGGATTGATGGAAATTTGTTGAAGTCTCTATCTACATCAGTACACGGTATGAGGCCATCATTTACGCAGTTTATCACCAAGTTTTCTTTACTCAGATGAAACATCACTGTCACGTTGTGTGAAAAAACTACAGTGTGAAGATAAGTCGCATCACTATGTTTGTTCACTGTCACGACTATACATCTGAAAGGTTGAACTATGGGAACATTGTTTCTAACTGCAATACTCTCACACTTATTTTTCAACATGAAGTCAGTCACAGCGTTTATGAGGACGCGTATGTATAAGTCTTTATGACACATTCTGCTTGACATGAACGAACGTGGAAACGATGCGATACCTTTTATATGAGAAACGTCAGCTAAACACAACAACTATTTGAAACAGTACAGCCATACATGACTGTCATTGCCTGCATTACTATAGAACATTTTGCTCTGATGATTCTTCCAATGTAACTAACACCATTACTATCTCCATTTGACGGGTGGTGAAGAAATAAAGCTCATGACTTCACGTCTAAGATTCCTCATCTCTCTACACACGTTTATGTTTTACACCATTTAACTGCAATAGATCATTGCTACTTATCATATTGGCTTTAAAACTTTAAACATGATGATTTCATGGCAGTTAGGACTTTCAAGATTTGTGTTAGACAACGTACACGTTTAACTGTCGTCACGTTTAACATTTTAACGTTTAACACGTTTAACATTTTACACGTCCAACTGCAACTGTCGAAGAGAGCGGACGTGCGCTGTGTCTCCCTTAACTGGTGTTTCATACATTTGGGTTTCCTGGTCGTTAGAATCGTGTCTTGGTTGAGTTTGGATTCATCTGGATTCTGCTTGTGTGATCTATCCTTAGATTTCAAAGTCCTTTGATGGTTCTGTATTTCCTGAGAGTGGATATGGATTATATGTCATTCTTGGTTTAGCTTATTGTGTTTCCTTTGTCGTGATATTCATCAGGTGGAATCGTAATACTTGTTGGTCATCTTACGTCATCGATCATCATCTGTGTCAGTGTACTATCTCTGCGTGCTTGCGTGGCGTGTTGAACTGCCGGTATTGTCGGTGTTTGCAATCAGCTGTTATCAATCACAGCTGTAACACCCTCCCTCGCTCAGAAATTCCGAATTATTGATTTTTTTGGTCACGTGATTGCAACGTCATTCGAAGCAAACAATGCCTCCTCCAAAGACAAGGTCGAGTTCCACAAACACGAACGAAGAAAAGCTGGCTACGTTGAAGGACATTTACGAGATCGTTAATTGTCTAAAAGCTGACTTATTGAAGTCAGTGAAAGATGAAATACGGCGCATTGAATGTCGTATAGATTCCATCGAGGCACGTATTGCTAATGTTGAGCTTTCACTCGCGAATTTTCATGCCAACCAACAGAAACAGCAACATGAAATAAATGTTATTAAATCAGGTATTCAATCGATGAGCAATCTCAAGTTTGAGATTCTTGACGAAGTAGCTGATAGAGATGCCAGGAAAAATAACCTGGTCGTTTTTGGGGTTTCAGAGCATGAAAATGGCTCACTTGCCGAACGTAATGAACGAGACAAAAGGACAGTTCAAGACATTTTCCAAACTTTAGGTCTTGATAGTGTTGAATCTGACAATGTCTATCGTTTGGGTAAAATTGCAGCTGGAAAAGCGAGGCCATTGAAAGTTTTGCTGCGAAGTGTGAACGACAAAGATAAGGTTATTCGAAAGGCAAGATTTTTGAGAAATGACGAACGATTCAAACGGGTCTATATAACTTCTGACAAAACCAAAAGGCAGCAGATTGAGTGGCGTGAACTTCGGACAGAGCTGATCGACAGAAGGAATTCAGGCGAAGATGTTGTTATATATAAAGGAAAAGTTTGTCTGCGTAATTCTGTGAAGGATTTTCAGAATTAGTTTTACCTTCTAGACACTTACCTTCCATTTTGCTTCTAAATGCGAGATCCATTTCCAATAAAATGGACGAACTTCGTGGATTGATTGGCAATCTTAATCCCGGATGCGTAGCAGTGACCGAGTCGTGGCTATCGGAAGACGTGTCTAGTGGTCCATTTCAGGTTAAAGATTATGCTCTATATCGTGGCGATAGAATTGGGCGTCCTGGAGGGGGAGTATGCTTGTGGATGCACGAATATTTTACATCCGAGCAGTTGAACATCTCACAACTAGACATGATGAATTCTGTGTCAATAATAATTTTTGAAATCAATGTGATTATCTGGTGTGTATACATTCCTCCAAACTTGTCATCTTCATGCCACCGTGATATTGCAGATTTTATGACAACTGAAGTTGACTCTTTTTACGAGAGATATCCTACTGCTAATATAATTATTTGCGGTGATTTCAATGACTTTGATACGAGTTTGATCAGCATTTCTTTTAACTGCCTTAATAAAGTGAGCCTTCCCACTCGTGGACTGTCCTTCCTTGACTAGACTTGGGTTTCAGAAGACATTGCTGATTTTTATCCGGAACGAGCAACGGTCGGCCCTCCTCTTGGATCGTCTGATCATAATTGTGTGTTCTTGCCATCATCATCTCCACCATGTAAATCCATCACCTCCACTCGTACTGTTTTTGACTATCGATTTACTCATATAGCTAATTTCATCAGCCATCTTCAATCGTCGAACTTTGACTCAGTGTACGAAGCCACTGATGTAAATGATAAATGCTCTGTTTTTTATAAAATATTTTATGATGCATTGAGTTGTATTCCTCAGCGAGACGTCATATTTCGTGTGACAGACAAGCCCTGGTTGACTCCTGTTTTGAAGCTTTTGATACAAGATCGCTGGGTAGCCTATCGCCGTGGAGATTGGTCTCGTTATCATCATTTGAAGGAAAAAGTAAAAACCGAAATTATGAAGGCCAAGCAGATGTGGAGTGACCGTATAATTACTAAAGGAAAGAACGTGTGGGATATTGTCAATGATATAACCGGCAAAAAGTTGAAGAATCAGAAACAACAGTTTGATCCAAAATTTTTGAACGACCTTAATATGAAGTTCTGAGACTGTTTCAATCATGACGATGATCAGGATTCAATTTTGCTACCGAGTGATAATTGGGATCTGAAGATAAACTGCAGTCAAGTGTACTGTCTTTTGCGTTCCCTTCGATTAAAGCAATCTGCTGGCCCCGACGATGTTCCCTCTGGCCTCCTTGTAGCTAGTGCAGAGTGTATTGCAGATCCTCTTACGAATATTTTCCAGTGTCCTATTGATACGATGGTGTTCCCTGATTTGTGGAAGATTGCTTATGTGAGTCCCATCCAAAAGTGTGCCAAACCTACCATCAATGACTTTCGCCCGATTTCACTGACTCCCATTCTTTCCAAAATTTTCGAAAGAATCGTATTAGAGGAAATGAAAAACTCTTTTGTTCTTCACTTTGGAAGCGACCAACACGCCTTTCGTCCAGCGCTTTGGTTGACCTGTGTCACACCATCACCTCATATATGGAACTTAGTGAAAATCGTGCAGTTCGAGTGACGTGTCTGGATCTCTCTAAAGCATTCGATCAGGTACAGCATAACCGTTTGGTCAATCTTCTTTTCCGGAAAGGCTTTAACTGCGGATTTCTGAAGTGGTTGGAGTCTTATTTAAGTTTGAGGGTGCAGCGTATTCGCGTCAATGGTCTGCTAGGTCCACCATGTGATGTTGTTTCAGGAGTCCCCCAAGGCTCAGTATTGGGACCGTATTTATTCAGTTTATTCATGTCATCCCTTTCCGTAGATGTTCCCAATGCTAAATTGATTAAGTTTGCGGATGATCTATCTTTGATCGAGTCAATCAGTTGCGATTACAATGTGCCTAACAACTTAGCTATCGTCGAAAGATGGATCAACGAGAACAAAATGCATCTAAATCGTTCCAAGTGCAAACAGCTGATTTTCAACCGAGGGAGAGCAACGAGTGACATTCAACTCACCTATGAGGACATAGAATTGGTTCCTTCAGTAACAATCCTTGGCGTACTTTTGAGTGACACACTCTCGTGGAAAAGTCATTTCTGCAACGTCATACGTTCTGCTAATAAGAGACTTCACATCTTGAGGGTTGTCAGACCATTTATTTCAAAGAAGGACCTCATTATTGTATTTAATGGCATTGTGTTGTCCGTATTGTTGTACGCAGCCCCTGTATTCGGCGATTTATCTCCTACTATTATGAACAAACTTGAGGGAGTTGTCAAGCGCGCTCATCGCATAATTTGCCACGACGGTTGCTTGTGCTCAATCATGCCCCCACTACGGGAACGACGCAATGTTCTTATTTGTAACTTTCTCCGCAAATGTGAGCTCAGTGACCATCCTCTGAATCACTTTGTGCCCCCTCGTCTACCAAACTCCGGTCACTTTCGTCTTCCGTATTCATCAACACAAAGACATTCCAGAACATTTTTTCCTTATTCATGTCGTTTTATCAATGCTAGTTTGTAATTACTCTTACTTGTGCCAATTCATTTGTAACTTCGATTCCTAATTTTTGAAAATATACACCTCATTATTATTATTATTATTATTATTATTAACACTTGTCATGAAGTTGCTTTCTCATCAGATGAATTTCATAAGAGATTCTTCATTTTCTAAGAAAGATAGAGATCCTTGAATCTAGTGCTTGTGTGTGGCACAGTCTGTAACTTTTCTTTGTTAATATGGTGGCCTCCAACGAATTGGTGACCGGGCCCTCGGAAGGACCGATGAAATACTTCGATTACTCGAAGTATTCCGGACGCTGAATTCTCAGGAACGCCAGATACTCTAGCGCCATATCCCTGAACAAAGGGTTTTCCACAAGCTCATGTGGAATGAGGTGGATGGGGCAGCGAATTGTTTCGCCTTTCTCTGCCTGCAAAGCAGCCAGGAGAAAGACTTTCCCCATCTTCACTCTGCATCCACAGCGGAGCTCAAGAGTTCGGCTCATATCAAAGAAAGCTATATCGAACGACATTGCATCAAACGGCTTGTATTTGATGAATGAGTGTGAACGTCTCCCTTATATTTCTCCAACATTTTTGTAACTGGCTAGCAAGGCATTGAAGCCTTGAACAAATCGGCAGTGTCCGTGGTTTAGCAGCAAATGGTTTCTTGCGCGCGCGGAACTGTGAGAGTGCACAGTAACGAATTGTCAACTTGAGAATCCTTTCACTCACCCACGATGATATCTCTGGTGCGATAGTAATGAGCTGTGTGGGAATCAGCTAGGTGGGAGGGTCTGAGATGAGGAAGTTGATGATAAGTTCCTGCATCCTTGTTCGTTGGACAGATGAGATAGAAAATTCAATGTGTATAGAGGGCAATGCGACAGACGGGTGCCAGAGAGAGAGAGAGAGAGAGAGAGAGAGAGAGAGAGAGAGAGAGAGAGAGAGAGAGAGAGAGAGAGAGAGAGAGAGAGAGAGAGAGAGAGAGAGAGCGTTATCATTCACCTTTGTGTTCTTGAAATATTCTATCTGCTGAGGAGGCAATGTGTTTAATGCGACGGACGATCGCCAACCGGCTGCGCTGTCATTCACCTTTGTGTTGTTGGCACACTCTATCTCCTGAGGGGGCAGCGCGACAAACAGGCGACAGCCAGCGCCGTCTCTACTCATGAACCTTTGTGTGTACATGAGGGTTGGAAGATAAGACCCGATGATCATGACATCTGTTTCACTGATAGGTTTTATGATAAACGCTTTAGCTGCTTTTGAATGGCAGCGTGTTGAATATTGCAAGCATTGTTAAGTTTCGACCATTGTGTCATTTTCACATCGTCTGCATTCACAAAGAAAATCACTTGATGCAGGTTTCAATGTTGTTTCTATTAATGTATCAACTTACAAGCAACGCACGATTAGTTTAGGAATGAGACACGTTTCACATTTGATGCCATCATTTCAACTTGCAACACCGAGTGTGTGTGAAACCGCAGATGAAATAGCACTTTATGAATTCATCGTCTACACTCACTTAACTTGCTCGTTAGGAATGAGACACGTTTTGATTCTCTCAATTTGTAATGCATATGAAAAGCAAACTTACACGATTTATTCTAACCTTTCTCTACAATACTCATGGACAGTCCTAATGTTCTAATGTAATGTTCACTGTTTCATACCGATGAAATAGTTCTACTCTCGTCAACACAGACTTGTAACTCAAATACGTTCCTTTGATAATTCAATGACATCAAATGCTTTGCTGTTTCATATCGATGAGAGTGTTATGTACCTCTACACAGACTTTTTCATTTTATTATTTCAATGTGCGAAGTTGAAGTCACAACGTTGAACTGCATCTAAAACTTATGCGTTTCTACAGTACTTTATATCAACTTTAAACGCGACTGTAATCATCAACCTATGAAAGTTTTATCAACATAAAGTTGTTGTCACTCGTCATGTAGTTTTACACCACGGAGTCTAGAGCTTCATGTTGACGAATTTCATTTGAACGTCAGAAAGTTGAAGTTAGAATATATCATTCATGTTCATCTAGCTAAGGTGATGGTAGACGTTCTCGATACACAGTTCTCGTATTCAAGTTTCCCGCAAAACATGTGCAACAGTTTTGTGAGGTACTCACACAATCTAGCAGGTTGATTTTTATCTCACACGTGTTTTGAGTGTTTCCTAACTTGCATGCATTTGACTCTTTTAAGAAACGTTACAAGTTGTTATGTGTATACTTGATTGGTGGCTATGAAAACTTTTAACACTAACTGTCCTTATTTACAAAACATTCTACACATGAATTCAATTTGACAACGGCAAACGACACATTTAGTAAAACTGGTACGTTATCGGTAGTGACTGCATAACGTTTTTCAAAACATTACATATGAATCTGTCTTGTGTGAATTCCAGTTGAAATTTTGTACCATGTCAAATGGTGTTTCACGTTTTCTACTTGAATGGGCGTTCATAGTGGACTCATGTCATCCTAATTTACAGAGTCCTGTATATTTCAACTTCTGGTCACTTTTCTATAATACAGTTCTTACAATGAAAAGCAGTTGATTTACATCGGACAATGTTGAAGAATGTAACTTACCTTCAACATTCAAACTTTATGTTTCATCTAACGGTTAACATTAACATGCGTTATACAAAACCCTAAATCCCTAAATCCAACCGTAGAGAACCCTACCTTCTAGTTTTCCACAAGGTGTAGAAGCGGAGAGTGTTGACATTCGATTTCGGTCCTACGGACAAGAATATGTTACTGATGCTTCTGAGTTCTATGCACGACATCTACGGAAGATGATTTCTCAGTAATGGGAAGAAGACCGTTCCAGCACACCGAAAACATCAGAAAAATTGGTATTTTTAAAAGCGACTAAATTCATGAATTTTAACTATTTTTCAGGTTTTTAAGACCTAAATTCATAAATTTAGTGCATTTAAAAAGTACCATTTTTTGAAAAATTGGTTTTTTTTAAAAATGCCTAAATTTAAGAATTTTAGTCATTTTTTCAGGTTATGAAGACCTAAATTCATAAATTTAGGCGTTTTTAAGAATACCCAATTTTTCAAATTTTTCAAAATCTCAAATATGAGAATTACAATTTTTACCTTGAAAATGATGACCGTTCCAGGACACCGAAAAATCATAAAAGTTTAGAATCTCAAATTTGAGATTATGATTATTTTCTCCTCAAAATCATGACCGTTCCAGAACACCGTAAAATCATAAAAGTTAAGAATCTCAAATTTGTGATTATGATTATTTTCTCCTCAAAATCATGACCGTTCCAGGACACCGTAAAATCATAAAAGTTAAGAATCTCAAATTTGAGATTATGATTATTTTCTCCTCAAAATCATGATCGTTCCAGGACACATCATCATAAAAATTGGTTATTTTAGGAGTAGTTAAAATAACCCCAATTATCCCTAAATTTATGAATTTTTAATCATTTTTATGTCTAAACCAGGTTAAGAACCCTCTAATTCATATTTAGAATAAATCTAGGGGGAAAATATTTCCTTAAAAATGGATGAAACAAAAGTGGAAGAAACCTCAACGGGGACGGCGACGACGAAAATGGAAGAAACCTCAAGAATATATCCTTCGTTATCACAATTAAAAATAACTGAATTGAACATCGAAAAGATGAATAAAGAAAAACACAAGGATAGAGTTAGGTATATGAAAGATAAGGAATCTCAATTATTATTAAGATTAGAACATTATGATAAATTAAGAAAGAGATGGTCTGAAGTTAAGAATGTAACACAAGGAATTGGAATCTTTATAACAGTAAGTTTAGGGGTATTCACAATTATAATAACTTCGGGTGTTTTAGTAATTCCAGTAGTTGCTACTGCTTTAACAGGTACGGGTGTTTCTGCAACCTCACTTGTTACAATGTTAGATAAATCTTTAATAACTAAGAAACGAAAATCATTAAAAACTAAGCATTTACATATTAAAGAAGTCTATGACAAATTGCATTACTACTTTCAAAGAGTATGTGATGATAATGTTATTACGTTAGATGAGATTGAAAAATTTGATCAAATAGCTAATGAAGTAAATCAAATATCATTTCTATTACAGTCAGAAAAAGTTGATGACAAGAATAAACAGGATGGTAAAACTTTTAGTGATGGTAAAATTTCTAATGAAGAAAATGATAAAATTTTTTTAGAAGAACTAAAAACTTTAAGCGAAAATTTAAGCAAAACTTTATTAAACAAAACTTAAAACGAAAGATGTCAGACAACCAAGCAATAAAAAAATAATTTGTTCAGTAAAATGTTTTTGTTGTATTCCAATGTTACCACAAAATTCAAATATTATATTTTAAAAATGGATAAAATTAGAGCTGATAATTTTAAAAGAATCAAACAATTACAAGAGTTAATAAAACAAAGAAATATTATGAAAGAAAATCATCTTCAACATAGAATGATAAAAGTTGGTATTCAATCTGATATGTTTGAAAAAATGCAGCAAACCGAGCAAGTAAAAACTGATTTTGAAAAAACTATGAAACCATTTAAAACTCTTGAAAAAGATTTTACAAATAATGATAAACAAATTAATATAACAGATCCAGAACACAAAACTATATTAGATGACCATGGATTACTAGAATCAAACATTAATAAGAAATTACCAAAATCTATGCAATTTGAACATTCTACTTCATTTGTAGATGGAATAATAATACCTAGATTTTATCTCGGACAAAAAGAAATATTTCCACAACCTTTTCGAGGTTCAATTTTTTCACCAGATAAATCTCCTTTTAGTTTAGATAGAAGTTTTGTTGATCTTTTAAGAGGAGCAGATTTAAAAAATTATGCTGTAGAAGATCTCATAAAATATAAAGCTATGTTAGATAAAGTTGGCGCAGTAAAATCTCTTAACCGTTATGAACAATTACAAAATTTAATATCAACAGGAGTTAAAGTAGGAAAGGTTTTAAAACAGAAACAACTGTATTTTTACCAGATGATCCACAAGAATTACTAAATAGATTAAATATTTTAATATCTGCAATAAAAGAAGGACATAATTCTAGTTTCAATGAAATTCATGCTATATTGAAAAGACTGTTAGAAAAGAAGATTCTCAATGAAGAGGATTATAAAAGTATAGCTGAAATATGTTGTTGTTTTTAATTTTTTATAAAAAAATATTTATTTAAAATTTTAACCAAAAAATGTGTTCAGCAGATTTAGACAAAATTAATAATCATTTAGATAATCTAACAGAGATTTTGGGTTCATCAAAATTTAGTACAACGTTAAAAATTATAACAACTACTTCATCACACACTTGTAATTTAGAACCCATTCTACATTTGGAACAAAATAAAAATTATCAAATTGCATTGACTAGTTTCTCCACATTTAACACTATTCAAAACGTTATCAAAGATGTGAATGATCAATTTAGATATTCTACTGATAAAGGCAAAACATGGAAAATACTAACTTTTCTTCGTGGTTCTTACGAAGTTGAATCAATATCAAATGAAATTAAGAGACATTTAGGTATACCATTTAAAGATAAGAAACAATTACATTTTGCAGTTGAACCGGCAGTTAATAAATTTTCTCTTACTTTAGACGAAAATCATCAAGTTGATTTTAATCATGATAGATCATTGTCAAAGCTATTAGGATTTAATAAACAAACTTATAGTCAAGGTTATCATTTAGGTGAGAAGATTCCTAAAATAACTGAAATAAATTCAATTGTTGTACATTGTGACATTATTGAAGGAGGATATATAAATGGTAAATTGTCAAATTTAATATTCAGTTTTCCAGCTTTTACTGTACCCATTGGTTATAGATTAAATGTAATTCCACAAACATTAATATATTTCCCTATTACAAGAAACACTATTAACAACATTAACATTAGAATCACTGATGAGAAAGGACAAGAAATAAATTTTGGAGGTGAAGAGATTATGATAGATCTTTTGGTTAGAGAAGTTTAATTTTCTTCTTCTTTTTTAAAAATTAAAAAAAATTTCTTATTAAAAATGAGTGAATTTCCACCATTAAATAAAGAACAACTTAAATTTAATCATCATCCAAATTTATCTAATAAAGTTTTGTCAGTTATTTGTGGAAGATCAGGTTGTGGAAAAACGTATCTATTATTTAAAATTTTAACGACACCAAACTTTTTGGATTATAACAATCTTATAATTTATACAACAACAGCAGAACAACCCGTCTATCAATTTTTAAAATATGGATTTGAAAATAATCTTAAAAAAACAGCAATTGCTTCATTATTCAAAGAATATGAAAAATCTGAAGATGAAGAAGAAATAAGTTCGTGGTGTGAAGAAGCATAAAAAAATAATCAGTTAGTTGAATCTAATAAAAATAAACATATAAAGATACAATTAATAGATGATAGTGGTAATATGCAAGATCCTAGTAAACTAGATAAAACAATGAAACATTGTGTAATTTTTGATGATTGTGTTAATGATAGAAATCAGTCAGTACAGAGAAATTATTTCACAAGAGGTAGACATAATAACTGTAGTGTTTTTTATTTAACACAAAGTATGTATTCATTAGACGGAAGTGTTATTAGAAAGAATGCAAATATATCTATACTATTTGAAATAAATGCAAGAAACTTAAGCGATTTGTTAAGAGATTTATGCTTAAGAAATAAAGATGAATTTAAACAATCGTGTAACAATGCTTGGTCAAAAGATTCTGGCTTGATTGCAATTAATATTGATAAAAAAATTCATGATAGAGCTATCGAACAATTCTTCTCTGACTAGGCTTCGCCCCCGACTGAATATCGATAGGAAATATTTTCGCGGAGTGATCGAATAATTTATTCTTTCTTAATCTTTAGAAATTTAAAAATTAGAAAATTTAAAAGGTAAAGTAGTTATTCCATCATGCAAAATTTTTCTTTTATCATCAAATGGATCTAATGCTAATTTACGTTCCTCTTTTAAATACATTTATGTTTCTTTGAATTAAGTCTATAATTACATGCTGTTTTTATTTCATTATTAAATAATGTATTCTTATAATCTTGAAATGTTATTTGGTTAGCCACTGATGCCTTTGAAATTCCTTTTAATGTTTTATGTGTTTTAATATTATTAGTTGTGCTATAACAATAACATTTAGATTTTAAAAATATAGCTTCTGTTATGAAATGTTCATTTCCTTCTAATTCGCCTTTTACTTTACATAAATCAGAAGGATGAATGATATCTTATATTTTACCTATTTCTTTATCAAGAGAAGAATTATACGGTATTGTTAATTCTAAGAAAACGGAATCCGTATCTGTAAAGTGTAATTTATAGTTTTTGCCATAAGCAGGTACTAAATGATCATATATAAATCTATACATAAATAGTTTAGTTAATTCTAATATAGTGAATCCAATAAAATTAAACTTATCATGTTTTACGCTGATTCGACGTAAATGTACAGCACATAGATTATCACTAAATCTAATAGTTCTTTTATATGTAGGTTTCCTAGGTAAATTTTGAAACCTATCTTTATCATAAAGTATTTCAATATTTTGTCTATTACGCACATTTTCTAAAGTCTTGCCATAAAATGCATTATTCAATAATTTAAAGAACACGTTTCCAAAATCATCTTTATTTCTTTTAGCTATTTTACGTTTTTCAATATTGAACTCTATATAATTTTTTAACCACCTAGATTTTTTATACACTAGTTTTCGATGTATTTTAGTGAGAATCATTCCATGTTCTAAATACCAATGTAGCATTCTTCCTTCAACAACATACTTTCCTTTATTACTTTGTGTTAACATAAGTTTTTTGTTGGTCTGCATTTCTTAGGAATTAAAGATTTTGATAATCTGAAAAATCTTCTATATTGGGAATTTTGTTTTCGGGACAGAATGGATAATATTTTGTTGCGCCTTTTATATAATCAGGGTATACTAAATCAACTTCATGTATATAACCATGATTATAATTTCCATCATATGTAGGTTCGTAATCAAGAATATTACACCATGACATTTCACCTGTTGGTAATTCTTGTATCATGCAAGAAGAATATAAGCTATTAAAATCATAATATAACAAATAGTTTTCTCTCATGAATTCATCAACTGCTGCTTGACTCTCTTCATTTGATATAAGTCCTTCTATATTTTGATTAAACAATTTTATAAACTGATCGCTTTCTTCTGGAGATAAAGGTTTATATATTCCATGATCATCAGGATTTACTTTTTTATTGTAACACTGTACATAACGATTACCTGAAACTGATGAAACACCACCTCTGATACCAGATTCAAATAATAATAATTTATCATATGTATTTTCTTTATAATGTTTAAGTTTAACATTTGTGTGTTTTAATCCTGCTAACCATGTTAAACCTGGTGTAGAATAACAATAACATGGATCTATTCCATAATATTCTAAACACATGTCACGAAAGTTTTCAAAAAGATCAGTAAGGATTAATACATCTATCTGAAGATATTTCATTGTATAATAATACATTGTTCTACAATTTAACTCTCTAATTCTTTTCAGCTTCTGCATAGTCTTCTTCAGATAATTGTGATTGTTTTAATGTTGATTTAAATTTATTTATTGGAGGAAGTTTTTGTGCTTTCGTTATTTCATTTATTATATTTATATCTCCAGTTATATATTCATACCGAAATATTCCTTTTAAAGGTTTTAAATTATATTTATTTAATATTTTACATTGTTCAGGTTTTAAAGTTTTTCCCATAACATCTAATGAGTAAGGAGTAAAAAATCTAAATGCATCTAAGATTCTAATACAACCTAATTGCATTGAAAAATATTCTTCTTCTTGTTTACAAAGTACATTTATTTGTTGTTGTTGTAATTTTTCAGATGAAAATAAAATTTCATTACTAAATGGAAATCATATTTAGAACCATTGTAGAAACATAAAGGAACAAAGTTATATTTAAATTTATTAGCATTAAGATTACAAGAATTATGTGCTGCACCTCTATATAATCCATTTAGATGATCATGATCTTTTACTTTATCAAGATATCTACCTTTGCCAGTTTTATAATTATTTGTAAATTCTTTTCCACAGTAATAACTATTTTTTTCATAAGCAAAATTAATTTTTTCTTCATCCGTTAATGCAAGCATTGATACATTTGTTTCAAGCAATTGTGAAAAACGTCCTTGTAATTCTTCTACTTTCTTTGTAAGCATTTCTGAACTATCTTCACCATAGTATAGATAATATTCTGATTTAAATAATTCAGGATAATTTGAATGAATGTACATTCCCCAACATAATGGTTTTTGTTCAAATAAATATTTTTCTTTACTTTGTTCATAATTATGCACTTTTTTCATAATTACCATTATCAGAATTTCGTGTTATGTTAACATTATATGCTTCGAAATCACAATAAATAGTAAAGGGTACTTTATTTTTGTAATACCATTTATTATATATTAAATAATCATCTTTAGGAAAAGTATTTTCAACTGCTTCATTTTGTTGACAATTCTCCAAATGTCTATTCATTTCTTCTTTAGTTCTAAAGCTCGTCATACATTGGAGACAGGGAAAATTAGCATTATCTGAAGTTTTTGGGAATATAGAAACATCTTTACACAATATAAAATGACCCTGATAATATAATATATTCGCTTGTGCTGATTGTTTTGTTTGTTTTAATTTTTCAAATTTATCTTGATATATTTCATGTGTTAAATCGAAATATCTTTGTAAATCTTTTTCAGACTGTTGATAATTTTGATTTAATATTTGTAGCTGATAATTATATTCTTTATTATATTGTTCTTTATATTGTTGTTGACATTTTTTAAAACATTCATTTATTTTTTGATTGGTTTCATTTTCTTCATTATTTAATTCTTTATTGTCTTCATTTAATTCTTTATTGTCTTTATTTAATTCTTGAATCGTTTCTATCTTATTTTGATATTTATGGTGATATTCTTGTAGTAACATTTTTAATTGTTGCTGATAATCGGTTTTACATTTTTGTAAAATTTTATTTAAATTTTGTAATTTTTGTTGATATTCTAAAGATAAAGATTAATAATTGGAATCACAATCATAATTAAAATTACGTTCTTTATATTTATTATGATTAATCATTATTGGTGATAATGTTTTAACAATTTCAAATTTTTCAGTACATATTTTATTTCCTTGGTAAAAAATATTATGATGCATGTAATTTCCTCTATCATTATATACTATTTCTGATTGACATAAATTTTTATTATTCAAATAAAATTTTTTTGAACCGAGCAAAATGGAGCAATATCACCAATAGAAACATAATTCACATTTAATTCAAAAACATTTACTTCTATTAAATTTTTATTCTTTTTATGAAACTTTATTAACCTATTATAATCATATGGAAATTCATCTAAACCGTCAGAGAGATCAAATTCCTTTATATATTCTTCTTTATTATAATGACTTAGTCTTTCTTTGTGATATTCTGCATGATGTAAATGTGCTATAACACTCCACAGAAAACAATAATCATCTTCATTTTTTATGTTGATTATTTGTGGTGAACTGAAAGGTAAAGGAACATAACTACCACCAGTATTATTTTTATATTTATCAATTACTATTTTCTTAGATAGTATTTTAACAAATCTCCAACCAGATTCACGTAACTGGGCTTCAATTATACAATTTTCTAATTTAAGTATCATCGATTCAAATATGGGTTGTATATCATTTACATTATGAATTTCTTGTGAATTTGTAAAATGTCCTTGTATTATTTCTTCAGGATTTTCATCAGGTCCATTTTTTGTATAAAGTACTTCTACATTCATATAACATTTGAAAGATTTCTTAAATATTTTGAAAAAGTTTGTTAATACATTATAAAAAGGTTCATCGGTTTCATTATGTTCAACAGATTCATCAAATAAATATTTTATATCTGTTACGGGCGAAGCCGTAGAACCTTCGGTTCGTTCCGCTTCATCGGTTTTTTTAGTATATCAAATTCATCTATTTCGTTAAATTCATCAGTATCGCTAAATAAATATCTTCCATCTGGTACATGTTCATCTTCACTATTAAAAACTTTTATATATTCCGAATGTGAATAATCATCAAATATTTTTTTAACTTTTATATCAGTAGGTAATGTTTCTAGATAGTTTTTATAATTATTTAATTTTAATGTATTTCCTTCATCAACTCGATCTACATTTTGTAAATGCAATTTACTTTGTAAATGAGATTGATAACTTCTTTTTGTTTGCAACTTTCTTTTACATAAGACACAATAAAATTTTTCCATTTTTTGTTTTTTAAAGAAAAAATTTGTGTTTTAATTTTAGATATAAACATTCTAATATCAAGGTCTTGAGAGTTATTATATATTTCACGTTCTTTAGCTATTTTATTTTCTTTATCATATAAAGTCTTATTAAAAGATAATTTAAATTTATTCTCACTAACTATTGATTCTTCATCAACATCATAAATTACACTTTTTGGTATAGGATGCCATTCCCTGATAGGAATATCTAACTCTAAGTTATATTCATTATTTGATAATAATATAATAGAGAAAAATATTGGTCTTTGATCTCTTTTGGAAAATTTGATAACACCACCATAATCTGATTCATTTTTAGTTTTTATTAAAGATGATAAAATTTTAAATTGATTAGATGTAAATCCTAATTTAAATTTTGTAGACCCGACACATAGTTGTCTAATAGTATCTTCAACTATTCCATCATTATTATTTTCAATTGTAAGAAAATGAAATTTAGATGAATTTTGATTATATGTAGTATTAATATCATGTTGAGATATAAATTTTTCTTCACTTACATTTTTATAATTACTAATATTTTTATAATCTTTGTTACCATTTACACCTTTTTCAGATGTTTCAGAATCATAATCTATGTTATCATCATCATTATTATCATCGTTATTATTATAAGATTCTTTAAAATTATTATTATCAGATTCTTTAAAATTGTTATGATTATGATTTATGGTCATTGTTAATAGTATAAGGTGTTGTCCACATATAAATTTTTTCTTGTTGTGCTAAACCATTTATATAAGATTTTAATAAATTAATATTTAAGTTTGAATATAATCCTATATAAGCATCATCGTCATATCTTTGTGGCATATCAGAATTTTATTTTTTATAAATTGTATCTCTATAATAAACTTGACATAATAATTCTTCAATTATGTTTTTTACTCTCTATATGAATATTGTATTGGTTATGTTCATCAAGAAATAATCCAATTTTTTCTGTCGAAAAAGATTTTAATTTTTTTACCAATTCTGTAACATTGATGTAATTAATTATTTTAGTTTCTATCCAATCAGTATTACTGATTGGCAACACTGCTCTAATGAATCCGTAAACATTATTATGACCTATTATAACCATGTTTTCTTTATTTAATTCTACATATGCAACATCATTATATTTACTAACAATATCCATAAATTTAATAAATGGATCACCTGGAAATATACAATAATTTGTTTCAATAGAAGGTAAACCTTAAGTCTGTTCTTTGAATGTTTCAGCTTGTAATTCAAACAAAATATTAACATCTATACATGGATTATTATTATTATCAAAACATTTATTTTCAAATCCCGATTATCTCATCGAATAAGAAGAACAGGATGATACGGGCGAATATAATTTTTTTAAATTTGCTTTTTCCATTTTTTTATTTTTATGTGAGAAAAAATTACTTTTTTATTGTTTAACAAATGATGTTACCAAATGTTGGTGGAGGTGCATATATCCCGAATAATCGTGAATCAGAAATAGAAATAGAAAATTATATCATGAAAACTGGAGACGTTTTATCTGGTCCATTGCATCTTTCTATTCTTCCGCAACAAAATACAGAGTTAGAAAATAAACAATATGTTGATACACAAATCAATGACTTAAAAGAAAAATATATAAACGATGTTTGGTTCCACTGATGAATGAATTAAAGTTGCTTAAACTTAATGACAAATCATTAAACGAAAAATTATTAAAACTTGATAAAAAGGATAGAGAGCTAGAAGCAGATATAGCAAAACTTTTTATAAAGATTTCAGAACAATCAAAAATTTTAATATTACTTTCTATAAAGTTAAAATCTGCAGTCATTAAAAATAAACTTCAGATAAAATTATTGAGAGAACAATTAGAAGATGAAATAGAAAAACTTCCTGAAAGAGTTAAAAAAAATTTAAAGCAGTTGCAAACTACATTCCAAAAAAGTGTTGATGAATTAAGTTCTAAAATTACTCAACAAATGAAAAAAATGAATAGAATAATAAATGAAGTGAACTCACTTAATCAAAAAGTTGATAAAATGAAAACTCCTAAAATCAATTTAGAAAATGAATTAAAGAAAAATTTACAAGAAAACTCTAAAGGAAATAAAGAACAGTTAGATGCTGTTAAAAATCAGTTAGATGTTCTTAAAGTTCAATTGAATGCTCTTAAAACGGCGTTGAAGATGAATCAGCAGAAAATGCAAGTTAATAGAAAAGAAATTAAAATACATCACACGCTGCTTGACGCAATAGATAAAGTGCAACAGAAAATTAATAAAGTTATCACGAAGTTGTTGTCCATTCACACACGTAAATCTTGATCGGACACGTAAATCTTAACGTAAATATTTTTTCCAAATGACAAATTTATTCCTAAAAAATGCCTATAATTTATAAACACAATCTTAAACATTTTGCCTCAAATCAAAAAATAGCACATGAACCATCTATGAAATCTGTCTACCATTATAGCAATGTAGAAACAGTTCAAAAAGAAGGAGATAGTGTAAATAGCGGAGCTGGCATCTTTTCTGGCATAGGAAGTATGGTTAACTTAATTAAAAATAATAAAGATTTGATTACATCTGCTGCTAAAGGAGCAGCTGCTATAGGTAGTACAGCTAGTGCAATATCAAATGCTGTTAAGTCTCAAAACGAATTAAAACAACTAGAAACTATTCGTAAAGTTAAGAATGATTCTGAAGAACTAAAAGAATTAAAAAAACTTTCAGATGAAACAAAAAACAAAATTGCTAACATAGCAGCAGGGTCTGATAGTAAACATGAGAAGAAATCAGGCGTAGCCATAGAACCTACGGTTCGTTCAATTGAAGAAATAAGAGGTAATGGTGTGAACAGCGGAGCTGGTTTAGCAAAATTCTAAAATTATATTTTAGTAAAAATCTTTTTGGGTGTGAGAAATTTTTTTTCTGTGTGTGAGAAATTTTTTCTATGTGTGTGAAAAAATAAAAAAGTCAAATTATTTTTTATAAAAATGTCTTCTCTTATCGAAAATAAATTTAGATTAGACGTTCCTCCGTTCGTCAGTTATAATCAAAAAAAGAATGACTATATAAGAATTGCTATGAATCCCGGATCTTCCAGTAGAGTAAATACTGGAGGAGATTTAATCTTTGAAGTTGATAATCAGCAAAGTTATATATATCTACCTGGTTCCTTTTTACACTGTGAATATTCTTTATATAGTGATGTCAATTTTACAACACCATTACCGGAAACCGATAATATTGCATTAGAGAATAATTTTTTTCCAAGATTATTTACACAAATGCGTTTAGATGTTGCAACTCAAAATATAGAAACAATAAATGATTCTCCAGGTGTAATTGATACAATGCTTAGATTTGTAACAATTGGTGAAAATAATAGAAAGTATGAAATCGAAGGTTGGTTTCCTGATACTAATGATGGTATAATTGTTGATGATTTAACTCACGCTGGAACAGATGCAGCAGTAATTGCGAAAGATGTAGAAAATATTGCAAATCATTTAAATAAAACAAACAATAGTGCATATAAAGAAAGACGTGAATTTAACAAGAAAAGTAAACAGACAGTAAATTGGTCATTGTCTCCATTATTCGGATATTTAGATTATGACAAAATATCATGTCAATTAAAATTTAAATTAATAATTCATCGCACAGCAAATAATGAATTAATCTTTTATGGTAAGACTGGAAAAAAGGCATATTTAAAAATTGATAGACTTGAATGGTGGATTAAGCATATTACTCCTACTTCAGAGGTCGAATTAGCTATTGCAAATAGATTAAACACTAACAAACCAATTCCAGTAAATTTTCTAAAGCGTACTGCTAGTTCTGTAACGTTTTCCGAACAAAGATTTAACTGGCATTTTACTAGAGCTTCGAATACTCCAAGATAATTTTAACTAACTTTTCAAAGAAATAATTCTCCAAGTTTTGATAAAAACAATAGTCTTTTTCATATTAATACAATTCGAAGTTTACAAGTTGCTTTAAATCAAACCCGATATCCTATTGATCCATTAAGATTCGATGATACCAATAATCAATTTATGGAAGGATATGATTCTTATCAAAATCTTTGTATAGAATTTGGAGTTGAACCACAATTAACTCCTGGAGATTGGAGACATTTATATCCTGTTTTCTGTTTCGATTTAAGTGCACAACCTGAAGATATTATCAAGACTCGTTGTGATGTAACAATTAATATTGAAAAGAAAGATTCCACAACTTCATTGATGGCTTATGGTTTATTGCTAGAAGATGTAAAATATTCTATTGAAATTCTTAATGGAAAGATGGCTAGGATAGGCTAAAGCCCAAGACTTCGTCGATTGGTTAATAACCTGAGGACCTTTGGTCCGATCGGCTAAAGCCTCTGAACAAAGTTCCATAGGTTAATAACCTGAGGACCTTTGGTCCGATCGGTTAATTAAAATTTTTCGTAACTTAAAATTTTTGGTAACTTAAAATTTTTTTATAACTATAGTAGATTAAAAATTCTTAACTTAACATTTGTTCATGACTAGAATAGACTAAAATTTTTCCTAACTTAAAAATGTTTTATTAAAAATGTCGCAAGCGAAAAGTAATAATAATAATAATAAAACTGTTGAATTAAAATTACGTAACATTGTTGACACAAATACACCTAAAACTATTACTATTGATAAAAAGAAATTTTACATAAATAAACCAATGATAGAGAATATTAAATTACAAGAAGAAAAGAATGGCGGAATTCTCCCATTAATTCCTCTAATAATAGGAGGTATAGCAGCAGCAGGAAGTGTTGCAGGTGGGACAGCTGGTATTGTCCAAGCAGTAAATAAAAATAAATCAGAGAAGGCTGCATTAGAAGAAGAAAAACGTCATAATAGAGAGTCAGAGAAAGTTGCTAGAGGGCAAGGAGTAGTAGATAATTTTATTAGTAAATTAAATTTAGTTGATGAAGAAAAACGAGTTCTTAAAAATATTCTCCACAATGTTGATGATTTAATGGAAATTAAAGAAACTAAAGATGGTTCTGGAATATATCTAAGTCCTAGTATGATTCGGTAATAACCTCAGGACCTTTGGTCCGATCGGTTAAAGCCTCTGAACAAGGTTCTATTAGGTAAAACATTTATTTTATTTTATCTTTAAAAATGTATTCTACAAATTCCGAAAAATTAATTAAAATAAAAATTTCTAATTTAGATTTATTGAATTATTTCTTAAAAGTACATAAAACCTCAAATTGTCAGCATAGCGGAGGTGATTCAACTTTGTTGCATTCCGGAGGTGACATACAAAAAACATTAGAAAACTTTCCTGGATTTATTTGGAGTAAATATTCAAAAGAAAAACATCTTCCTTGTCATTCATATACCGGTCCAGGAACTCGATTAGATATAAGACTAGATGAGAATAATAATCCAAAACCAGGTGAAGAACCAATAAACAGAGTAGATGCAGCAGCTTATAGACACGATCTAGCTTATCGAAATCTTGACCTAAGTTCTCGACATGAAGCTGATAAGAAAATGATTCAAGAATTAGATGGTATTCAAATTCCTATATTTAGAGAAAAAATTGAAAGAATGTTTGTTAAGACAGCTTTACAAGCTAAAATACTATTCGGACAGGGTTTGGACAAAACTCATAACTCTGAACCCTACGCCTCCGAAATTTCGAATGACCTAGGTCGGCATAGTGGAACTCATGCCTGCGAAATTCAAAGGGAATATAGAAAGCCTAAGTATCTATTGAAAGTAAAAGTATTTAATAAAGATGATATTTGTAGTGGTGATCTTATTCATATGCCGAATGAAAGGGACTACAAATACGCATTGACCGTTATAGATTTATATACACGATACGCTTGGGTAAAGCCTTTAAAAAGCAAAAGTGGTCTGTCAGTTAAATATGCGTTTGAAGAAATCTTTAAAGAAAGTAATAGAACACCAAAGAAGCTATTCCTTGATAAAGGATCTGAGTGTTATAACAGAAATGTTCAACCACTATTCGATTTAGTTTATTCCACAGAAAATACTGGAAAGGCTGTAGTAATAGAGCGATTTAATAGATCATTAAAAGGTAAGATCTTCAAGAAATTTACAGAACAAGGAAATCAGAAATGGTTAAAAATATTACCAGGAATTGTAGATCAGTACAATAATAAAGTTCATTCAGGTATTGAAGAAACCCCCAACGAATGCTTCTGACGATCCTGATTTGATACGAAAGAAAATATTCGAAAATAATTATTCGAATGAGAGTAATCCGAATTTACATAAACGTAAGCCGTAATTTAAAATTGGAGATAGAGTAAGGATATTTAAGTATAAGAATAAATTTGAAAAAGGCTTTGTTGGCTATTGGCCTAAAGAGATATTTGAAGTTTGTAAAATAAATCAAACTTATCCGATTACTTACGAAATCAAAGATTTAGATGATCAGGAAATCACTGGCAGATTTTATCAAAGCGAATTACAAGTAAATGAGCTTTAGCCATTGGAACTAACGTTTTTCGGGAATTAAATTCCCTTATTCAATTCCCTTATTCAACTCCCTTATTCAATTCTAACATAATATCAAGAAATGGTACTCCTTCCTGTAATTTAAATAAAGACATAATTGTCCACAATAGGTTGTTCCTGGTGTTTGAATTTGAAACGTATTGTATGTTCCATTTCCAAGTAATTCTTTGACTTCATTTGTTGGAGGCAATCCACATGAGTCGAACCAATAGTTCTCAGCCTCTGGGCGGTCAAAATAGTAATTGTCATCATTTTTATTTCTTTGTCCCGCAGACCAATGTACTCCTTTTTGATCTGACGTATGGAAATTTGTTACGAAATTATATTGATGGCTTATCTTTTAGCAAACGTAATTCGTCTCTCATCAATATGTGAAAATTATTTATTCCCAATTGATTTGCGATCTTATTTAAATAGAAATTTGTCGTGGTTTGTTTACCGCATTGTTTTAAGAAATCATTTATGTTGCTCATTTTAAATGGAATAAAATGTATTGTTTAACAATGTACCATTTTATTTTTATGAACTCTCATTAAGAGGAAATTGATTGTTTTATCTGTATTAAGACAATAGCAACGTCTGTTACCACATTTCTCGTCCCTCATGATTGTTTTCAGCAATCATACGGGTTGCACATTCATAACATAGCGTTAATAACATAAAAGCAATCTATTAATTCATTCTCTGCTTTGAGGGAACATTCTGTTGTTATAGCAATCATTCAATACAATATCGCAGTATCGACAGTCGAGACCGACTGTCAAGCCAAAGCCAGAAAAGTTATGGAATTGGTTCCGGTTTTGTAAATGGAATTGGATCTCGTTAGAGTTGTGATACTGCAATTTCCCCATTGGCATTCAAGCACATTTAATCATACCCGTCACATAATGTTGTCAAGGAAACTTCATTCACCTACAGTGTCGCTTTGCTTAGATCACCATTAATAATTTTCACTTACTATTTAAACACACACACAATTCATAAAACGTGACACATTACAATCTTAGTTTAAATTTTATCGTCACAATGGTTGGATCTACTGAAAGATCTGTTCGATTGGAGACAAAGCGGAGAAGAATTCAGAAGTGAACAAGGGAAATCATACATCTGCAAGCACGAAGTAAAATATTCTTACACTTGGATATAGGAAGAATTTTTGAATGGATCGGAGACTCGCACATAAATTATACAATTATTAAGAAAATATTAAACTTAATTGAACAACGGCAGAATGTAATATTTTCTTTAAATAGAACCTTAGCACAAGAACGGGACGATCAAATTATTGAACAATGAACAACATCATCGAACAACGTCGATACAACAGGGCCGCCAACTTATGAACAAGTTATAAATCAAATTAACGAAGAACAAGCAGCACAACGGCAAGCAGCTCAACAACATTAAGTGAAAGTGTTAATGTTATTAGTTAGTACTAGTGAACATCCTTCATCGCTTGTTCATAACATTATTTCTTTTCATATACCTAACTCTATCCTTGTGTTTTTCTTTATTCATCTTTTCGATGTTCAATTCAGTTATTTTTAATTGTGAAAATGAAGGATATATTCTTGAGGTTTCTTCCATTTTCGTCGTCGCCGTCCCCGTTGAGGTTTCTTCCACTTTTGTTTCATCCATTTTTAAAGAAATATTTTCCCCCTAGATTTATTTTAAATATGAATTAGAGGGTTCTTAACCTGGTTTACACATAAAAATGATTAAAAATTCATAAATTTAGGGATAATTGGGGTTATTTTAACTACTCCTAAAATAACCAATTTTTATGATGATGTGTCCTGGAACGGTCATGATTTTGAGGAGAAAATAATCATAATCTCAAATTTGAGATTCTTAACTTTTATGATTTTACGGTGTCCTGGAACGGTCATGATTTTGAGGAGAAAATAATCATAATCACAAATTTGAGATTCTTAACTTTTATGATTTTACGGTGTTCTGGAACGGTCATGATTTTGAGGAGAAAATAATCATAATATCAAATTTGAGATTCTAAACTTTTATGATTTTTCGGTGTCCTGGAACTGTCATCATTTTCAAGGTAAAAATTGTAATTCTCATATTTGAGATTTTGAAAAATTTGAAAAATTGGGTATTCTTAAAAACGCCTAAATTTATGAATTTAGGTCTTCATAACCTGAAAAAATGACTAAAATTCTTAAATTTAGGCGTTTTTAAAAAAACCAATTTTTCAAAAAATGGTACTTTTTAAATGCACTAAATTTATGAATTTAGGTCTTAAAAACCTGAAAAATAGTTAAAATTCATGAATTTAGTCGTTTTTAAAAATACCAATTTTTCTGAATTTTTCGGTGTCCTGGAACGGTCTTCTTCCCATTACTTTTCTCGGATGGACAACTTTCATGGTTACGGTGATCATTTGCTTCTGAATAAAATAAACCATATTGTCATTGCTATTTCCAAAACTAAATTGGATTCAACCTAATAAAATGTTGACAGCACTCAAGTTTTTTACTTCACTACCATCATACTTGATAATATTTATGTTTCAAGTTTCTAGTGTTGCACATTATAGTTTGCTGTGAGTTTGGTTTTGACAACGTTTACTTGTTGTTCTAAGTTTTGGAAACACACTTCTGTTCGTTTAAGAATTTTCTTTCTATACATCATCCTTTCTTTTGAGTTTTCACAGAAGTTTTCACAGCAAACCGTATACGTAACAGCGTCTGCCGAATCTTGTTTCAGTAGGATCCATGAGTGACGAAGCGCTTGACAGGCTCGTGAAGAGAGAAATCTGTAATGTGTTTGTGTGTGGCACAAAAGTGACCCATCCAATTCATTTCATCATTTTTTTCAACCATCCCCTCTGCATCCATATTCAAAGACATGTGGTGGGCTTGGGACCACGTTCGCTGCATTAGAAGGTTGTCCCTTAAGAGGGCCCATGGTGCGTTCTCGGGACTGACATGTGGGGGACGATTAGGTCTTTTTCAGTTGGCCTGCAATGAAAGAAGTAAGAATGAGGAAGATGGCACAATGTTATGTTCCAGACATAATACTTACGAAATTTGTGCGGCCTCCTGTATTCAATGCGGATGTCCTCTCGATGTTCGATGTTGAGGTGATAACACCGGACATCCGCACTATTGAAACACTCCTGGGTGTCGTCCTTTGTAATATTTGGATAATTGAGTGGACGTTCGGGGACAACACTCAGGACAGGAATGTGAATGGAAGTAAGGGACTTCGACTCATCATTGTTCCTCAAACACGCCAACTCACGCTCAAGCTCACTCACTCGCTTCAACGCTTCCTCCTTCAATTTGCACTCCTTACTCCGATCTCGCTCACTCACATCCAACTTTCTCTCCATCGCTTCCCTCAACTTTCTTTCAGTCACCTCACTTTTCTTCGCCTCCACACACTCTTTCAACTTCTTACTCACACTGTCAGCACTCGCCTTCAATCGATCGCGCTCAACAGTCACCTCCTTCAACGTACTCTTTGCAGCATTCAACTGACCCCGCAACTTGTCACACTCATTCCTCACATTCCCATACACCAACGCATCATCCTTCGACAGCACCACTTTGCCCAGCACACTCGACTGACTCACTCTCACAACACACTTCGGCAATCGCTCAGGAGACGATTGTGCCAGCGGCGTAGTCGCTGGCAAAATCGTCTTCACCGCACTCTCCTCCTCACTGACAACACGCCTCTCCACATCTACAGTCTCAAACTCACTCTCATCCTCACTCTCTACAACAATCCTTTTTCTTTTGGGTGCACTCACTGCATCTTCCAAATCCACATCACTCAAACGCTCAACAGTCGGCTCAACACTCTTCGAAGGTTCGCGCGCCACCATACCTGCTTCAAACAGCATTCCCTTTTCTCCACACAACACTTTTTTCATCATGTCCTTCCCTATCACCCTATTTCCACACTTTGAGTGCACCATACTGAACTCATCGCACTGCGCATCACTCCTGACATTACACCACACACAATACCACACTCTCACCGCTGCAACATGCCCCTCATTCTTCGAAAAATGGAATCGAAGTCTCTCATCCCTAAATACATTTCCACAGCCGCACTTCGCCAACTGAAGCTTCTTGTTATTATCTTCTGTCATTGTGATAATCTCTGAAAGGAGATAGAATAGTTTGTGAGATTGAGATAATAGTAGTCATCTCATAGGAATAATATCATCTACTTGATAGCAAACGTTGTCAGAACACTCACTGTTCGTTAGGAAATAGAAGTGAAGTCTAGAGAAACCTAACTTGCAACGTTTGATAGCAAACGTCAGAGCACTCACCGTTCGTCTTGCAACTTGAAACAGGAGTGAAGACTAGAGAAAAGACGTGGTTTATATACCCAGTGAGCACAAAGCCATGATTCAGACCTTCCTTATTTGGCCATGCGTTTGACATGACAACAGCGGTTTTACCAACTATGGGCATCAGCAGTCATCGTGCTTTCAGTAACCAACTCCCAACACAAAGACTGGTTACCCTATGACGCGAAAAGTTTTGATGTAAATGCCTCGTTCTACATTCATGATTATAAGATGATGCGCTGTGATCGGCGAGGTCGAATAGGCGGTGGTGTGGCTGTATGGACTGAGTATTGTATCGATGTGAAATTGGTTAAACCTATCCATATTTGTGATGTCGTCGATTCCCTGTGTGTACATTTTCGCATTGGAAAATTGACATTTGTATTAATGGCCCTCTATGTACCACCAAATTTGGGAGTGAATGTGCAAAACGACATCTGTGACTTTTTGATTGAAGAACTTGATCATTGGACAACTGAGAATCCAAACATTCACACAATCATCGCTGGTGATTTCAACCATCTGAATACTGGCTCTTTACAAAGGTCTAGCGATCTACTAGATAAAGTTTGTGCCCCAACACGTGGAAATTCCTGCTTGGATCGAATCCTCATGAGCAATTCCCTTTGTTCCATGTACAATGACGCCATTGTTGGCCCTCCGATGACAAACAGGCGTAGAGGCTCTCATTCCCAGGTCCTTGTTCGACCTCTGAATTTTTCTGTGCATGCATTTCATGATAGTCGTACGTTTCCTGTCTATGACTTTAGACCATCTGCTTTGGCCTCTTTTTATGATGCACTTAGTGATGCATTCAGCGATGTATATCATGAGCGTGATCTTGATAATAAAGTAGAGCTGTTCTATGTCATTTTCAATAAGTGCATAGAAACCATTCCGTGTAATCTGGTGACTTTATCAGATTCTGATAAGCCGTGGATGACTCCACAGTTGAAGTCTCTCATTAATGGTAGATGGCATGCTTACAGACTTGGCAATTTTCCCTTATTTAATGCATTACGTGTAAAGTGTAAGGATTTGATTGAGAAGTGCAAGGCAAATTGGGTTGAGAAATACAAAACTTCCAAGCGTCATATTTGGAACATCGTGGCTGAAGTAAATGGGAAGAATGTGAAAGATCCCCTCTTCTCAATTTCAAAAGAATTTGATGATCCTGCAGCTGCAGCTGAAGCAATCAACAGTCATTTTGCGTCATCTTTCAATACTCAGACTGACTCCACTGAACCTATATCCATTTCCGATGATGATTGGTGTCCTTTATGTGATCCGCATGATATTTTTAATTTTCTTGATAAACTTAATACTTCTAAAGCATGTGGCTCTGACGATATTCCTAACACGTTCTATAAGCTAGCTGCGCCATTTATTTGCGAACCCTTGTGTCACATTATAAATACTTGTATTCTTGAACGAAAGGTTCCCACTTTGTTTAAATTTTGTACCGTGTCACCTGTACGTAAAGAAAGTAATTCAACGCTTAGTCAACTCAGACCAATCAGTTCGTTGAGTGTTCCAGCCAAGCTCCTTGAATATGTTTTGCTAAATGATGTTCGCGAAATGTTTTACACTCATTTCCCTTGTTTTCAGTTTGCCTATCGATCTAAATCAAACACTACTTTTTGTTTAATTTCTATTCATGATTATATTACAAATGTTTTGGACTGCCCCAATGTGTCAGCATGTGTTCTTTTGAATTATGACTTATCTAAGGCGTTTGATACAATTTGTCACAATATGCTGTTAAAAAAGCTCTTGAACTTGCATTTTCCTAGAGGCTTTGTTCTCCTCATGAAATCGTATTTAGAAAATCGCTATCAGTGTACAAAGTTTCAGAATGTGTATAGCTCGTTTGTATCAGTCACTAGTGGTGCTCCACAGGGTTCACTACTTGGTCCCTTTCTTTTCGCTATTTACTGTCACAATCTTGCACCCAGTTCTTCCACTACTCACATAGCTCAATATGCAGATGATATTTATGAAGTATGTCCTATTTTTGAGGAGTCTTTTTCGAATTCGATTGATGTTATTCATACCGAATGTTTTAGCATAAAAGATTGGACTCATTCAAATTCATTTGTTCTAAATGATGTCAAGACAAAAGGAATGTTATTTAGAAAGAAGTGTTTTGAATCCAACCTATGTAATGTTTTCGATTTTTCACTTGTTAGTCAGATGAAGATGCTAGGGGTTTTATGGAATTCTGATTTGTCATGGACTGACCATTTTAACGATCTTGAAACTCGCTTGTCGAGACGTCTGTACCTTTTGAAAGTATTGAAAAGTTTCTTAAATCACGACGAGTTATGGAAAGTGTATACCGCAAACATTGAATCCGTTCTTTTATATGCAACGCAATTATTTGGGAAATTAAGCCATCATTGTTTGAAAATTGTATGTAAGATTGTAAAACGAGCAAAGAAAATAATCTGTGTACCATCATGCGAATGTGAGAACAATATTGATCTTTTCTTTTCGAGAAGACGAATGTTTTTTGATGATTTTTTCTATAGCTGTCAGCATCAAGATCATCCCCTAAATCACATTGTTACGTCAGTAAAGAATGGTCGTTGTTTAATGCCTCTTTCTCGTACAAATCGAAGACACAATTGTTTTACCGTGCTTTCTGCAGCATTGTGCAACATTGACTTAAACTTTGTAATTTGTAATTTCTGATTTCCATTTTGAAAATATATGCTTATTCTTTCTTTCCTTCTTTTTGTCAATGCCTGCAGCAAGCCTCTCATTTTTATCAAGTTACAATGACAAACGATAGACGTTGCCAACCCTGAGTTACTGAGGCTAGACGAGATTTCACAAAGGCCTGATAGCAGAATCCATAGAGACTTGATGGCAAGCGTTTAGGTGTTAAAACTTCCATTGACCATCATTTTTAAAATTCAACTAATATGTCAATGAGGATAGAAACGCTAGGCTGATGAATCCGTTACAGGCATTACTCAGAGGGGATCTTATCCCGACTCCAAGGCCTCGACCCACAAATCCAACCTCGGGTGGACAGAGCGTGCGTCATATCACTGTGTTGGTATCCGGGCCCCGATTTTGACATGAAAACCGGTGGAGTTATTTACAAGAGGAAACATCCCAAGTCGTTGCCTTGATCAGCTTGATAGCAAGCCGTAGAGAGTGACAGCAAGCCATGATTCACAAGCGTTTTGCAGTGGAGATGTTTAGTAGCCACCCATGACAAGATAGCTAAGACTCAACCGTTTGGCGTTCAAAGTGCTACGTTGAGAACTGTGTCAAATGCCCAACATGAGTTGCCCCAGAGGTTTCGGTCTAAAATATGACACACTCCCTTGCCACACTTATCACTATGGCATCATCCGCTGTCCCGAAGGAACACCCTGTCATTGGAATATTACAGAAAAACTCTCCGTACCATGCTCGCTTTCAGTGAAAAGCCGCTTGTATCATGTAAAGACATGAGAAGACTGGCTCAGACATCATTACAAATCCTTTAGTTGACTTCATCAGGGTCGAAAACCCCAGAAAACCTCCAAAAATAGCGAATTTAAATTCTTCAACTTTTTGGCACTACTTATGAAATTTTATAAGTAGTCTATGACTTGACCTGAATCATGACTTCTCGAACCCTTTTTGAATCAAGTCAAAAGGACTTGTAGAAGCAAAGTTACAAGCCTTTAAAGCTCCTGGCTAACCTATAAGTCTGACGCCTTAGCTGATATCAGCAATGAAATTTTCTAAGTCCTGATTTTGGAATTTCCGATACTATCATCGGAGCTCCGGAGAGACGATCTACCTTTGACAATCTCTCTCGTCTTAATGAAATTTCTCATTCGGTTCCCAGCTTATATAGTTTGTGGCGATCAGCTGATGACGTAATCTCAATCATCCAAAACTTTAAACACTTCTATCTCCGGTTCTAGTGCTACGATTGACTTCAAATTTTGACAGTCACGTTTTATCGCTCTCACCTTTCATTTAAGCCATCCCTCGACTCTCTACGATTACCAGAAGCCGAGTTGAAAAAACTCTGTCGTTTTTTCAAACTATCCAAAATCTTGGAAAATGCGCAAAAATTCGATTTTAAACAAGCTCTCATTTGGAAACGAAACCTTCCACAGATCTGAAAAGGTAGGATCCTAGAGAACAAAGTGCGGTGTTTCCACTAAAAGAAACCGGAGCTCTTCATTCACTTTCATTCCTGTGATAATCGTCACCAAAGTAGGCTAAAATTTAACATTTTCACGAAAAAAAAATCCTTAGTGTCGACCCATAGTGAAGAAAATTTCGAAAAAATTGTTGTGCGAATTTCAACACGAAACCTTGATAGAAGTTTGTTTCACATGATTCTGAGCAACTTTGGTCAAAACATCACTTTTGACAAAGTTCGACTCGAGGGGGGGGGGTGTTTTTTCATCGACACATCACCAACTTTTGACGAAAAACACGATGGGAGGGTTCTCGGAGCTCAATTCTGACATTTTTCAGAAACTGGAGCTCTTCATTCACTTTCATTCCTGTGATAATCGTCACCAAAGTAGGCTAAAATTTAACATTTTCACGAAAAAAAATCCATG
>CAJQUW010012760.1:104417-146917 GCA_907163375.1 Prostheceraeus crozeri
TAAGCCGATGCTGCTTCTCTGCCCTCCTTGCTTTTGTTTGAGTTCCCTGTATTTTGAGTAGTAAGTAAAACTCCACTTCTGGACCGCACAAGATGGCCGCCATCGAAAAATGGTCGCTGACGTCCCCCCCTCTGGAACGACAGAGTGTCGTGGTGGACTTGGGCGACCGCCAGGTTTTGTCTTGAGGCTATAGTGTGTGATGTTTTCCGTGCAATCTGATGAATGTTGGGTTGTAAAATGGGCTGTTTCGAGTGGAAGCAGTGCTCGGATGTGAAAACGGAGGCCAGATTTGGATTCAGCGTGAAATTCTGCATCGGTATGGTGAATTTGAAAGCAATCGGAGAGAAAAATTTTCGCTGACGTCCCCCCCCTCGGGAGAGCTACCTTCGATTTTGGCTTCAAGTGGACGGATTTTGTCGTGCCATAGCTCGTTTGAAAGCTAAGAGTGAGACAAATTCAGTGAAAGAAACCGCTTGTTCATATCTGTCTTCGTTTAGATGTGAGACGCCATTTAAGATTTTGGGAGATTGGCGAAAAACGACAGAGTTAGAATTTTGGACGTTTTGGGCTGTAGCGCCAAAACGAAGCATCGGATGGGAAAACGGAGGCCAGATTCGGATTCAGCGTGAAATTCTGCATCGGTATGGTGAGTTTCAAGTCAATCGGAGAGAAAAAGTTTCGCTGACGTCCCCCCCCTCGGGAGAGCTACCTTCGATTTTGGCTTCAAGTGGACGGATTTTGTCGTGCCATAGCTCGTTTGAAAGCTAAGAGTGAGACAAATTCAGTGAAAGAAACGGCTTGTTCATATCTGTCTTCGTTTAGATGTGAGACGCCATTAAAGATTTTGGGAGATTGGCGAAAAACGACAGAGTTAGAATTTCCCAAGAAACAGCTCCAGCGGGCGAATGAAGGCTCGGATTGGTAAACGGAGGCCAGATTTGGAATCAGCTTGATGTTATTGTCCAATGAGGATCATCATCCAATGAGAATCAAGCATTTCTATATAAATAGCGAGCCTTCCACAGTGAGAATCATTCCATCGTTGAATCGCACGAGTGACGGACGCACATTTTCTCTCTCTCTCTATTTTATTATCCAACTAAAATGGTAAGTCGCTACTTCCCTCCCTCTCCTCCCTTGAACGTAAACTTAATACAATCTTTTTCATTTTCAGGCATCTACTCCATCTGCTGCACTAGTAAGACAAAATGGCGGTCAAGCGTTACAAGGTTCGATACGATCAGATCATCTACAACTGAGGCCAGAGGAAGAAACAACCAAGGTACATAATCCTACACCGCTACAGCGTAAATTTAAACAAGTCTTGCGTTATGACGATCATAGCGTAGTACTCCAAACGTGAATGCTCCCTTCCACGGATGTCAAGATAATGCGCAATCAGTATGGGGACTATACATACTGATCCCCGTGAGTCCGTACATTCGCCACCAACTTGATATTATTGAGGAGTACGTGACATTAAATATGGACATTCCTACTCCTCTTGCTCAAGAGTAGAAGGCGAGAGATGACAAGGATACTTCCTATAGAAAGATTTGGGATGGTAATCAAATTTGCCTGCCGGTATCACATTGGTGTACTTACTATAAGAAGGAGGGAGATCAATCAACACCCATCAGATGTGATGAGCTCGGAGAAGGTACTTGGGATATCCTTTTCAAAGTGAATGGGCTATATTATGGTCGGCACAAGGATAATAAAATAGCCTCGCTCTCCATGCACATGGAATCCATCCTATATATTCCAAAGCCACCCAGCGTAGATGACATTATTGACGAAATCCTTAACGGGGGTGGTACGAAGCGCAAGTCGGAGAAGAATGCTGCATCAAAACGCAAATCAAAGAAGGAGAATTACTAGTCCTTTCCTAACTCTACCCTATGACAATTCGCTTATGTGCTTTGAGTGTCGTAGACGTGGTCTTATTAGATACTTTTTACTTCTTCGTTGCCATCATATCATTTGTGTATTTTGTCGTGAAAAGCATCGATGTAATTCTTCATTTTGTAATATGTTATAGAACGTTTCCTTAGACGTGTAAATTTCCGTTTTAGGCTTCTATCATCATTTTTATGGATTGTGAGGGTGAACCTGTACAGGAGCTCAGTGCTATTGCTATGAACAATTGGACATATCAGATTGTCAGTGTCTATCATCAACATGCCAACTGCGATCCCAATGTTGATCAATGGGCGAGAAAACACATTCATGGACTTAATCTGAAATATTTGCAAGACTATGGCTTTTCTTGTGACAGTGCTCTTCTTATTGACTTTAAACGATGGTTAGCTGCTTTCAATGTTATACGCATCTTTTGTAATAATCCTGGTAAGGAGAGGAAAGTATTTCCCAATTTAATCATTGATGATATTTTGCTCCCGCCTTGGGATAGTAGAGTGAATCAACACTATCATGAAGTCACGAAACGTTTTAAGGATTTGTCTGTTCCTATTTTGTCTGTTCGTTGTAGTAGCTACGTTCATAACCAATGCTTCTTTCCTCCTTACCTCAACCCTGCCAAAGTCCTGTATGGTTATCATTGCTCGCTGTATGATAGTTACCAGCTGTATCTATTTTATCTGTTTCAAACCATTGATTTGTAATGCATGCTTGTTACAGTTATTCAATAAATGTTACTATGAGAAGAGTTGTTGTTTTCATGCAATGGATGGGTTAGTTAAAGGGCGATCATGTCTTTCTCAAATGACTGCGGAACATTACATTTTCATAGGCAAAGTTTAAAAGGAGCTGTTCAAGATTATGTGATAAATTTTCATAAAGATGAGACCGACATCGAAGCAGTGGTCGATGATGCTAGCACTCTATTTCTAGAGTTAATGAATACATTCTCTGATAGCATTGTCATGGCGCGATTAGTTGCGAAAATTAAGTTTAGTCATTTTGGAAAGGAAGAGGTGGAAACTCGCTCTTTCCATTTTGCTTCTTATTCAATGGAAGTGGTAGATCACCCCAAAGAATTTTTTAAAAGACATATGATAAAAATTGCTGAACGTCTTAACGCATTTAACCATCATGGCAGCAGTCTAGTGATTGAAGCGATTTCAGATATTCATATTCAACTTTCGATAAAGAAAAATTGAAAATGCAGTGGTACTTGATTGTAGCACAACTGGTTTTCGAGCTATGCCTGCTCACTCTCGAAGTATATTCCTTCTGTACATGTGTCTATTATTTAGAAAAGGCTAGCAAATTCATATCTTCAAAAAGACTTGCTATAGACATCAGTAACGGTGAAACTATGTGTTGCGATGTATGTAAGCGAAAGGATCGAAATGAAAAGCGCATCTTCAAGAGATGTAAGCATGCTTTTTGTCAACGCTGTTTCATACGTAATTGCATTCAACTTTGCAAATGTAGCCACTGTGATATTGCTCATTTCGAGTGTTACTTATGTCGCAATAGTTAGTACCTATGCAAATGTGGTAAAGATAGGTTTTAGCAAAGAATAACACGGAAAATGGCAAAACGTAAAATGACGAAACTTAAAAGTCAAAAGTCTTCAAAGTTTTCTTCAGCCATTCAAGCTCTCCGACGAATGAAAGCAAATCAGCGATACAATGCTATACGACATGCTAACGATAAATTCATTCGTGAAATTATTTCTCATGTGAGAAAGTTGAGGACGAAGAAATTAGCACCAAAACAACGAAAGCTACTTAAGCGATATGCTACAAAATTGCGTTTCATCTCCAATCCTAAAGTCACCCTTCAAAGAAAGAGGAAAAATCTAACACAAAAGGGTGGTTTCCTTCCAGCGTTACTACCGATGTTAGCTCCTGTCGTGGGTAACCTATTGGGTAATATCTTTGGCTCTAAGCGTTAATTATGCAAATGTTGAATCTCAAAGTATTATAATGGATTTCAGACTTCAATGCGATAAAGTTCTGACTGTATCAGGTCCATCTCATGCAGGTAAAACTGTTTTCACGCTGAATTTATTGGATAAAAGAAGGGAGTTGTTTAAGGAACCTATCAATCGAGTGATTTGGTGTTATGGTATTTATCAACCGTCGCTGTTTCAGGAATTGCAAAGTCGCAACTTTATTCGACATGAAGGAATTATTGCAGTGGATAAATTTCAGTCTAATGATGTTGTTGTATTGGATGATCTATTTAAAGAAAGTAAGAATTCAAAAGATGTTACAGATATGTTCACTCTCGCAGCACATCATAAAAGGTGCTTTATCATCTATATCACACAAAATTTGTTTCCTGATGGAAAAGAAGCTCGTACACGAAACCTGAATACACACTATTATGCTATTTTCAAGAATCCGCGAGAGATAAAAGTCAATTTGAAATTTTAGCGCGTCAAGTTGCACCCAGAGGATCAAAAACCTTAATTGAAATTTTTCAAGCAGCTACTGAAAAACCACACGGTTAGTTATTCATTGACTTTACGCAAGAGTGTCCGGAAGAATTTAGATTTCGAAGTGATATTTTGAAAACTCCCATGATTATCTACAAAGTATGAGTTCTTATTCTCGCATGATTGTTATTCCTCAGGATGAACATGTACAATTGACTGCCATGCAGCAAGTAAAGGAACCTCTTGCAAATCAAATGTATAGGAAAGAAATAGATTATCAGCAAAATGTTCACATCAAAGATCCACATCGTGCTGTATTATTACAATCGGAAACTGTTGAGCAATTGAAAAACTTGAAGAATAAGATGTGTGACTCTGTATCGACTGCTACACCTTTAGCATCTCGCGCACATGCCATATCTCTTTTCAACAGTATTAAACCCCACCTCAATGTAAATGATAGAGGAGAAATCATTACAGATGAAAATAAAGTGATTGATGCTTCACGTTATGAAGACTTGATTCAGTATGCGACACGTAGAAAGCGCCGTCAGGGCTATGTTCCACCTGGTTGGACATACTTTCTTAAACTATTGAAAAAGCATAATGTGCCAAAATTTGCTTTGAATAATGAGACATTGAAAGAACTTGATTCAACAGTGGCTACTGCTCCAATGCTTCAGACGATGAAAATGCCAACAAATTGGTTTAAGACGTCACCTGCTACATCCCCTCCCACACTCACTAAGCAAACAAGAGGAAGAACTCGACGTAGATCTACGCCACCACTAAAACTAGTAAAAGGAAAACGTAAAACAGCTCCTCCCAAGAAATACATGTTCTCAGACTATTAGTATGAAGCAGATGTGTTGCTTGCCATGTAATGAGCCGCCAGAGGTGAATGTCGTTGTCACTTGCACTTGCTGCGCCAGCTCTCACAATGAAACTCCTAAGCAATGTGAACACGATCGCAAAACCGCTAAAGCTAAATGCTGCAGTTGTTGTAAATGTAGAAAGCCAAGAAAGCAAAAAGATGAGAAGGAGGAAAAAGAGTCAGTCGTCATCAACTGAACGTTTGAAGTCAATCTATTATGATGTAAAACATCCGGCAGGATTTGCATCGATCACGAAATTGTCAAAAGCGAGTGGTCTTCCACAATCACAAGTGAAACGATGGTTAAAGGGTCAGGCTACCTATACACTCCACAAACAAGCGAAAAAGAAGTACCGTGCCCGCCATTATATTGTTCATGACATTGATGAACAGTGGCAAGCAGATTTGTGTGATGTCGCCTCCATTTCAAAACATAACTCGGGCAATAATTTTATTTTAACCGTCATTGATATTTTCTCGCGTTATGCGTGGGCTCAATCTTTAAAAACTAAAGAAGGGAAAGGAGTAGCAAAAGCATTCCAAACAATTTTTCGAGAAGGTCGCATTCCAAAAAGAATTCAGAGTGGTCAAGGAAAAGAGTTTGAAAATCAGCATGTGAGAAGATTATTTGAGAGGCATGACATTGAGTTGTTTAGTGTATAGAGTGCTTATAAAGCTGCACTCATTGAACGTTTTAATCGCACATTAAAAAATCGCTTGTGGCGACATTTTACTGCCAACTTGACACAAAATTGGACAAAGGTTCTACAAGATACACTCCATGCCTACAATCACTCTATCCATCGTTCTATTGGACTCAGACCAGTAGATGTAAATGATGACAATGTAGATAAAGTGCGCGAATCATTCCAACGTAAACGCACTCATGTGAAAAGTGATGTGGAAATTGGTGATAAAGTTCGTATCTCAAAAGTGAAAAGTGTTTTTGCTAAAGGGTACCTTCCGAATTGGACAGAGGAGGTATTTACAGTATCAAGGATTAATCAAAAAGACTCTCCCACCACCTACAAGTTGAAAGATTACGATAATGAAGAAATTGAGGGTAGCTTTTATCGCGATGAGATTGAGGTTGTCACTGAAAGTGAAACATATTTGGTAGAGAAAATCATTCGATGTAAAAAACGGCAAGGTGAAGAATGGTGTCTTGTTAAATGGACTGGTTATCCTTCAAGTATGAACTCTTGGATGCGTCGTGCCGACATCTTTCATCTAAGTGATCGACAGTGATTCATGCAAAGTTGTAACTAACAATGTTTAGGGTTTGAGCTATGAATCCAACTGCCTCATTTTATTCACGACCCTCCTATGTAAGTGGTGGAGGACAAATTTACATCGGCGCTCGCCGCCAACGTGGAGGTAGCATACTTGGTGCACTGAAATCTGTTGTAGCACCTCTCATATCCAATGTCGGAAGATCTTTAAAACGAAAGGTTTTAAGTAATGCCGTTGGCTTTGCTGGTGATGTTGCTAGTGATCTTTCCAGAGGTAGAAGTTTTAAGAGCAGTTTGTTGAATCGTGGGAAGGAACGTGGTTTAAGAACATTGAAGCAGACCTTTGCTGGTGTTACTCAAGGAAAGAAATCGCCTAAACGAATGAATAAAGGAAGAAGGAAACATCGCGGAGCTGGTAGGATGCGATCTTCAGTCAAAAGGCATTCACGCAAACGTCGCAGAGGTTCTAATCATTCATCAGGCGCTAAACGACGACGCTGCTATAACTTCTAATCATGGAGTGTAAAACTTCCGGATTTTGTTTGTTTGATCAACAAGCCATACAGACAGATATTCTTAGTTCAAGTATTGTAGATTATCATCCTCGAACAGCTGAGAATGCTGGCCCCATTGAATTTGTTATTCCTGGTGGTAGTGATGACTACATAGATTTGAGTTATGCGATGGTTGATTTGAGGTTTAGAATTCAGCAAGCAGATGGAACTGCTATTGACGATACACATAAAGTTGGGCTGAACAATTTACCATTGACTACATTACTTCGCGATGTTCCTCTAACGATTGGAGAGCAGCAGGTGGAAGGTGGTCAAAGCGATCATCCATATAAATCATATTTCAATGCCCTATCACAGTTTCATGCAGCAGCACAAAAAAAGTCATATGGAAGCTATGGGATGGTGCAGAGATGAAGCAGGAAAATTTGATGTTGAAACAAACAGTGGCTTTGTAAAGCGATCTGCTATGATTAAAGATAGTAAAGTATGTCAGCTATATGGTCCGCTGAATTTAGACTTCTTTAGACAGTCAAAGTTTTTACTCTGTAATACCAGCATGCGACTCAAGCTGACATTGAATAAGCCTGAATTTGCGCTGAATGCATTTGCTAAAGTTGACAATTTTAGAATTCATGTGGAAGATATTGCACTTTACATTCGTCGAGTAGTACCGAATCCAAGTGTCATTAGAGGGCATGCTGAAGTTCTTAACCGCCAAAATGCCATTTACCCCATTCAGCATAAAAAGCTTCTCACCTTTACAATTCCGAAAGATCAAAAGAGTTTCATGAAAGATGGCCTCTTTCCATCGGAAGCACCGAAGCTCGTCATGGTGGCAATGGTTGAAAATGATGCATTTAATGGTAATATAAAGAAGAATCCTTTCAATTTTAAACACAATCAGTTAAGTGAAATTGCTTTACGTGTAAATGGTGTGAGTCATCCTGGTCCACCCTACAAACCAGATTTTGCTTACGATCAATTTATGCGCAGTTATGTTGATTTTATGGATGTCTTTGGCTTTTACAATACGGATGACACCAACGGACTGACTATGAAAGAGTTTAAGAGTGGATATACTATTTATGCATTTGATTTGACTGCTGACAGCGATATTAGTGCACCCTATCGTTAAGCGAACGTGCCTCATAATATTCGTTTGGATTTGACGTTCAAAAGAACACTACCTGAGACGATCAATGTATTAATTTATGCAGTCTTCGATTCAAATATTGAAATTACAAAGTATCGTGACGTGATTCTTCAGTATAATCGTTAATGAGTTGGTTGACTGCTGACGATATTAAAACTAAAGTACAGCGTAATGCAGACGAAGCGACGTTGAAAGCTTTCGATAATGTCTATTCACTCGATACCTTACCACCTGCAGTAAATCACTATCCCATCTTTATTGTGCTAAACACTCATTCGCAGAATTTAGGCGGTGAGCATTGGAAAGCGATCTTTATTGGAGAAGACCGACGTGGTGAACTATTTGACTCTCTTGCTCAACCTCCAAATATACCAACACAGCAGTGGTTGAGAAAACATACGCGTCAATATCAGAATGAACGCATACTACAACATCCACTTTCATCAACGTGTGGTGCTTTTGTACTGTACTTCATCTTAAAACGTTTACATGTATCTCGATTTGTATCTGTTATTCAAAACTTTTCATGTAATCCATCCTCTAATGAAAAAATGATTTGTAAGTTCTATCATGATTTGAAACAAAAACATCATGTTGGAAAAATTGTTTTTTATTTTACAATCCGCTGGGTACGTACATACTCGATGAGATAGTCTAGGATCACATTTGCTTGTACATGAGGTTTTAGTCCAGTAATGATCACTTTACTATTATGAAAGATTGCCACATGCACAAGTAACCAACAACTAATGAGAGCTGCAGGAAAAAGTTCGGGTTCATAACACAAATTGTAACTGCTGGTACGAATCTTCAAAAATGATACACTTTCACTCAATTGAGTAGAGATCACCATATTGTCCACAGTCAGATTCGACATCACACACCTCTCCCTCTTCCATATCCGACGTAGTAGTCTCTGTAGCTCTAAGCGCATTGACTGCGCCGATGAATGAGAAAGGGCGCCGAGAATCTGTACAGTTCCATTTGGGAAGAGTTGAAGATTCCGTGAATTGTTCATCTTCACCACTAACATTTGAGGTCGGCCCGGGTAATACTTGCTGTTTGGAAGGTGTTGGTGTAATGTTGTGAGATCGATTTTGGTGTAGAGTCTGAAGCGACGGAGAATGTTGACGATGGTGTAGCGATGGCGCTTCATGATGAAAAAATGAGTAAATTGAGCGATCTACCTTCCTTTTATACTTTTCCCAACTACCTTGATGAAATGTGAAGTTAGTATGGAGTTGGGAATGATAGAGTTGAATTCGCCGTTTGTTGACGCGCAACCATATTCGATTTCCAATACGTGAATGTCTTTTCATATAGAAGTATTTCAAATCCTTCATGATATGATGTAGAGATTGAAAATGACGATAAGATAAAGCAAACTCTCTTCTCACATTTCCAGTTGAATCTTTGAAATAGACGTTTCGATCATGATCCGTTTCAATACGTTGTAGGGAATCTAATTTCCAACTCATGGTGCGTGGTAGTCATGTCTGATTAAGATTTGCATAGTAGGGCGATGAACTCACGACGAATAAATGTCATGATGGAGCGATGTATGTATCTTCTATACTTCTCCCAATTGTATTTGCGAAATGAGAAACAGTTTGCGGAATGAGAATAACAGATTTGAATTTCATTGTTGCGACGTTGAAGCCAAACTTGATCACCCAAGGAGATGAATCTTAATGTTTCAAAATATTCCAAATCCCTCATGATATCATTGAGGTTGACAAATTGTCGCCATGTTAATGTAATACATCTTGATGTATGACCATGAGAATTTTTGAAATGTACGTTTCCATTACGATCAACTCTGATATATTGTAGAGAGTCCAAAATTCAAGTCTTCATGATGTTATGCAAAGCCGGAGATCAGCAATATCAAAATGTCGTTTTATCATATTTTGCTTAGCAATGCGGCCGCAAATAGATTTGCTAGTAATCGAGCCGCACTCTTTTCTACTCCCATTGATCATGCACAACAGCTAAATGGAACGTGGGAAGTGGGTGTCACTCAACTTGTTCATAGCAACTGTGTCTATACTTTTGATCATGAGGTGATGACTATTAATATGAGACGCACAGCTGCTTACCAATGTGAAAAGGGCTGTCGAGTATACATTCCACAGTGGCCAAAGAAAGATCTCTTATCATGTAAAAAGTTTATATATGATTTCTTGAATAAAGCGTGTAAACATATTGTCCAATTTACTCCGCACAATGATGATCATAATTATGTACATCATGTAGTTGAGAAAGATTGGATTGTTGGTTTAAGTCCAAGTTTAAGAAATGATTTAGGTTACCTCGCTAGCGCCTTAACAAGCTATGATAATTATAACGTTAATTACCACCCAAGTGGTCATAAACAGTTAATATATCGAGAGGAAGCTCATTATGTAGATCTTATTCCAAAAAATGAGAAGACGTTGGTGAAGAAGATTGTGATTAAGCCAAGAAAGACAAACATGACTCCTGAAACATTATTGAAGAAATTTAATTATCTCCTTCGAGTTGATGGCAAGCAAGTGGCAGCATTGACTTATATTAAATCATCTAATCATATTGCAATAAGTAAATTAAATGATGATGATCTAGTATTAGTTTGTTCAAAAGATTTTCATCAGTTCTTACGACATCGTTCTGCAGCTGTTCATGGAAAATCTGATATGCAACATTTACCATGTGAAAGGTCAAATCAATTTGATACAGAATGGACCGTATCTTTATACAGAAAGTGTGTAGAGCCTTTCGGTGGTGTCTTACATGAAACAAGAGTGTTGATGCCTCGCATTATTACTTTAGTTAAATTGGTTGTAGATTATTTAAATGAAGTGATTAATGACCAACAAACTTCATTTTCTGAAAAAGAAGGTACTTTGTCTCTCACTATAAGTGGAAAAGGTATTGAACTAATTATGGATAAAACTCTAATGGACATTTTGGGTTTTGATCAAAATATCTTTAAAAGTGGTACTATAACCAAAGCTAGCGCAGACATGTCACTATCGCGTCGTATTAACTATTTTCAGATATATTCCAATATTGGTGAAGATGTACGTGTGGGAGATGTTGAAGCTCCATTGCTAGCAATGATACCATACCAGCCAAAAAGCTGCAGTATTTTATCTGAGCATACTTTCAAGAAAGTGCATTATACAAAGCTGAAATCAAACTACATCCCACAAGTTGATATTGCAATTTATGACGATGCTGGTGCGTTGATTCCTTTTCATAAAGATGCTGTGACAAGTATCACACTCCATTTCCGAATGAAGAGTTAATGCAAAAGTATGCTAATATATTTTTCCAATGTGAATAATATGGAAAGTGAAAATAAGGACTCGTTTCTAATCTACTTGCCCAGTAATGCTTCTATGAATAAATTTCCCAAAAATAAACCATCAGACTATCGTCTAGAATTAAATCACCCACTACATTTAGAAGGTGAATGGGAGGTTGGCGTTTCTAGTATTTGCTATGATAGCAATATTCAGAATGTGAATGATTTGGAAGAAATGATATTGACTCCTCGCACCCATGATGGAATAACGATGAATAATGCAATCCAGTTCCCATACAATTTAACGTGAGATGGAAAGTGGAACTATGAATGGATTCAGATAAAATCAGATTATTATGGTCCATTTGGGAATGAGAAAATTATTAAGGCATTAACAGTGGTAATACTTCCATCATGAAGAATAAGAATCAGAAAGTTTATGAGTTTACTATCTATCATTGGAGTGGGAGACAGTTCCTCCGCTTTCATTCTTTTACTAAAGGTCTTACGCTGAGGTTGGATAGTGAATTCTATCCGCATCTCGGTTTTGGTCATGGACTACATCTAACGTCAATTGCTACTGCAAATGTTAGAAAAGTTTATTCAAATCGAATCAACAAATTTCATTATAAATTTAAAATATTTGATGAAGATGTTGTAGAATGCGAAGAACGCATCATTTTGAAAAAGCGTGATGTTCAACCTTTATCACTTATTGAGTTAGTAAAACGATGGAATGAGACTGTGGGTAAGAAGTATGGAGAGAAAATTATGGCGGACAAAAATAAGTTGGTTATTCAGAAATATAATGACAAACTTACAGTTTATTTCTCTCCAACCTTGCGTCATTTTGTAAGACATCCAACACCTATTATTGGAAGCGGTGTGGTGTATGCTTCTCATGAATATCACACTAAAGCTGATTCAGTTAATGATGAATGGTGGGTGGACATCTATGGTGATCGCATCAAGAAAATTTACCAGTCTTATGAAGAATCTAAAGTTGCTATCAATATAATGCCGCGTCTATATCATACAGTTGAAAGCTTCATTCATGTAGTAAATCCTTATATACAACAGAAGTTGAAGCATGTGATGAAAAGTAAATATGATGTAAAGACACACCACATTTCGTTTTCTATTGAAAATCAACGCGTTGTTCTGAAACTGGGTGATGACATTCAATGTCAATTGAGTAAAAATTTGAAAAAAACATTTGGTTTTTCAATGCTACAAACTGTGTTTACTGCTGCATACGATTGGTATAGAAACACCAATGACACTTGATAAACATGAACAGCACCTTTACATTCAAAGTGATTTCATTCTTCCTATTTCTGTTGGTGAGAAAAAAGAATACATTTTACGTGATTTCATTCATGATAAAGTCGCTTCATATGGAATAGTCGAGAAGATGTTTGAATCTATTTTCTATCATCCCGTCGTCAAACAAACTATACCCTCTATTGCTATCAAAATTACCAATGGTTTACAAGAGTGCATCCATGTGAAAGATACTAAATCCCTCGTAACTTTAGTGTTTCGGAAAACAAAGTGAAGTCATTGTGATATGTTTATTGAAATAAAAATATGTGTATGAAAAAGTCTTTTCACAGATAAAGGGGAATGGGCTGACTGTAGGCATATATTCACAAGGAAGAAACGATCTCATGCGATACATAAAACAACCATGTATATCTACAAAAAGCAACATCAAAATACTGAGTTAAAGTTGATTATGTCAATACATCTCCTGAATGTGGTAGCGTGAGTTTTATTCTTTTGGGTGGAGGTATGTTTGTGTCAGGATGTCCATGTGGAAGAGATGTGTTATGTCCTATCCAACACCTCTTATCCTCCCATGCTGAAAGTGCTCGTTTCTTGAACGTGTGCGTTTTCACAGTATGAACTTGAGATTTTAAGATTGTCATATTGACAAACGTTATAGTTTTATTTTTATAGGCCTTCTTATACCGATGTTTCATTTTGTGAACAATGGATTTTGATATACCTTTAGCACGCTTAATACTATCTGCACATTCTTTTAATTTCATGGAATACATTTTAGGACGGAGGAGAATCATTTCATCTATTTCCTTCCCTGCTGCTTCATTCTTAAAAGAACCAAGTTTGGCTTTATTCTGTATGGAATAGAGTGGATGAGTGGGATTGTAGTCAGATGTGTCGAAATATTTTTCTAATGACTTGCCTACTTCATTAAAATTTAAATCTTTTTGAGTGGTAATTCCTAAAAAGAAACTATCTGTATCACCACCCAGCAAGCGAACCTCTTTTACGAGAGGGCATGGTTTTAATATTTTGTAGAAGAGTTGATACATTTCAAGCTTGGAATAATCTAAAACGGCTTGCCCAATATAGATGGGTTTGCACAACTCAACTTCTGATTTAATCATTTTAACACCTACAAGATCCTCATCGATGATGTCTCTATCAATGAAAAGAGGTGATGAGGTCAATTTGTGATATTTTTGTTCATCAACGACTAGTTTGTAGTTCATACGTTTTCTAACATCCTCCATGGTCTTTCCGAAAAGACTGTTATTCTTATATTTATAAAAATCCTTTTCAAAATTATTTTGGGCGAGTGCACGTTTTGACTGTTACTATCTATGTAGGGTTTGAGGAAGGCTTTCTGTCTAAATTTGATAATGCGGTGAACTGACTTTAGAAGCATGCCCATTTCTAAATAGAATTTTAGTATGCAGAAGTGTACGAGATAATTTTTCTTATCAAATTGGGTGAGTAAAAGTTTGCGGCATGGTTTTTACCTTGGCTGTCCACACTCTGTTAAGTTATTATGAAATTGTGACATGAATGGTGAAAACATATCTTCAGTCACGTCACCAGATTCAGGTGCGAGTGGGAAATCAGCAGTTTTATTTTTAATGCTATTTGGATAAATCAAATCCACTTCAAAATAATATCCCCAATCACCTTCATCTGGAATCTTCAGAATGTTTGAAGGGTTGGAGTAATACGTAAGCTCATCTTGATTTAACCAACTAAACTCGGAATGAGGTAGTGGTTTAGACAGTGATCTGCCATATAAATTATTTTTGTCATAGTACTTTAGGTGGATATGATCATTACCTACTGTTTTAGATTTTATGTGATGTTTATTCACAAATGTGAGGCCACCGCGTATTCCGCGCTCAAATATGTTATACATCTCCGGGTCTTGTAAGAGATGGATGGTCTCACCAGTCATTTTAAAGGCTGATTTAAAGGACATGGCTGGTAGACTGACAAAGTGGACAGGATCTAATTTGTCTTCTTCTAATGCCACTCGTCGAAATTCCTGAAAGACATCAGCGAGCAAAATGACATCTAATTCTAAGTAAGCGATCATATAATCGCCAAACGTTTTACAATCAAATTTTAACCATGCCTCTTGAGCATGTTCATAGTCCTCTACTGGACAATCTTGACCCGTCAAATCGTTTTGGAATTTGTCAATGGAAGGAAGGGTTGTTTCATTTAGTTTAGACATTGAGCTAAAATACGCATAAGGAAAGACTCCTTTGCGAATGATTATTTCATCCGTTAAGTTTGGATAGTGTTTCTTCAAAGTTTGACTATGGGGAAGAAACTTGAGATTACGAACGAGAGAAGCTAGTGACGCTGACATGAATTGGAATGAATCTAAAAATTTTATTTCGAAGAAGACTGTCTTATTTTCTTTAGTTTTATCTACTGGTACTTTTGCTGTCATTGCCATGAATTTTTCTCTCGTTTGTGCTATTACATTAAACTGCCACGATTTCATCTGGCTCAACCCTCCTTTTATGAGCATATGACTGTCATAGCCCTTAAAGTTATGAAAAATGACGGGTAGTACACGACGTCTCAACCTAAGTGAAAAGTTACATTTGGAGCAGAGTGCGTTTCTAAATTTACCAGTGATGTGATCATGATCACGCACTTTCTTAATTATATCGTCATCAAACGTTTTATGACATTTAGGACAGGATGTGCAACTTTCAAATTTTTGTTTGTCTTCATCTGACATATGTAGTGACTTACGCTGCAATTGGGAATCATATGATTGTTGAAATTTAGCAGCTTTATCGAGAAATTCTAGAAATTTTGAAATACAATCTTCACCTTGCCAAGTATGCATTTTGTTTTGCCTATTTCTAAAGTGGTCATGCCATACTTCATAGCAGGATATGGTTGCTGGCTTGTGGATGATATCATCAATGTAGCATTCTAAGTAATGGGCAAAAGACCGTTCCAGGCCACCACAAAATTCAAAAAAATAGTATCTTTAAAAACGACATAAATTCATGAATTTAGACCCTTTTTCAGGTTTTTAAGACCTAAATACATGAATTTAGACCGTTCCAGGACACCTAAAATTCAAAAAAATAGTATCTTTAAAAACGAGATAAATTCATGAATTTGAACCCTTTTTCAGGTTTTTAAGACCTAAATACATGAATTTAGTCCATTCAAAAAGTACCATTTTTCAAAAATGGTACTTTTTAAAAACGACATAAATTCATGAATTTGAACCCTTTTTCAGGTTATGAAGACCTAAATTCATAAATCGGCTAAAGCCAGAGGAGCTTCGCTCCGATTTGGGCGTTTTTAAAAATACCCAATTTTTCAAATTTTTCAAAATCTCAAAATTTGAGAATTACAATCGGCGAAGCCCTAGAACCTTCGGTCGATTTTCACCCTCGCCAAAATCATGTCCGTTCCAGGACACCGAAAATCATAAAAGTTGAGAATTTCAAATTCATGAATTTATCCATTTTTCAGGTTTTTAAAATATATCATGTGACTAAAAATATTTGAAGGAATGACATATTCTTAACAATAAGTTTAGGTACTTTTACAATTGTCATTCAATTGTAGAGAACATCTGCTTCCCGCATTAAGAATAAAATGCATTTCAGTGTAAGGAGCTGTGTCCTCCAACTCCAAACATTTGAAAGGAAACAATGTATGAAAGAACAAAACAGCTGCTACTACTCTGTGAAACAATGACATTTTAATTGTACGTTAGGCGAGTTGTTTTAAATTCTTGTTAGTGCGTCAGCACATCCGTATGACGTTAAGATATCTGCCAGCTGTACTGTTTTCATTTATCTCTCTCGTCTGTCATTGTATCGTGTGCTCAGATTGTTGTGTTATTATTTCAATCAACACTTATCATCTGCTTGCTCTCATCGTTCCGCTATCTTTAATTACGTTATTCTTATATTTTGAACATAGTGATTTGTACTAATTTATCCGCAATCATGAGTCAAGCAGTCGGTTGAACAACAAGCCAACATAGCAACGGTACTTCCAGAGTTCTTCAAAAATATTGCGGATTTGTTCATTCCATCGAGAAACATTCTGAATACTTTTGGTATTTAGACCAGAATTTTAAGAAAGCGCCTCTACTCTTCAATACTGACGCTTTACGTTCTGCTCGAAAAGCATACAAAAGTCGCAACATAAAATCGCAGCCAGAGCAAAGAAGGAAGCAGCACTTCCCTTCCAAGAATCGAAACATTTACAAAACAGTTGAAGAAAGTGTTGTTGAACGTCATACATTCATCGAAATCAGTGGAATATTTTACAGAACCCTCGGCGGGGGACATTTCAACGACAGTGAATTCTTTGAAACAACACTTGAAATACGAAAAACAAAGCCATCATTTTGAGTGTCACATGTAAAAATTTTATTGGAAAACACGCAAATCATATATTATCCTTGTGTGAGAATAATAAAGCAGATTTCACATATCTCTTAAAATCATCACAATATTACACTTTTCACGAACTGAATTGAGTATTCGCAATGAAGTTGGCAAAACTGGCAGATAAATATCAGACACTTTGTAGAGTCTCGCTTCCTATACGACTGTTAAAAACTAATCTTTCAATCTTGGAGCAGTGTCTTTCACAAGATGAGGGTTTTTGGAATAATTGATTATTCAACCCTTCTGTTTTAAAATGCAATGTGTATTTCCTCTTGCACATGTACAATACAATAGAAGTGTTTCAATCCAATGAAACCTTGTCCCACCGCGTGACAGAAAACCCATTGTTTTGAGAAAATTTGTATCTGTCGGTTTTAAATGCAATGTTATTTCCTGTTTTAAAATGCAATGTTATTTCCTCTTGCACATGTAAATACAATAGAGTGTTTCATCCAATGAAACCTTGTCCTCGCGTGGACAGAAATCCTATTGTTTAGAAAAATTGTATCTTATATGCAATGTTATGTTCCTGTTTTCAATCATATTTCATTATGTTGTTATATGCACATGTTATTTCCTGTTTTAAATGCAATGTTATTTCCTATTTTAAATTGCAATGTTATTTCCTGTTTTAAATGCAAAATGTTATTTCCTTGTTAAAAATTCAATGTTATTTTCCTGTTTTCAATCATTTTCATTATGTTGTTATATGACGTCATTTTTCTTCTCATCCAATGAAACCTTGTCCTCCAAGCGTGGGACAAAATTTACATGTAGTTCAATGTAATCCAAATTGAATGTATGCAAAAGTGGGTTTGTAACCAAAATTGAAATATCCATGTGTTTGTTTTTAATTTTCTCATTTTTATCGGGAGATATAATAGAAACATTGTATCTTCTATATAAAAAATGAGAAACTTTAGAGAATTCCCCCCCCCCCCCCCCCCCCCCCCCCCCCCCCCCCCCCCCCCCCCCCCCCCCCCCCCCCCCCCCCCCCCCCCCCCCCCCCCCCCCCCCCCCCCCCCCCCCCCCCCCCCCCCCCCCCCCCCCCCCCCCCCCCCCCCCCCCCCCCCCCCCCCCCCCCCCCCCCCCCCCCCCCCCCCCCCCCCCCCCCCCCCCCCCCCCCCCCCCCCCCCCCCCCCCCCCCCCCCCCCCCCCCCCCCCCCCCCCCCCCCCCCCCCCCCCCCCCCCCCCCCCCCCCCCCCCCCCCCCCCCCCCCCCCCCCCCCCCCCCCCCCCCCCCCCCCCCCCCCCCCCCCCCCCCCCCCCCCCCCCCCCCCCCCCCCCCCCCCCCCCCCCCCCCCCCCCCCCCCCCCCCCCCCCCCCCCCCCCCCCCCCCCCCCCCCCCCCCCCCCCCCCCCCCCCCCCCCCCCCCCCCCCCCCCCCCCCCCCCCCCCCCCCCCCCCCCCCCCCCCCCCCCCCCCCCCCCCCCCCCCCCCCCCCCCCCCCCCCCCCCCCCCCCCCCCCCCCCCCCCCCCCCCCCCCCCCCCCCCCCCCCCCCCCCCCCCCCCCCCCCCCCCCCCCCCCCCCCCCCCCCCCCCCCCCCCCCCCCCCCCCCCCCCCCCCCCCCCCCCCCCCCCCCCCCCCCCCCCCCCCCCCCCCCCCCCCCCCCCCCCCCCCCCCCCCCCCCCCCCCCCCCCCCCCCCCCCCCCCCCCCCCCCCCCCCCCCCCCCCCCCCCCCCCCCCCCCCCCCCCCCCCCCCCCCCCCCCCCCCCCCCCCCCCCCCCCCCCCCCCCCCCCCCCCCCCCCCCCCCCCCCCCCCCCCCCCCCCCCCCCCCCCCCCCCCCCCCCCCCCCCCCCCCCCCCCCCCCCCCCCCCCCCCCCCCCCCCCCCCCCCCCCCCCCCCCCCCCCCCCCCCCCCCCCCCCCCCCCCCCCCCCCCCCCCCCCCCCCCCCCCCCCCCCCCCCCCCCCCCCCCCCCCCCCCCCCCCCCCCCCCCCCCCCCCCCCCCCCCCCCCCCCCCCCCCCCCCCCCCCCCCCCCCCCCCCCCCCCCCCCACCCCCCCCCCCCCCCCCCCCCCCCCCCCCCCCCCCCCCCCCCCCCCCCCCCCCCCCCCCCCCCCCCCCCCCCCCCCCCCCCCCCCCCCCCCCCCCCCCCCCCCCCCCCCCCCCCCCCCCCCCCCCCCCCCCCCCCCCCCCCCCCCCCCCCCCCCCCCCCCCCCCCCCCCCCCCCCCCCCCCCCCCCCCCCCCCCCCCCCCCCCCCCCCCCCCCCCCCCCCCCCCCCCCCCCCCCCCCCCCCCCCCCCCCCCCCCCCCCCCCCCCCCCCCCCCCCCCCCCCCCCCCCCCCCCCCCCCCCCCCCCCCCCCCCCCCCCCCCCCCCCCCCCCCCCCCCCCCCCCCCCCCCCCCCCCCCCCCCCCCCCCCCCCCCCCCCCCCCCCCCCCCCCCCCCCCCCCCCCCCCCCCCCCCCCCCCCCCCCCCCCCCCCCCCCCCCCCCCCCCCCCCCCCCCCCCCCCCCCCCCCCCCCCCCCCCCCCCCCCCCCCCCCCCCCCCCCCCCCCCCCCCCCCCCCCCCCCCCCCCCCCCCCCCCCCCCCCCCCCCCCCCCCCCCCCCCCCCCCCCCCCCCCCCCCCCCCCCCCCCCCCCCCCCCCCCCCCCCCCCCCCCCCCCCCCCCCCCCCCCCCCCCCCCCCCCCCCCCCCCCCCCCCCCCCCCCCCCCCCCCCCCCCCCCCCCCCCCCCCCCCCCCCCCCCCCCCCCCCCCCCCCCCCCCCCCCCCCCCCCCCCCCCCCCCCCCCCCCCCCCCCCCCCCCCCCCCCCCCCCCCCCCCCCCCCCCCCCCCCCCCCCCCCCCCCCCCCCCCCCCCCCCCCCCCCCCCCCCCCCCCCCCCCCCCCCCCCCCCCCCCCCCCCCCCCCCCCCCCCCCCCCCCCCCCCCCCCCCCCCCCCCCCCCCCCCCCCCCCCCCCCCCCCCCCCCCCCCCCCCCCCCCCCCCCCCCCCCCCCCCCCCCCCCCCCCCCCCCCCCCCCCCCCCCCCCCCCCCCCCCCCCCCCCCCCCCCCCCCCCCCCCCCCCCCCCCCCCCCCCCCCCCCCCCCCCCCCCCCCCCCCCCCCCCCCCCCCCCCCCCCCCCCCCCCCCCCCCCCCCCCCCCCCCCCCCCCCCCCCCCCCCCCCCCCCCCCCCCCCCCCCCCCCCCCCCCCCCCCCCCCCCCCCCCCCCCCCCCCCCCCCCCCCCCCCCCCCCCCCCCCCCCCCCCCCCCCCCCCCCCCCCCCCCCCCCCCCCCCCCCCCCCCCCCCCCCCCCCCCCCCCCCCCCCCCCCCCCCCCCCCCCCCCCCCCCCCCCCCCCCCCCCCCCCCCCCCCCCCCCCCCCCCCCCCCCCCCCCCCCCCCCCCCCCCCCCCCCCCCCCCCCCCCCCCCCCCCCCCCCCCCCCCCCCCCCCCCCCCCCCCCCCCCCCCCCCCCCCCCCCCCCCCCCCCCCCCCCCCCCCCCCCCCCCCCCCCCCCCCCCCCCCCCCCCCCCCCCCCCCCCCCCCCCCCCCCCCCCCCCCCCCCCCCCCCCCCCCCCCCCCCCCCCCCCCCCCCCCCCCCCCCCCCCCCCCCCCCCCCCCCCCCCCCCCCCCCCCCCCCCCCCCCCCCCCCCCCCCCCCCCCCCCCCCCCCCCCCCCCCCCCCCCCCCCCCCCCCCCCCCCCCCCCCCCCCCCCCCCCCCCCCCCCCCCCCCCCCCCCCCCCCCCCCCCCCCCCCCCCCCCCCCCCCCCCCCCCCCCCCCCCCCCCCCCCCCCCCCCCCCCCCCCCCCCCCCCCCCCCCCCCCCCCCCCCCCCCCCCCCCCCCCCCCCCCCCCCCCCCCCCCCCCCCCCCCCCCCCCCCCCCCCCCCCCCCCCCCCCCCCCCCCCCCCCCCCCCCCCCCCCCCCCCCCCCCCCCCCCCCCCCCCCCCCCCCCCCCCCCCCCCCCCCCCCCCCCCCCCCCCCCCCCCCCCCCCCCCCCCCCCCCCCCCCCCCCCCCCCCCCCCCCCCCCCCCCCCCCCCCCCCCCCCCCCCCCCCCCCCCCCCCCCCCCCCCCCCCCCCCCCCCCCCCCCCCCCCCCCCCCCCCCCCCCCCCCCCCCCCCCCCCCCCCCCCCCCCCCCCCCCCCCCCCCCCCCCCCCCCCCCCCCCCCCCCCCCCCCCCCCCCCCCCCCCCCCCCCCCCCCCCCCCCCCCCCCCCCCCCCCCCCCCCCCCCCCCCCCCCCCCCCCCCCCCCCCCCCCCCCCCCCCCCCCCCCCCCCCCCCCCCCCCCCCCCCCCCCCCCCCCCCCCCCCCCCCCCCCCCCCCCCCCCCCCCCCCCCCCCCCCCCCCCCCCCCCCCCCCCCCCCCCCCCCCCCCCCCCCCCCCCCCCCCCCCCCCCCCCCCCCCCCCCCCCCCCCCCCCCCCCCCCCCCCCCCCCCCCCCCCCCCCCCCCCCCCCCCCCCCCCCCCCCCCCCCCCCCCCCCCCCCCCCCCCCCCCCCCCCCCCCCCCCCCCCCCCCCCCCCCCCCCCCCCCCCCCCCCCCCCCCCCCCCCCCCCCCCCCCCCCCCCCCCCCCCCCCCCCCCCCCCCCCCCCCCCCCCCCCCCCCCCCCCCCCCCCCCCCCCCCCCCCCCCCCCCCCCCCCCCCCCCCCCCCCCCCCCCCCCCCCCCCCCCCCCCCCCCCCCCCCCCCCCCCCCCCCCCCCCCCCCCCCCCCCCCCCCCCCCCCCCCCCCCCCCCCCCCCCCCCCCCCCCCCCCCCCCCCCCCCCCCCCCCCCCCCCCCCCCCCCCCCCCCCCCCCCCCCCCCCCCCCCCCCCCCCCCCCCCCCCCCCCCCCCCCCCCCCCCCCCCCCCCCCCCCCCCCCCCCCCCCCCCCCCCCCCCCCCCCCCCCCCCCCCCCCCCCCCCCCCCCCCCCCCCCCCCCCCCCCCCCCCCCCCCCCCCCCCCCCCCCCCCCCCCCCCCCCCCCCCCCCCCCCCCCCCCCCCCCCCCCCCCCCCCCCCCCCCCCCCCCCCCCCCCCCCCCCCCCCCCCCCCCCCCCCCCCCCCCCCCCCCCCCCCCCCCCCCCCCCCCCCCCCCCCCCCCCCCCCCCCCCCCCCCCCCCCCCCCCCCCCCCCCCCCCCCCCCCCCCCCCCCCCCCCCCCCCCCCCCCCCCCCCCCCCCCCCCCCCCCCCCCCCCCCCCCCCCCCCCCCCCCCCCCCCCCCCCCCCCCCCCCCCCCCCCCCCCCCCCCCCCCCCCCCCCCCCCCCCCCCCCCCCCCCCCCCCCCCCCCCCCCCCCCCCCCCCCCCCCCCCCCCCCCCCCCCCCCCCCCCCCCCCCCCCCCCCCCCCCCCCCCCCCCCCCCCCCCCCCCCCCCCCCCCCCCCCCCCCCCCCCCCCCCCCCCCCCCCCCCCCCCCCCCCCCCCCCCCCCCCCCCCCCCCCCCCCCCCCCCCCCCCCCCCCCCCCCCCCCCCCCCCCCCCCCCCCCCCCCCCCCCCCCCCCCCCCCCCCCCCCCCCCCCCCCCCCCCCCCCCCCCCCCCCCCCCCCCCCCCCCCCCCCCCCCCCCCCCCCCCCCCCCCCCCCCCCCCCCCCCCCCCCCCCCCCCCCCCCCCCCCCCCCCCCCCCCCCCCCCCCCCCCCCCCCCCCCCCCCCCCCCCCCCCCCCCCCCCCCCCCCCCCCCCCCCCCCCCCCCCCCCCCCCCCCCCCCCCCCCCCCCCCCCCCCCCCCCCCCCCCCCCCCCCCCCCCCCCCCCCCCCCCCCCCCCCCCCCCCCCCCCCCCCCCCCCCCCCCCCCCCCCCCCCCCCCCCCCCCCCCCCCCCCCCCCCCCCCCCCCCCCCCCCCCCCCCCCCCCCCCCCCCCCCCCCCCCCCCCCCCCCCCCCCCCCCCCCCCCCCCCCCCCCCCCCCCCCCCCCCCCCCCCCCCCCCCCCCCCCCCCCCCCCCCCCCCCCCCCCCCCCCCCCCCCCCCCCCCCCCCCCCCCCCCCCCCCCCCCCCCCCCCCCCCCCCCCCCCCCCCCCCCCCCCCCCCCCCCCCCCCCCCCCCCCCCCCCCCCCCCCCCCCCCCCCCCCCCCCCCCCCCCCCCCCCCCCCCCCCCCCCCCCCCCCCCCCCCCCCCCCCCCCCCCCCCCCCCCCCCCCCCCCCCCCCCCCCCCCCCCCCCCCCCCCCCCCCCCCCCCCCCCCCCCCCCCCCCCCCCCCCCCCCCCCCCCCCCCCCCCCCCCCCCCCCCCCCCCCCCCCCCCCCCCCCCCCCCCCCCCCCCCCCCCCCCCCCCCCCCCCCCCCCCCCCCCCCCCCCCCCCCCCCCCCCCCCCCCCCCCCCCCCCCCCCCCCCCCCCCCCCCCCCCCCCCCCCCCCCCCCCCCCCCCCCCCCCCCCCCCCCCCCCCCCCCCCCCCCCCCCCCCCCCCCCCCCCCCCCCCCCCCCCCCCCCCCCCCCCCCCCCCCCCCCCCCCCCCCCCCCCCCCCCCCCCCCCCCCCCCCCCCCCCCCCCCCCCCCCCCCCCCCCCCCCCCCCCCCCCCCCCCCCCCCCCCCCCCCCCCCCCCCCCCCCCCCCCCCCCCCCCCCCCCCCCCCCCCCCCCCCCCCCCCCCCCCCCCCCCCCCCCCCCCCCCCCCCCCCCCCCCCCCCCCCCCCCCCCCCCCCCCCCCCCCCCCCCCCCCCCCCCCCCCCCCCCCCCCCCCCCCCCCCCCCCCCCCCCCCCCCCCCCCCCCCCCCCCCCCCCCCCCCCCCCCCCCCCCCCCCCCCCCCCCCCCCCCCCCCCCCCCCCCCCCCCCCCCCCCCCCCCCCCCCCCCCCCCCCCCCCCCCCCCCCCCCCCCCCCCCCCCCCCCCCCCCCCCCCCCCCCCCCCCCCCCCCCCCCCCCCCCCCCCCCCCCCCCCCCCCCCCCCCCCCCCCCCCCCCCCCCCCCCCCCCCCCCCCCCCCCCCCCCCCCCCCCCCCCCCCCCCCCCCCCCCCCCCCCCCCCCCCCCCCCCCCCCCCCCCCCCCCCCCCCCCCCCCCCCCCCCCCCCCCCCCCCCCCCCCCCCCCCCCCCCCCCCCCCCCCCCCCCCCCCCCCCCCCCCCCCCCCCCCCCCCCCCCCCCCCCCCCCCCCCCCCCCCCCCCCCCCCCCCCCCCCCCCCCCCCCCCCCCCCCCCCCCCCCCCCCCCCCCCCCCCCCCCCCCCCCCCCCCCCCCCCCCCCCCCCCCCCCCCCCCCCCCCCCCCCCCCCCCCCCCCCCCCCCCCCCCCCCCCCCCCCCCCCCCCCCCCCCCCCCCCCCCCCCCCCCCCCCCCCCCCCCCCCCCCCCCCCCCCCCCCCCCCCCCCCCCCCCCCCCCCCCCCCCCCCCCCCCCCCCCCCCCCCCCCCCCCCCCCCCCCCCCCCCCCCCCCCCCCCCCCCCCCCCCCCCCCCCCCCCCCCCCCCCCCCCCCCCCCCCCCCCCCCCCCCCCCCCCCCCCCCCCCCCCCCCCCCCCCCCCCCCCCCCCCCCCCCCCCCCCCCCCCCCCCCCCCCCCCCCCCCCCCCCCCCCCCCCCCCCCCCCCCCCCCCCCCCCCCCCCCCCCCCCCCCCCCCCCCCCCCCCCCCCCCCCCCCCCCCCCCCCCCCCCCCCCCCCCCCCCCCCCCCCCCCCCCCCCCCCCCCCCCCCCCCCCCCCCCCCCCCCCCCCCCCCCCCCCCCCCCCCCCCCCCCCCCCCCCCCCCCCCCCCCCCCCCCCCCCCCCCCCCCCCCCCCCCCCCCCCCCCCCCCCCCCCCCCCCCCCCCCCCCCCCCCCCCCCCCCCCCCCCCCCCCCCCCCCCCCCCCCCCCCCCCCCCCCCCCCCCCCCCCCCCCCCCCCCCCCCCCCCCCCCCCCCCCCCCCCCCCCCCCCCCCCCCCCCCCCCCCCCCCCCCCCCCCCCCCCCCCCCCCCCCCCCCCCCCCCCCCCCCCCCCCCCCCCCCCCCCCCCCCCCCCCCCCCCCCCCCCCCCCCCCCCCCCCCCCCCCCCCCCCCCCCCCCCCCCCCCCCCCCCCCCCCCCCCCCCCCCCCCCCCCCCCCCCCCCCCCCCCCCCCCCCCCCCCCCCCCCCCCCCCCCCCCCCCCCCCCCCCCCCCCCCCCCCCCCCCCCCCCCCCCCCCCCCCCCCCCCCCCCCCCCCCCCCCCCCCCCCCCCCCCCCCCCCCCCCCCCCCCCCCCCCCCCCCCCCCCCCCCCCCCCCCCCCCCCCCCCCCCCCCCCCCCCCCCCCCCCCCCCCCCCCCCCCCCCCCCCCCCCCCCCCCCCCCCCCCCCCCCCCCCCCCCCCCCCCCCCCCCCCCCCCCCCCCCCCCCCCCCCCCCCCCCCCCCCCCCCCCCCCCCCCCCCCCCCCCCCCCCCCCCCCCCCCCCCCCCCCCCCCCCCCCCCCCCCCCCCCCCCCCCCCCCCCCCCCCCCCCCCCCCCCCCCCCCCCCCCCCCCCCCCCCCCCCCCCCCCCCCCCCCCCCCCCCCCCCCCCCCCCCCCCCCCCCCCCCCCCCCCCCCCCCCCCCCCCCCCCCACCCCCCCCCCCCCCCCCCCCCCCCCCCCCCCCCCCCCCCCCCCCCCCCCCCCCCCCCCCCCCCCCCCCCCCCCCCCCCCCCCCCCCCCCCCCCCCCCCCCCCCCCCCCCCCCCCCCCCCCCCCCCCCCCCCCCCCCCCCCCCCCCCCCCCCCCCCCCCCCCCCCCCCCCCCCCCCCCCCCCCCCCCCCCCCCCCCCCCCCCCCCCCCCCCCCCCCCCCCCCCCCCCCCCCCCCCCCCCCCCCCCCCCCCCCCCCCCCCCCCCCCCCCCCCCCCCCCCCCCCCCCCCCCCCCCCCCCCCCCCCCCCCCCCCCCCCCCCCCCCCCCCCCCCCCCCCCCCCCCCCCCCCCCCCCCCCCCCCCCCCCCCCCCCCCCCCCCCCCCCCCCCCCCCCCCCCCCCCCCCCCCCCCCCCCCCCCCCCCCCCCCCCCCCCCCCCCCCCCCCCCCCCCCCCCCCCCCCCCCCCCCCCCCCCCCCCCCCCCCCCCCCCCCCCCCCCCCCCCCCCCCACCCCCCCCCCCCCCCCCCCCCCCCCCCCCCCCCCCCCCCCCCCCCCCCCCCCCCCCCCCCCCCCCCCCCCCCCCCCCCCCCCCCCCCCCCCCCCCCCCCCCCCCCCCCCCCCCCCCCCCCCCCCCCCCCCCCCCCCCCCCCCCCCCCCCCCCCCCCCCCCCCCCCCCCCCCCCCCCCCCCCCCCCCCCCCCCCCCCCCCCCCCCCCCCCCCCCCCCCCCCCCCCCCCCCCCCCCCCCCCCCCCCCCCCCCCCCCCCCCCCCCCCCCCCCCCCCCCCCCCCCCCCCCCCCCCCCCCCCCCCCCCCCCCCCCCCCCCCCCCCCCCCCCCCCCCCCCCCCCCCCCCCCCCCCCCCCCCCCCCCCCCCCCCCCCCCCCCCCCCCCCCCCCCCCCCCCCCCCCCCCCCCCCCCCACCCCCCCCCCCCCCCCCCCCCCCCCCCCCCCCCCCCCCCCCCCCCCCCCCCCCCCCCCCCCCCCCCCCCCCCCCCCCCCCCCCCCCCCCCCCCCCCCCCCCCCCCCCCCCCCCCCCCCCCCCCCCCCCCCCCCCCCCCCCCCCCCCCCCCCCCCCCCCCCCCCCCCCCCCCCCCCCCCCCCCCCCCCCCCCCCCCCCCCCCCCCCCCCCCCCCCCCCCCCCCCCCCCCCCCCCCCCCCCCCCCCCCCCCCCCCCCCCCCCCCCCCCCCCCCCCCCCCCCCCCCCCCCCCCCCCCCCCCCCCCCCCCCCCCCCCCCCCCCCCCCCCCCCCCCCCCCCCCCCCCCCCCCCCCCCCCCCCCCCCCCCCCCCCCCCCCCCCCCCCCCCCCCCCCCCCCCCCCCCCCCCCCCCCCCCCCCCCCCCCCCCCCCCCCCCCCCCCCCCCCCCCCCCCCCCCCCCCCCCCCCCCCCCCCCCCCCCCCCCCCCCCCCCCCCCCCCCCCCCCCCCCCCCCCCCCCCCCCCCCCCCCCCCCCCCCCCCCCCCCCCCCCCCCCCCCCCCCCCCCCCCCCCCCCCCCCCCCCCCCCCCCCCCCCCCCCCCCCCCCCCCCCCCCCCCCCCCCCCCCCCCCCCCCCCCCCCCCCCCCCCCCCCCCCCCCCCCCCCCCCCCCCCCCCCCCACCCCCCCCCCCCCCCCCCCCCCCCCCCCCCCCCCCCCCCCCCCCCCCCCCCCCCCCCCCCCCCCCCCCCCCCCCCCCCCCCCCCCCCCCCCCCCCCCCCCCCCCCCCCCCCCCCCCCCCCCCCCCCCCCCCCCCCCCCCCCCCCCCCCCCCCCCCCCCCCCCCCCCCCCCCCCCCCCCCCCCCCCCCCCCCCCCCCCCCCCCCCCCCCCCCCCCCCCCCCCCCCCCCCCCCCCCCCCCCCCCCCCCCCCCCCCCCCCCCCCCCCCCCCCCCCCCCCCCCCCCCCCCCCCCCCCCCCCCCCCCCCCCCCCCCCCCCCCCCCCCCCCCCCCCCCCCCCCCCCCCCCCCCCCCCCCCCCCCCCCCCCCCCCCCCCCCCCCCCCCCCCCCCCCCCCCCCCCCCCCCCCCCCCCCCCCCCCCCCCCCCCCCCCCCCCCCCCCCCCCCCCCCCCCCCCCCCCCCCCCCCCCCCCCCCCCCCCCCCACCCCCCCCCCCCCCCCCCCCCCCCCCCCCCCCCCCCCCCCCCCCCCCCCCCCCCCCCCCCCCCCCCCCCCCCCCCCCCCCCCCCCCCCCCCCCCCCCCCCCCCCCCCCCCCCCCCCCCCCCCCCCCCCCCCCCCCCCCCCCCCCCCCCCCCCCCCCCCCCCCCCCCCCCCCCCCCCCCCCCCCCCCCCCCCCCCCCCCCCCCCCCCCCCCCCCCCCCCCCCACCCCCCCCCCCCCCCCCCCCCCCCCCCCCCCCCCCCCCCCCCCCCCCCCCCCCCCCCCCCCCCCCCCCCCCCCCCCCCCCCCCCCCCCCCCCCCCCCCCCCCCCCCCCCCCCCCCCCCCCCCCCCCCCCCCCCCCCCCCCCCCCCCCCCCCCCCCCCCCCCCCCCCCCCCCCCCCCCCCCCCCCCCCCCCCCCCCCCCCCCCCCCCCCCCCCCCCCCCCCCCCCCCCCCCCCCCCCCCCCCCCCCCCCCCCCCCCCCCCCCCCCCCCCCCCCCCCCCCCCCCCCCCCCCCCCCCCCCCCCCCCCCCCCCCCCCCCCCCCCCCCCCCCCCCCCCCCCCCCCCCCCCCCCCCCCCCCCCCCCCCCCCCCCCCCCCCCCCCCCCCCCCCCCCCCCCCCCCCCCCCCCCCCCCCCCCCCCCCCCCCCCCCCCCCCCCCCCCCCCCCCCCCCCCCCCCCCCCCCCCCCCCCCCCCCCCCCCCCCCCCCCCCCCCCCCCCCCCCCCCCCCCCCCCCCCCCCCCCCCCCCCCCCCCCCCCCCCCCCCCCCCCCCCCCCCCCCCCCCCCCCCCCCCCCCCCCCCCCCCCCCCCCCCCCCCCCCCCCCCCCCCCCCCCCACCCCCCCCCCCCCCCCCCCCCCCCCCCCCCCCCCCCCCCCCCCCCCCCCCCCCCCCCCCCCCCCCCCCCCCCCCCCCCCCCCCCCCCCCCCCCCCCCCCCCCCCCCCCCCCCCCCCCCCCCCCCCCCCCCCCCCCCCCCCCCCCCCCCCCCCCCCCCCCCCCCCCCCCCCCCCCCCCCCCCCCCCCCCCCCCCCCCCCCCCCCCCCCCCCCCCCCCCCCCCCCCCCCCCCCCCCCCCCCCCCCCCCCCCCCCCCCCCCCCCCCCCCCCCCCCCCCCCCCCCCCCCCCCCCCCCCCCCCCCCCCCCCCCCCCCCCCCCCCCCCCCCCCCCCCCCCCCCCCCCCCCCCCCCCCCCCCCCCCCCCCCCCCCCCCCCCCCCCCCCCCCCCCCCCCCCCCCCCCCCCCCCCCCCCCACCCCCCCCCCCCCCCCCCCCCCCCCCCCCCCCCCCCCCCCCCCCCCCCCCCCCCCCCCCCCCCCCCCCCCCCCCCCCCCCCCCCCCCCCCCCCCCCCCCCCCCCCCCCCCCCCCCCCCCCCCCCCCCCCCCCCCCCCCCCCCCCCCCCCCCCCCCCCCCCCCCCCCCCCCCCCCCCCCCCCCCCCCCCCCCCCCCCCCCCCCCCCCCCCCCCCCCCCCCCCCCCCACCCCCCCCCCCCCCCCCCCCCCCCCCCCCCCCCCCCCCCCCCCCCCCCCCCCCCCCCCCCCCCCCCCCCCCCCCCCCCCCCCCCCCCCCCCCCCCCCCCCCCCCCCCCCCCCCCCCCCCCCCCCCCCCCCCCCCCCCCCCCCCCCCCCCCCCCCCCCCCCCCCCCCCCCCCCCCCCCCCCCCCCCCCCCCCCCCCCCCCCCCCCCCCCCCCCCCCCCCCCCCCCCCCCCCCCCCCCCCCCCCCCCCCCCCCCCCCCCCCCCCCCCCCCCCCCCCCCCCCCCCCCCCCCCCCCCCCCCCCCCCCCCCCCCCCCCCCCCCCCCCCCCCCCCCCCCCCCCCCCCCCCCCCCCCCCCCCCCCCCCCCCCCCCCCCCCCCCCCCCCCCCCCCCCCCACCCCCCCCCCCCCCCCCCCCCCCCCCCCCCCCCCCCCCCCCCCCCCCCCCCCCCCCCCCCCCCCCCCCCCCCCCCCCCCCCCCCCCCCCCCCCCCCCCCCCCCCCCCCCCCCCCCCCCCCCCCCCCCCCCCCCCCCCCCCCCCCCCCCCCCCCCCCCCCCCCCCCCCCCCCCCCCCCCCCCCCCCCCCCCCCCCCCCCCCCCCCCCCCCCCCCCCCCCCCCCCCCCCCCCCCCCCCCCCCCCCCCCCCCCCCCCCCCCCCCCCCCCCCCCCCCCCCCCCCCCCCCCCCCCCCCCCCCCCCCCCCCCCCCCCCCCCCCCCCCCCCCCCCCCCCCCCCCCCCCCCCCCCCCCCCCCCCCCCCCCCCCCCCCCCCCCCCCCCCCCCCCCCCCCCCCCCACCCCCCCCCCCCCCCCCCCCCCCCCCCCCCCCCCCCCCCCCCCCCCCCCCCCCCCCCCCCCCCCCCCCCCCCCCCCCCCCCCCCCCCCCCCCCCCCCCCCCCCCCCCCCACCCCCCCCCCCCCCCCCCCCCCCCCCCCCCCCCCCCCCCCCCCCCCCCCCCCCCCCCCCCCCCCCCCCCCCCCCCCGCCCCCCCCCCCCCCCCCCCCCCCCCCCCCCCCCCCCCCCCCCCCCCCCCCCCCCCCCCCCCCCCCCCCCCCCCCCCCCCCCCCCCCCCCCCCCCCCCCCCCCCCCCCCCCCCCCCCCCCCCCCCCCCCCCCCCCCCCCCCCCCCCCCCCCCCCCCCCCCCCCCCCCCCCCCCCACCCCCCCCCCCCCCCCCCCCCCCCCCCCCCCCCCCCCCCCCCCCCCCCCCCCCCCCCCCCCCCCCCCCCCCCCCCCCCCCCCCCCCCCCCCCCCCCCCCCCCCCCCCCCCCCCCCCCCCCCCCCCCCCCCCCCCCCCCCCCCCCCCCCCCCCCCCCCCCCCCCCCCCCCCCCCCCCCCACCCCCCCCCCCCCCCCCCCCCCCGCCCCCCCCCCCCCCCCCCCCCCCCCCCCCCCCCCCCCCCCCCCCCCCCCCCCCCCCCCCCCCCCCCCCCCCCCCCCCCCCCCCCCCCCCCCCCCCCCCCCCCCCCCCCCCCCCCCCCCCCCCCCCCCCCCCCCCCCCCCCCCCCCCCCCCCCCACAGCATTAGAGGAACAGTTTTAAAATCAATACCCCCTGTCTTCTAGGGGTCCTTAAGAAATTTTTTATTATTAAATGAGCAACATAAATGTGTTTTTTACAATGTATATTGGAAACACAGACAACAACGAATTTGAATTAAATAAGTATGCTATCGATTCAGAATAATGATTTTTTACATATTGATGAGGGATGAAGTTACAATTCCTAAAAAAATAGGCCAACAGGAACCTTCAGTGCCCGAATAAAGTTCCATCCCAATAACTGTGAAATTTCATAACGAATCTTCACACTTCAGACCAATACGGCGTACATTGGTCAGCAGGCGTTAATAATCATCTGCAGAACTATTATTATTGACCGCCGGAGGCTGAGAACTATTATTTTGATTCATTACGGTTTGCCCTACAAATGAAGTAAAAGAATTACTTGGAACGGGAAACATACAATACGTTTCAAATTCAAACCCCAGAGGAACTACCTATAGTGAGACAATTATGTTTATACGTTTTGTACAAATTACAAAAAAGGAGTTACCATTTCTAGATATTATGTTAGTCGTTAATACAATCTATAACTCAAGCGAAGACTAGCTAAAGCGCCACCTGAGGTTAAAGCTTGTTTTTCTGTAATTCCATTTTGATAAAACGGCCTCTGATATCCTCCTTGTATCTAAATCATAATTCATAAGTAAACGGATAACTTTGATTTTTTTAAAATTTCAAATATCTCTTTCGTCCAGTATCCCGACGAAGCCCTTTTCACATTTGTTCTTATATTTAAATATTCTAAATCTATCTCAATTTTAAATTTTCGGCTTAGTTTCTGCAATTCGGATTACTCTCATTCGATAATTATTCTCGATTATTTTCTTTCGTATTTTAATCAGGGTCGTCAGAGAAGCCATTCTTTGGGGTTTCTTCAATCCTGAATGAACTTTATTATTTGTACTGCTCTCAATTCCTGGTAATATTTTTTAACCATTTTCTGATTTCCTTGACTGAGTAAATTTCTGAAAATTTATTTTTTAACGTCAGATTGAATCTTTCTATCACTATAGCTTTTCCTGCGTTTTCAGTTGAATAATCAGTTTCAAATAGTGCTGAACGTTCTCGGTTATTAAAATTCGGACTCTTTATCAATCAAACATTCCTTGGCTTTCTTTTACTTCTTTAAAGATTTCTTCAAACGCATATTTAACTGATAGACCACTTTTATTTTTTAAAGGTTTTACCCAAGCGTATCGTGTATATAAATCTATAACTGTCAATGGCATTTGTAGTCCCTTTCATTCGGCATATGATAAGATCAGCACTCCAAATATTCATCTTTATTAAATACTTTTACTTTTAATAAATATTTAGGCTTTCTATATTCTTTATGAATTTCATATGCATAAACGTCTGAATTATGATTTTAATTTAAACCCTGACCGAATAATATTTTACTGCTTGTAAAGCTTTCTTAACAAACATTCTTTTCAATTCTTCTCTAAAGGAAGGATTTTGAATACTATTCTAATTCTTGAATCATTTTCTTATCAGCTGCATGTCGAGAACTTAGATCATGATTTCGATAAGCTAAATCATGCCTGTAAGCTGCGGCATCTACTCTATTTATTGGTTCTTCACCTGGTTTCGGATTATTATTTCTCATCTAGTCTTATATCTAATCGAAGTTCCTGACCGGTAATATGAAATGACCAGGAAGATGTTTTTCTTTCGAATATTTACTCCAAATAAATCCAGGAAAGTTATTCTAATGCTTTTTGTATGTCACCCGACCGAAGTGGTGTGGAACTTTGTTCTTTGTCACCTCCAATATGCTGACAGTTTGATTTTTATTTTTGTTTAATAGATAATTCAATAAATCTAAATTTAGAAATTTTATATTTTAATTAAATTTTCGGAATTTTTAGAATTCATTTTAAAAGATAAAAAAAATTTAAAAGATAAAATAATAAATAATTGTTTTACCGAAAAGAACAAAGGTTCTGAGGTTATTACCTTATCATACTAGACTTAGATTATTCCAGAACCATCTTTAGTTTTCTTTAATTTCAATTTAAATCATCAACATTGTGGAGAATATTTTTAAGAACTCGTTTTCCTTCATCAACTAATTTTAATTTACTAATAAAATTATCTACTACTCCTTTTCCTTCGGGCGAAGCCCTGGAAGACATCTCCGATGTCCCTTCACCCCTAGCAACTTTCTCTAACTCTCTGTTATGACGTTTTTGTTCTTCTAATGCTGCCTTCTCTGATTTATTTTTATTTACTGCTTGGAAAATACCAGCTGTCCCACCTGCAACACTTCCTGCAGCTGCTATGCCACCTATTATTAGTGGAATTAATGGGAGAATCCCGCCATTCTTTTCTTCTTGTAATTGAATATTCTCTATCATTGGTTTACTTATGTAATACTTTTTTTTGTTAATCGTAATAGTTTTAGGGTATTTTTGTCAACAATATTACGTAATTTTAATTCAACAGTTTTATTATTAATATCACTTTTTCGCTTGCGACATATTTTAATAAAAAAAATTTTAAGTTATCAAAATTTAAATCTAATTCTAGTTATGAAAAAATTTTTAAGTTAAGAATTTTTTTAATCTATTCTAGTTATGAAAAAATTTTAAGTTAAGAATTTTTAAGTTAACAAAAATTTTAATCTATTCTAGTTATGAAAAAAATTAATTAAACGACGAAGTCTTGGGCTTTAGCCGATCCTAACCATCTTCCCATTAAGAACTTCAATAGAATATTTTACATCTTCTAGCAATAAACCATAAGCCATCAATGAAGTTGTGGAATCTTTCTTTTCAATATTAATTGTTACATCACAACCATTTTTATTAATATCTTCAGATTGTGCACTTAAATCGAAACAGAAAATTGGATATATATGTCTCCAATCTCCAGCGAGTTAATTGTGGTTCAACTCCAAATTCTATACAAAGATTTCGATAAGAATCATATCCTTCCATAAATTGATTATTGGTATCATCGAATCTTAATGGATCAATTGGATATCGAGTTTGATTTAATGAAACTTGTAAACTTCGAATTGTATTAATATGAAAAATATTATTGTTCTAATCAAAACTTGGAGAATTATTTCTTTGAAATGTTAGTAATAAATATCTTGGGGTATTCGCAGTTCTAGTAAAATGATGCCAGTAAATCCTTTGTTCGGAAAAAGTTACTGAACTAGCAGTACGCTTTAGAAAATTTATACTGGAATTGGTTTTGTTAGTATTTAAGTCTTTTTGCAATAGCTGTTTCAACCTCTAAACTAGGAGTAATATGCGTAATCGCACCAATTCAAGTCTATCAATTTTTAAATATGCTTTTTTTCTCATTTTGCCAGAAAAAGATTAATTCATTATTTGCCGTACGATGAATTATTAATTTAAATTTAAATTGATATGATATTTTGTCATAATCTAAATATCCGAATAATGGAGAACAATGACCAATTTACTGTTTTGCTTACTTTTCTTGTTAAATTCACGTCTTTCTTTATATGCAGTATTATTTGTTTTATTTTAAATGTTTTGCAACATTTTCTACATCTTTCGCCCCAATTCCTGCTGCATTCTGTTCCAGCGTGAGTTAAATCATCAACAATTATTTTACCATCATTAGTATCAGGAAACCAACCTTCGATTTCATACTTTTTATTATTTTCACCAATTGTTACAAATCTAAGCCATTGTATCAATTACACCTGGGAATCACTTATTGTTTCTATATTTTGAGTTTGCAATCATCAAAAAACCGCATTTGTGGAAAATAATCTTGGAAAAAAATTATTCTCTCTAGTGTAATATTATCGTATCTGGTAATGGTGTTGTAAAATTAGCATCACTATATAAAGAATATTCACAGTGTAAAAATGAATCAGGTACATATAAATAGCTCTGCTGATTATCAACTTCAAAAATTAAATCACCTCCAGTGTTTACTCTCCTGGAAGATCCGGGATTCATAGCAATTCTTATAGAGTCATTCTTTTTTGATTGTAACTGGTGAACGGAGGATCATCTAATCTAAATTTATTTTCGATAAGCGAAGACATTTTTATAAGAAATAATTTGACTTTTTGTTTTTTCTCACACACAGAAAAAATGTTTACTAAAATATAATTTTAGAATTTTACTAAATATAATTTTAGAATTTTACTAAATATAATTTTAGAATTTTGCTAGACCAGCTCCGCTACAGCTTTGCTGGTTAGACCGAAGGTTGCTGCTCACGCCATTACCTCTTATTTCTTCAATTGTTTTTTCATTATGTTTACTATCACCCTCTACAGCTATGTTAGCAATTTTATTTTTTGTTTCATCTGAAAGTTTTTTTAATTTTTTTAGTTCTTCAGAATCATTCCTAAGTTTACGAATAGCTTCTAGTTGTTTTAATTCGTTTTGTGATTTAACAGCATTTGATATTGCACTAGCTGTACTACCTATAGCAGCTGCTCCTTTGCAGCAGATGTAATCAAATCTTTATTATTTTTAATTAAGTTAACGATACTACCAATACCAGAAAAGATGCCATCTCCTTCTTTTTGGACGGCACCTGCGGTGCCTAGGAACTTTTGTGTTCCGACAGTTTCTACACTATCATAATGGTACACAGGTTTCATAGATGGTTCATGAGCAATTTTATTATTTGATGCAAATGTTTAAGATTGTGTTTATAATTTATAGGCATTTTTTAGGATTAAATTTGACTTTTGTGAAAAATATCTACGTTTTAAGATTTACGTTTGTGAATGGACAACAACTTCGAGATAACTTTATTAATTGCCTGTTGCACTTTATCTATTGCGTCAAGCAGCGTGTGATGTACTTTAATTTCTTTTCTATTAACTTGCATTTTCTCCTGATCCATCTTCAACGCTGTTTTAAGAGCATTTAACTTAACTTTAAGAACATCTAATTGTCTTTTAACAGCATCTAACTGTTCCTTATTTTCTTTAGAGTTTTCTTGTAAATTTTTCTTTAATTCATTTTCTAAATTGATTTTTAAGAGTTTTCATTTTATCAACTTTTTGATTAAGTGAGTTTACTTCATTTATTATTCTATTCATCTTTTTCATTTGTTGAGTAATTTTAGAACTTAATTCATCAACACTTTTTTGGAATGTAGTTTGTAACTGCTTTAAATTTTTTTAAATTCTTTCACGTAGTTTTTCTATTTCATCTTCTAATTGTTCTTTTAACATTTTTATCTGATGTTTATTTTTAATGACTGCAGATTTTAACTTTATAGAAAGTAATATTAAAATTTTTGATTGTTCAGAAATCTTTTTAAAAAGTTTTGCTATATCTGCTTCTAGCTCTCTATCCTTTTTATCAAGTTTTAATAATTTTTCGTTTAATGATTTGTCATTAAGTTTTAGCAACTTTAATTCATTCATCAGTGGAACCAAAACATCGTTTATATATTTTTCCTTTAAATCATTGATTTGTGTATCAACATATTGTTTATTTGTTAACTCTGTATTTTGTTGCGGAAGAATAGAAAGATGTAATGGACCAGATAAAACGTCTCCAGTTTTCATGATATAATTTTCTATCTCTATTTCTAATTCACGATTATTCGGGATATATGCACCTCCACCAACATTTGGTAACATCATTTTTTAACAATAAAAAAATAAAATTTTTTCTAATAAAAATAAAAAATAAAATTTTTTCTAATAAAAATAAAAAATGGAAAATCCAAATTTAAAAAAATCATATTCGCCCGCATCATCCTGTTCTTCTTATTCGACGAGATCAACGGGATTTGAAAATAAATGTTTTGATAATAATAATAATAATCCATGTATAGATGTTAATATTTTATTTCTATTACAAGCCGAAATATTTAGAGAACAGACTAAAGGTTTACCTTCTATAGAAACTAATTATTGTTTATTTCCGGGGGATCCATTTATTAAATTTATGGAGATTGTAAGTAAATATAATGATGTAGCTTATGTTGAACTAAATAAAGAAAATATGGTTATAATAGGTCATAATAATGTTTATGGATTTATTAGAGCAGTGTTACCAATTAGTAATACTGATTGGATAGAAACTAAAATTATTAATTATATCAATATTAAAGAATTAGTTAAAAAATTAAAATCGTTTTCCAAGGAAAAAATTAGATTATTTGTTGATGAACAAAACCAATATAATATTCATATCGAGAGTAAAAAACATAATGAAGAATTATTATGTCAAGTTTATTATAGAGACACAATTTATAAACAAGAAACATTAGAAATGCCGCAAAGATATGATGATGATACTTATATAGGATTATATTCAAACTTAAATATTAATTTGTTAAAATCTTATATAAATGGTTTAGCTCAACAAGAGAAAATTTATATGTGGTCAACACCTTATACTATTAACAATGACCATAATCATAATCATAATAAACGAACCGAAGATTCTAGGGGTTTGCCCGATCTTAAAGAATCTTATGATAATAATGATGATTCTGTAACATCTGAAAAAGGTGTAAATGGTAAAAAAGATTATAAAAATATTAGTAATTATAAAAATTTATCTAAATTTCATTTTCTTACAATTGAAAATAATAATGATGGTATAGTTGAAGATACTGTTAGACAACTATGTGTCGGGTCTACAAAATTTAAATTAGGATTTACATCTAATCAATTTAAAATTTTATCATCTTTAACAAAAACTAAAAGTGATTCAGATTATGGTGGTGTTATTAAATTTTCCAAAAGAGAACAAAGACCAATATTTTTCTCTATTATATTATTATCAGATAAGAAATGTAATTTAGAATTAGATATTCCTATCAGGGAATGGTATCCTATCATGGAAGGGCATCCTATACCAAAAAGTGTAATTTATGATGATGAAGAAACAATTTATGATGATGATGAAGAAACAATTTATGATGATGATGATGAATCAATAGTTAGTGAAAAAAAGTGTAAATTATCTTTTGATAAAACATTATATGATGAAACTTAATAAGATAAAACTTAATATGATAAAACTTAATGTGATAAAGAAAAAAATAACTAAAGAACGTGAAATATATAATAATATAAAATAACACTCAAGTCCTTGATATTAGAATGTTTATATCTAAAATTAAAACACAAATTTTTTTCTTAAATTTTCTCTAAAAAAATAAAAAAAATGGAAAATACCAAGTTTTATTGTGTCTTATGTAAAAAAAGTTGCAAACAAAAAGAAGTTATCAATCTCATTTAAATAGTAAATTGCATTTACAAAATGTAGAACGAGTTGATGAAGGAAATATATTAAAATTAAATAGTTATAAAAACTATCTAGAAACATTGCCTACTGATATAAAAGTAAAAAAAATGTTTGATGATTATTCACATTCGGAATATAAAAAAGTTTTTAATAGTGAAGATGAGACCATACATGTGACATCGGAGATGTCTTCCAGGGCTTCGCCCGTACCAGATGGAAGATATTTCTTTAGCGATACTGATGAATTTAACGAAATAGATGAATTTGATGAAGCCTTACAAACAGAAGGTTCTAGGGCTTCGCCCGTAACAGATATAAAATATTTATTTAATCAGTCTGTTGAATATAATGAAACCGATGAAACTTTTTATAATGTATTAACAAACTTTTATAATATATTTAAGAAATCTTTCAAATGTTATATGAATGTAGAAGTACTTTATACAAAAAATGGACCTGATGGAATTCCTGAAGAAATAATACAAGGACATTTTACAAATTCACAAGAAATTCATAATGTAAATGATATACAACCCATATTTGAATCGATGATACTTAAATTAGAAAATTGTATAATTGAAGCCCAGTTACGTGAATCTGGTTGGAGATTTGTTAAAATACTATCTAAGAAAATAGTAATTGATAAATATAAAAATAATACTGGTGGTAGTTATGTTTCCTTACCTTTCAGTTCACCACAAATAATCAACATAAAAAATGAAGATGATTATTGTTTTCTGTGGAGTATTATAGCACATTTACATCCTGCAGAATATCATAAAGAAAGACTAAGTCATTATAATAAAGAAGCATACATAAATGAATTTGATCTCTCTGATGGCTTAGATGAATTTCCATATGATTATAATAGGTTAAAAAAGTTTCATAAAAAGAATAAAAATTTAATAGAAGTAAATGTTTTTGAATTAAATGTGAATTATGTTTCTATTGGTAAAATTACTCCACTTTACTCAGATTCAAAAAAATTTTATTTGAATAATAAAAATTTATGTCAATCAGAAATAGTATATAATGATAGAGGAAATTACATGCATCATAATATTTTTTACCAAGGAAATATAATATGTACTGAAAAATTTGAACTTGTTAAAACATTATCACCAATAATGATTAATCATAATAATTATAAAGGACGTACTGATGATTATAATTACAAATATTCATCTTTATCTTCAGAATATCAACAAAAATTAGAAAATTTAAATAAAAGTTTACAAAAATGTAAAACAGATTATCAACAACAAACAAAAATATTAGTACAAGAATATGGCCATAAATATGAAAATAAGATAGAAACGATTCAAAATTAAATGAAGAAAATAATAAAGAATTAAATAATGAAGAAAATAAAGAATCGGCTAAAGCCAGAGGAGCTTCGCTCCGATTAAATGAATGTTTAAAAAAATGTCTACAACAATATAAAGAACAATATGATAAAGAATATATTTATCAGCTACAAATATTAAATCAAAATTATCATCAAAATACATTTAATATTACAAAAGAAATTAATGAAACACATGAAATATATCAAGATAAATTTGTAAAATTAGAACAGTCAAAACAACCAGCACAAGCGAATATATTATATTATCAGGGTCATTTTATATTGTGTAAAGATGTTTCTATATTTACAAAAACTTCAGATAATAAAAATTTTCCTTGTCTTCAATGTATGACAAGTTTTAGAACTTTAGAAGAAATGAATAGACATTTGGAGAATTGTCAACAAAACGAAGCAGTTCAAAATACTTTTCCAAAAGATGATTATTTAGAATATAATAAATGGTATTTTAAAAATAAAGTACCCTTTACTATTTATTGTGATTTTGAAGCATATAATGTTAATATGACACAAAATCGAACGGAAAGTTCCAGGGCTTCACCCGATTCTGAAAATTATAATTCTGAAAATTATAATTCTGAAAAAAAGTGCACCTGGAAAAAGTTCAGCTGAACAAAGTAAAGAAAAATATTTATTTGAACAAAAACCATTATGTTGGGGAATGTACATTCATTCAAATTATCCTGAATTATTTAAATCAGAATATTTTCAATACTATGGTGAAGATAGTTCAGAAATGTTTACAAAGAAAGTAGAAGAATTACAAGGACGTTTTTCACAATTGCTTGAAACAAATATACCGATGATGCCATTAACAGAAAAAGAAAAATTAGATTTTATTAATGAAACAAAATGTTATTACTGTGGAAGAGAATTTACAAAAAATTATAAAAATGGCAAAGGTAGATATCTTGATAGGCGAAGCGACGGCTCTGCCGTCAAGGTAAAAGATCATGATCATCTAAATGGATTATATAGAGGTGCAGCACATAATTCTTGTAATCTTAATGCTAATAAATTTAAATATAACTTTGTTCCTTTATATTTCTATAATGGTTCTAAATATGATTTCCATCTAGTAATGAAAGATTTATTTTCATCTGAAAAATTACAACAACAACAAATAAATGTACTATGTAAAACAGAGGAAGAATATTTTTCAATGCAATTAGGTTGTATTAGAATTTTAGATGCATTTAGATTTTTTACTCCTTATTCATTAGATGTTATGGGAAAAACTTTGAAATCTGAACATGTAAAATATTAAATAAATATAATTTAAAACCTTTAAAAGGAATATTTCCGTATGAGTATATAGCCTGCGGCTCACAGTCGAAGACTGATATAACTGGAGATAAAACCTGTGGTTCACAGTCGAAGACTGATTTTAATTCTGTGAATAAAATTATGGTACAAGAAAAACAACTTCCTCCAATAAATGAATTTAAATCAACATTAAAACAATCAAAATTATCTGACGAAGACTATGCAGAAGCTGAAAAGAATTGGAGAGAGTTAAATTGTAAAACAATGTATGATTATACAATGAAATATCTTCAGATAGATGTATTAATACTAGCTGATCTTTTCAAATACTTTCGTGATATGTGTTTAGAATATTACGGAATAGATCCATGTTATTGTTATTCTACACCAGGTTTAACATGGCTAGCAGGATTAAAACATACTGGTGTTAAACTTAAACATTATAAAGAAAATACATATGATAAATTATTATTTTTTGAATCTGGAATTAGAGGTGGAGTTTCATCAGTTTTAGGTAATAGATATGTTAAATGTTATAATAAGAAAGTAAATCCACAAGAATATGGAATAATGAAACCTTTATCTCCAGAAGAAAAAGAAAAAATATTAGAAATTTTTCGAACGAAACGAGAAGGAGTAGAACGTGAAAATGCAATTGATGAATTCATGAGAGAAAACTATTTGTTATATTATGATTTTAATAGCTTATATTCTTCTTGCATGATACAAGAATTACCAACAGGTGAAATGTCATGGTGTAATATTCTAGATTATCAAAAAACATATGATGGAAATTATAATCATGGTTATATATATGAAGTTGATTTAGTATACCCTGATGAAATAAAAGATAAAACAAAATATTTTCCTTTCTGTCCCGAAAACAAAATTCCTAATATAGAAGATTTTTCAGATTATCAAAAATCTTTAATTCCTAAGAAATACAGACCAACAAAAAAACTTATGTTAACACAAAGCAATAAAGGAAAGTATGTTGTTGAAGGAAGAATGCTAGATTGGTATTTAGATCATGGAATGATTCTCACCAAAATACATCGAAAACTATTTTATCAAAAAATCTAGGTGGTTAAAAAATTATATAGAGTTCAATATTGAAAAACGTAAAATAGCTAAAAGAAATAAAGATGATTTTGGAAACGTGTTCTTCAAATTAATGAATAATGCATTTTATGGTAAGACTTTAGAAAATGTGCGTAATAGACAAAATATTGAAATAGTTTATGATAAAGATAGGTTTCAAAATTTAACAAGGAAACCTACATATAAAAGAACTACTAGATTTAGTGATGAACTATGTGCTGTACATTTACGTCGAATTAGCGTAAAACATGATAAGTTTAATTTTATTGGTTTCACTATATTAGAATTAGCTAAACTATTTATGTATAGATTTATATATGATTATTTAGCACCTGCTTATGGCAAAAACTATAAATTACACTTTACAGATACCGATTCTGTTTTCTTAGAATTAACAATACCGTATAATTCTACACTTGATGTAGAAATAGATAAAATAAAAGATATCATTCATCCTTCTGATTTATGTAAAGTAAAAGATGAATTAGAAGGAAATGAAGATTTCATAACAGAAGCTATATTTTTAAAATCTAAATGTTACTGTTATGATACAACTAATAATATTAAAACACATAAAACATTAAAAGGAATTTCAAAGGCATCAGTGGCTAATCAAATAACATTTCAAGATTATAAAAATGTATTATTTAATAATGAAATAAAAACAGCATGTAATTATAGACTTAATTCAAAAAAACATAACATGTATTTAAAAGAAGAACATAAATTAGCATTAGATCCATTTGATGATAAAAGAAAAATGTTACCTGATGGAATAACTACTGAACGTTTTTAATTTTCTAATTTCTAAGATAGACAAATTTGATATATATATAAAATAAAAAAAATATTGTAACACTATATTTGTATATTTTTATCACTCCGCGAAAATATTTTCGATAACTCTTTCATGAATTTTTTTATCAATATTAATTGTAATGAAGCCATAATCTTTTGACCAAGCA
>CAJQUW010012760.1:151917-179742 GCA_907163375.1 Prostheceraeus crozeri
AATGTTAATCTTTTCAATGTCCATTAAAGTAGAACTACGTTCATATGATAAACGAGGATATATTCTTGCGGTTTCTTCCATTTCTGAAGTTCCTTCCACTTTTGTTTCATCCACTTTTGTTTCTTCCATTTTTAAAGAAATATTATTAGTCACATGATATATTTTAAAAACCTGAAAGATGGATAAAATTCATGAATTTGAAATTCTCAACTTTTATGATTTTCGGTGTCCTGGAACGGTCATGATTTAAGCGAGGGTGAAAATCGAACCGAAGGTTCTAGGGCTTCGCCCGATTGTAATTCTCAAATTTTGAGATTCTTAACTTTTATGATTTTCGGTGTCCTGGAACGGTCATGATTTAAGCGAGGGTGAAAATCGAACCGAAGGTTCTAGGGCTTCGCCCGATTGTAATTCTCAAATTTTGAGATTCTTAACTTTTATGATTTTCGGTGTCCTGGAACGGTCATGATTTAAGCGAGGGTGAAAATCGAACCGAAGGTTCTAGGGCTTCGCCCGATTGTAATTCTCAAATTTTGAGATTTTGAAAAATTTGAAAAATTGGGTATTTTTAAAAACGCCCAAATCGGAGCGAAGCTCCTCTGGCTTTAGCCGATTTATGAATTTAGGTCTTCATAACCTGAAAAAGGGTTCAAATTCATGAATTTATGTCGTTTTTAAAAAGTACCATTTTTGAAAAATGGTCCTTTTTGAATGGACTAAATTCATGTATTTAGGTCTTAAAAACCTGAAAAAGGGTTCAAATTCATGAATTTATGTCGTTTTTAAAGATACTATTTTTTTGAATTTTAGGTGTCCTGGAACGGTCTTTTGCCCATTACTATTCTATGTCTGCGTAAATGACACGCAGGGGAATTAATTCGTCACCATTATCCCTATGTGAAAATATTTTATCTTTGGGCATGCGTTCCATTTGTAATTTACCTCGCTTGCACCATTCATAGTGAGTTTCAAATTTATCTTTACTCCAAAAGGAGTGGATGCAGCGGTCGCATGCAAAATGTTCACATCTTTTAGAGTGCCCCAAGTGAGTGTACAAGCGAGAGATTTTTGGGTATACCACAGTAGTGCCATTCCTCGCTATCATCTTGTTTTACTAATAAGAGGTTGACTACACGTTCATAACAAGTTGAACGAGAATTATAGCGGGCACCCTTCAACCCCTTCTCCCACACGTGAACTACAATTTTAATCTGATTATGTTTTTCGAACGTTTCTACATCTTTGATTTTCATGTTGTTACTATCACAACCTTCAAAGTCTAGTTCATCCTCCCACTGTCTATAGCTATAGGTGCGATCTCGATGCGCGTTGATGTCATTATAGTGGAGAATGGATAGGACGGCATATTTGAAACACTGTGATTTACAATCGACATTGATGACAGCTTTCTTATTATACAACATTTTTGGTGGTTTAAATGTGCCTCGAGCTGCATGACTTTCTAATAGGGAAATTTTGAACATGGCTGAGTCCACGCCATCAAAAATGAGAGCGCTGTCGCGTTGATTGAATTTATCTACATTTGATTTTAAACATTGAATGTGAAAATTTAGCCAAGACTCGCAGTCTACAACTTCGGTTGCGGAAGAGGAAGGAACATGAAACTGTATTCTCTCCGTCACTTGACCCGTTTGAAAATCTATCTTAATATATTTAGTTTGAGGTAGATGAGCGCCTTCATTCTAAAATTGTCTAAATTGTTGAAGAGCGCTTCGATAATGTTAGAATTTTGAAGGAGCCACTCAGGAAAATCTACTACTTGAGTATTGGACTCCATGCAGTTGTCGCGTACTAAATTATTATGTGAAACATTAATTAGGGAGATGGTAGAGGTACCGTTGGTGTAGTGATCATTTGCATGCGTGTGTTGAAGTCTGTGCGAAGATCGTTGAAAGTGACTATCAAAAGAAAGAGGGCACAAATCGAAAGGAAAGGAGATGTCATCGTCAGAATCAACTTCACCTCCGGAGATTGACGCCGCTTTGCGTTGACACACACGTTGTTTGATGTGTCGAAGGAGACTGTGCTTCCTTGTAAACATATGTCCGCAGTCGGCACATTCCCACTCGTTGCCTTGTCGCGAGAGTCCTGAGCTGGAACTCACATCACCTGAAAGAGAAATCATTCTATCATCTCTGTTCAAGTCTCAGTGTATTGTTACAACCTACTTTGACTCAACAACTCTAAACTTTCCTCGAGAAGGGAGGGCGTTGGTGATGAAGTTGATGCCTGAAATTGAGGAAGATGCTATTAGCCACACGTTTGAGGGAGATGAGTGAAGAAATTTTCAACTTACCATTTCAACGAAATCAAGTTTAAGGTTGATACTTCAACAAGATAGAGACTTCACTCAAATTTGGAATTCACGAGAGAGTAGTTCACTTGTACGCCTCAAATATAGATTTCGCCAGAGAACACTTCACTTATATGTCACAAAGACAGAGTGAAATGACACGAATGTCACTTTACATATATACTTTCATATTCATCATTCATTGGCTGTTCATTCTGATTGGTTGCTTGTTGATACTTAAGAATTAGAAAACATTTTAAAGTTATTATTCACAGTCAACATGACAAGCCCTCCGACAACACCAAACACAAAATTCTCTTCTCCATGCTCAACACCAAAGGCGCTCGTTGCACCAAACGCTCCAACGAAGGGGAAGGTAAAGAAGGTGTACCGACTGGACAATATCAGAAAGTTGTCATTACCAGCGGACGACGAAGAGAGTGTATGTGAGAAGGAGTGTCCCGACTTAACAGGCGTGAGGTGGAAGTATCTCCGGTACGATACTGACGATGTGATGGAGATCACCAGCACCAAATTCCTCCACCAATTATGGGAGTGGTACACCCCTAACTCCCAGCCACGAACTATGGCGGAGTGGGAGTATATCGACAAAGTTAGGCTCGCAGTGGAAGAACGATTAAAGCAAGTGAACTGTTTTTGTTATCTATGTGAAGCCAGACTCTGGGACGATATTGACGATGAAGACCTTTTGAAATACATGCCATAATAAATGTTTATTTCGTATTATCTTTGCTTTCATACTGACTTACTTGAATGGGGCTTCAGTGGATGATTTAACCATGTATACTTTTTCATTTGGAAATAGTAGCACGCTTAGTCTAACTTGTAAATCTTAAAACATTTCATATGGGCGATGATGGTAGATGAAATAGTGTTAAATAATAATAGCTTACACTTCTGATACAGGGATAGCGATCGACTGCGATCCATGTGTAAAGAGCTTGTTAGACTACGGAAGAGAGAAGTGTGTTATGTTGCGTGTGGCGCGTGAGTGTCCTCCCATTTCATTCCATTCATCAATTCGTCTCATTGATAGAGACAGGTAGAACTCATGGTTCTCATAACGTATGCAATGGAAAGTTTTAGGCAACCTTCGACAGTTGGCTAAATGTCGCCCTGGCGCGAATGCATACTACGTTGAGACAGAGGCAATCACTTGCAAACATGACGCAGAGAAGTTAAAAAAGATTGACCATTGCTGAATGTCCCTTGCGGTATACATAGCTACGGGTTTCACCGCCGCCCTTTACAGGAACGCCCGTCGAAAGGAAGTATTACACCGAACTTCATTTGCAACGTTCAAGTTGACTGATAGCAGATTCAACTTAATGATAGTATTCGCCAGTCCGAAGACTGCCCAGGGCAAACCGCGTGGAGGTTCTATCATGTCTTGCCCCATGGTGGCCCTTAAGAGAGCCGATGGTTCGTTCTCGGTGTGAATTAAGTTGACTATTGGCTGGAATAGTCAATGGGTATGACGGTTAGGTTCTCATAGACCCTATACCGCCTAGGTCGTGCTGGTGCATCTGGCACCTTTCGGATGCGGGTGGTATTCGGAGTCCATACTCATCCGTCCAAATGATCTTCTTAATCTTCCCCTTCTTCTCATCCTGTTCATCCCACTCGTCGAGGATGACGAACTCGGGAATGGCGTTGTCTTCATCGATGAAGACGGGAATGCTGTTGGCAGGAGACGTTGCTTCCATCGTGACTTCAAATTGAATGAGAAGCGCTACAATCTTCTGGCTTATATAGGGTTTTCAACAATGAATTGCTCAACAGCGAATCAGAATGCTTCAGGGATGGCAATCGACTGCATAACGTTCAAGTTGACTGATAGCAGATTCAACTTAATGATAGTATTCGCCAGTCTGAAGACTGCCCAGGGCAAACCGCGAGGAGGTTCTATCAAATCTTGCCCCATGGTGGCCCTTAAGAGAGCCGGTGGTTCGTTCTCGGGAGTAACGTCATCTTACAGCCTACCAATTCTGCTGAGAGAGTCTTTGACTCTGTCTTTGGTAGCAGTGTCGACTTCCACGCTAATTGGCACGTGGCTGAAAAGTGGAATGTAGCGCCATTCCGTTGGATTGACAACAGTTGCTGTCATCGGATTGCCAATCCGAGCAAGATTATTGTGGACTCTGTCTTGCTCCTCTAGTCTGACAAATTCCTCAAATAAATTTTGCGGCCTTAACTGCGGTCCGCGAGGAGAGCTGACTTGACTGTTCGGCGTCTGCATGATTGAAATGGAATGAAATGAGAGGTAGTGGTTTATATACCCCTCTAACGCGACGCAACGTTCAAGTTGACTGATAGCAGATTCAACTTAATGATAGTATTCGCCAGTCTGAAGACTGCCCAGGGCAAACCGCGTGGAGGTTCTATCATGTCTTGCCCCATGGTGGCCCTTATGAGAGCCGTTGGTTCGTTCTCGTCGTATCTGAAAATAGAAGGAAAAATAGATGAAATTATATTCAAGTGATAGAGATGATATTAACTTACCATAAATCAATTCAACCGGTTCGTTGAACCTTCGATGGTGGTGGCTGAGGCAAGTATTTGGCCGGCAGTTTCCGCTTGCGGTGGCGCAATTCCTTGATGTCACCATCATGCTTTATTGAGAGATTAAGGCAGCGCATCTCCGCCATCGCCCCATCGTAGCACTCGAATGTGGTGTCCAAGTCCTCACTCTCAAGGATGACGCTGTCGACGATTCTGCTCTTGATCACGGGAATGTGGAGATTGTTCGTCTCTCTTCTTTCTTCTGACTCTCAGTCAGGCTAGTCTTAAGTTGCTCGATTTTTAAATTTGACACCTCTTCCTGAGCTTTTAATGATTTTTTGTACGTCGCCTGCTCTTCAACTCGTTTTTCGCTGGCAAGCGCCCTTTCGCGGAAAGGTTCCAAGTTAATTACTTGGGTCTTGAGGGCCCGAATCTCGGCTACCTGACCCTTCAGGTGGAAATTGTCGTCCCTAAGGGCCGCACATTCGTTTTTGTAACGAGTGAGCTCATCTTTTAATTTTGTGAGCGCATATTCCTGGCTCACTTTTGCGATCTGCTCATCCTTATTCCAGCTGTTCATCTGCTGCTTAATCCCCTTCTTTACTGGGGAAGGTGCGATCACTTTCTTTTTCGGGGAAGACTGATTTGATGGTTTTCCTATATCTTCCGCGTTTTTAGTGATGACGACCTCCTCAGAATCGGAGTCATCTGAGCTGTCCAAATCGCTTAGTAGACCCTTCTCTTCTGCTGTCGATGAGGTAGTGACCGAAGCAGCAGGTTCCAAAATGGTTGCAATAGCCTCTTATAGTGCTGCGTCTAGTTCGACTGTTGCTTCGTTGAAGAAGGGTGCGATCACTTTGCCGATGTCTGATGTCATATAATTGTTAGCCTTCTTGATCAGACATTCGGCGTGGGCGATATAAAATGCCTCATGGTCCTTGCCTTTCAAAAATTTCAGGCAATGTGTGCAGCCGGAAATAACGGCTCTTTCCTCGTGAAAGTGAGGAGTATTCTTGTACTTGTTAATGTGGCGTTTGAATTCGCCGCCTCTCTTTATTTCTCCACATGAGCACTTTTTAAATAAAAATTTTGAGTTGCCTCCCATTTTGTAACTGATGCATCTGTAAAGGAAGGATGAAATAGAATTACTAACAGGCGACATTGGCAGTCATTTTTATAATCATACAGCTAAATTGTGAGATTGGTGGAAAGTGTCGAACCTTTGAATCCGTTACAGGCATTACTCAGAGGGGATCTTATCCCAACTCCAAGGCCTCGGCCAACAAATCCAACCTCCCGCGGACAGAGCGTGCGTCATATCACTGTGTTGGTATCCGGACCCTGATTTTGACATGAAAACCAGTGGATTGTTTACAAAGGTTGCAAATTCCAAGCCGAAGATCGCCTCCCACAACTTTATAAATGTCTTAGTTGACTTCAGCAGGGTTGAAAACCCCAGAAAACCTCCAAAACTAGTGAATTTAAATTTTTCAACTTTTTAACACTACTTATGAAATTTTATAAGTAGTCTATCACTTAGGGCAGGTCAATAGCGACCGAACCTTTTTTGAATCAAGTCAAACGGACTTGTAGAAGCAAAGTTACAAGCCTTTAAAGTTTTGGAGTCTTTTATGGCCTGGAGACGAAGGCCATCTCCTGGCTAACCTCTAAGTCTGACGCCTTAGCTGATATCAGCAATGAAATTTTCTAAGTCGGTTTCACATATAAACCCGGAATTTGGAATGTCCGAAGCTATCATCGGAGCTCAGAGAGACGACCTACCTTTGACAATATCTCGTCTGGATGACAAGTCTCTGTCGGTTCCCAGCTTATATAGTGTGTGGCGATCAGCTGATGACGTAATACCCATCATCCAAAAACTTAAAACGCTTCTATCGCCGATTCTAGAGGTCCGATTGAGCTGGAAATACACTATTTCCATGTAGAATTGGACGCTGAATCCGAATCTGAAATCCGTTTTCCCATCCGATGCTTCGTTTTGGCGCTACAGCCCAAAACGTCCAAAATTCTAACTCCGTCGTTTTTCGCCAATCTCCCAAAATCTTAAATGGCGTCTCACATCTAAACGAAGACAGATATGAACAAGCCGTTTCTTTCAGTGAATTTGTCTCACTCTTAGCTTTCAAACGAGCTATTGCACGACAAAATCCGTCCACTAGAAGCAAAGTTGGAAGGTCGGTGCCGGGGGGGGGGGGGGGACGTCAGCGAAAATTTTTTCTCTCTGATTGCTTTCAAATTCACCATACCGATGCAGAATTTCACGCTGAATCCGAATCTGGCCTCCGTTTTCCCATCCGATGCTTCGTTTTGGCGCTACAGCCCAAAACGTCCAAAATTCTAACTCTGTCGTTTTTCGCCAATCTCCCAAAATCTTAAATGGCGTCTCACATCTAAACGAAGACAGATATGAACAAGCCGTTTCTTTCAGTGAATTTGTCTCACTCTTAGCTTTCAAACGAGCTATTGCACGACAAAATCCGTCCACTTGAAGCCAAAATCGAAGGTAGCTCTCCCGAGGGGGGGGACGTCAGCGAAAATTTTTCTCTCCGATTGACTTGAAACTCACCATGTTGATAGAGAATTTCATGCTGAATCCAAATCTGAAATCCGTTTTCCCATCCGATGCTTCGTTTTGACGCTAGAGCCCAAAACGTCCAAAATTCTAACTCTGTCGTTTTTCGCCAATCTCCCAAAATCTTAAATGGCGTCTCACATCAAAACGAAGACAGATATGAACAAGCCGTTTCTTTCAGTGAATTTGTCTCACTCTTAGCTTTCAAACGAGCTATTGCACGACAAAATCCGTCCACTAGAAGCAAAGTTGGAAGGTCGGTGCCGGGGGGGGGACGTCAGCGAAAATTTTTCTCTCCGATTGCTTTCAAATTCACCATACCGATGCAGAATTTCACGCTGAATCCAAATCTGGCCTCCGTTTTCACATACGAGCACTGCTTCCACTCGAAACAGCCCATTTTACAACCCAACATTCATCAGATTGCACGAAAAACATCACACACTATAGCCTCAAGACAAAACCTGGCGGTCGCCCAAGTCCACCACGACACTCTGTCGTTCCAGAGGGGGGGGACGTCAGCGACCATTTTTCGATGGCGGCCATCTTGCGCGGTCCAGAAGTGGAGTTTTGCTTACTACTATTTTGTAATGCACCGGAAATTCTGTTGCATTTGTTTGCTCGGATAGAAGAATGCGCATTGAAGATTATTGGTTCAAGTGTAGTGTAGCCATATAACAATTATAGTACACATATATATAGTTATAGTAACAATTGCGTTATGGATCCGATTAGTCAAACGACACCAGAACCTTTTATTTGGCTGCCGAGCAATTACTTATTATTGCTGCGTGCGTGCAATGCTTACCTCAGTCAGTAAAGATAATTTTCTTTCTCATGTGCACCCAGGGACGCCGGCAAGGGTGTTGCACCTGTTGCATGCTTGCCCTCTTCATAAATCGCGGTAATTTTCCTTATGCCTTATTTATCGGACTGATTTGACCAAATCGTATAACCTATTTGGGTTGCCTGTAGAAATCTTGTTGACAATAACTAAAATTCTATTGTGCTCAATATTCTCCAACATCGTGGAAGTCGTGTGCTGAACAAAATCTATTGATAAAGAAATTTAACATAACAGATGTGTGAAGAGTTAAAGTTACAATCATAAGGACTTGTACGAGCAACAAAGTATGGAATATAAGATAATTTAATCATTAAAATTTACTAATGTCAGATTTGTTCTATTATATTATATCATTACTTCTCATGCAATATCACTTAAAAAAGGATGTCAATTTTGTGCTGCATGTATGAGTGTATATCATTTTCTGTATACTTAATTAAATTTCTTTTCATTGCTAGGAAAGCATGCGAATTACGTAAAAGTCAATGCTGAAATTTCATTTTCAAATCAGCGGGAAAAATGTAGAACTAACATTTTGCAGAAAAGCATGCATGCTTAGTGTGCATAAATGTACTGTATAGTGTACGCTTTATCTTTAACATCATGTAAAGCAGTCTTACCACACACACAAATGCCTTCCAAGTGTACATTTTTTCTCCAAATGCCGGTGCAATCGATTTGAGCAATTATCACAATAGCTGCGAGATTGGTTTCCACACCTGTGGCAGTGTCGTGTCATTTGTGGAACTGGATGCATAGGAGGCATGGTCTACAATCAATTATTCCAGAGGTATCATGCATTGAAGTAAAGTTATCATAATCCACAACTGCATGAATGACAATGTCCAAGCAAGTAACAAATTAGTCGCATGAAAAGTCTTTCACATGCCATTTTGAAATAAAACTGTAGGTTAGAATCCTGTGCATAAACTGATACCACATATACGTGGTGTGATCCAAAATGTCCCGGACTAACCTACTTTCAGATAACCTGTGATAACGAATACTACTTCAGATGTAAATTTAGGTCTTTAAGGCATGAGAAATATGGTTGCCGAAATTTTTCCGGTCAGTTTTCTATTTTTAAAAAATATTTTTACATTTTTGTCTGAATTTCAAGATTTTCCTATAAATTCTAGCGATTTAGAATTAATATATTTAGATTAACTTGACAGTTAAGCTATCACTAATAACCTGACTAATAATTAACGGAAAAACAAATGTTTTGTTCCAGAAAAACAGTTAGCATTCGTCACTTTTTGCCAACGAAGTCTCAATTCACAAAAAGCTTTATGAAAAAATTCCGGTGTCAAAGAATCAAAAAACTCAGTAACTGCATCCCGCAGTTCAACTGGCGATTCAAAATGGTGTCCACGAAGATGCTTTTTGAGGAATCTAAACAGATAGAAGTCAGGCCAAGTCAGGTGAATAAGGAGGATGGCTCAATAGTTGAAATCCGTTTCTCGTTAAGGCATTGGTTGTCTCCTGCGAGGTGTGAATCGGAGCATTGTCATGAAGCAAGTAGAGGGGAATGTTTCGTGGCTTTCTTATTTTCTTCCTCGCTTCAGATAACAGATTGGAATAATATTCGCTATTGATTCTTACTCCTTTATCCGCAAAGTCAACCAGTTGGATTCCCGAAGCGTTCCAAAAGACCGTCAGCATCAACGACCGGCGATGTGATGTTCCGGATCGCATTTTCAAAGGGGCAGACTCGCCTGATTTTCGCCACTCTGCAGATTCTCGCTTACTTTGAGGCAGATACAAACTTAAAGGTGTTTCATCCTCTGTAAGGATGCAGTTCAGAAACTGATCTCCATGCATTTCGAGGAGATCCAAATTTGACTGTGCCGCCAGAAGTCTGTTCTCCTTCATTTCAGGTGACAGAAACTTCGGTACGAAACGTGATGCCAGTTTGCGATATCCAAGTCTTTCGATGATGTCATGACAGGAGTGATAACTGATTCGCAACTCTCTTGACAACTCACGGATGGTTATCCTTCTGTGTGCTGTAATCACTTCATCGCACTGACTCGATTTCTCTTCCGGAATCTCCTGCGGCCGACCAACAGTTGAAAAATCTTGCTCCACAGATTGTCTTCCGCGTTTAAATTCGCTTATCCAGAAATAAGCAGTAGTTCTCGATGGAGCTTTGCTTCCATATGCCAGGCTTAATTCTTTTAGAATGTCACCATTATCGAAGCCGCGGATCAGGAGGTATCGTATCACACTGCGATATTCGACTGAAGACACGCTTGTCACATCCATCATGAAAACTGATAGAACAAAGAACCATCGTTGACACGGATTTCTTAATGAATTCGTGCTGAATGAACTTCACTGATTGATATCGTAACACATGAAGCAATTAACAAAAGACGTGCAATATTCATGGCAAAGATATCCGTCAAATAAGGTACAAATCAAAATCAATCTAACTATAACAATAAGACAAATCGGATCTCGATCAATTCAGAAAATACAGAAATTCATGTTAAAATGTAAAAATATTTTTTAAAAATAGAAAACTGACCGGAAAAATTTCGGCGACCATATTTCTCATGCCTTAAAGACCTAAATTTACATCTGAAGTAGTATTCGTTATCACAGGTTATCTGCAAGTAGGTTAGTCCGGGACATTTTGGATCACACCACGTATGTACTCGTGCAAGCTGCGGATAATGGTCTTCACTTTGTATCCTCAGTTAACAAACGATCATCCAGATGGCAAAAAACATGTGGTTTGTTGTCAAGCTTCCAGCGTGACCTCTCGCATAAGAACCAGATTGAACTTTGGTCAGATATTAGTAGTAGATACCCGAAGAAATCAAGGTTGGGGCAAAACCCAACTAATACCGCGCACACATAGTTCCAACAGAGAGGACAGAAAACTCGATACTAGTGCGATGACCGGTTTCGTGTAATATCTTTATCAAATCGCATAAACTGAAGCACAGTACAATAGTTTACAGGAATTAAATACATTAGCGAAAAGTGTTCAACAAGTTGCGAAGATTTGAGTGGGTTGTGTAGCTGCCAATGATTTTGTAGTTTTTGATTGACTGTTGACAGACACGGACAACTTGCTTGCTGCAGGCGCTATGTGGTAAGACCAAGTGAATAGACTTATTGTAGTCACCAAGCTTTGGTAGTGTTCACACAATACTCCAATGCGGTAAAATAAAAATGTGCAATGGAACAATGCGTACGGAAATGTTCAGAGACAGCAGTAGGATGACATTATATGTACTCGTTCAAGCTGCGGATAATGATCTTCACTTTGTATCCTCAGTTAACAAACGATCGTCCAGATGGCAAAAAACATGTGGTTTGTTGTCAAGCTTCCAGCGTGACCTCTCGCATTTTCAAAGTTTGCTGAGACATTGAATCATGTGAGTGAACCAAGGCCCACTTTTGTGCTTTCCCTTGACGTCAGATCTGTGAACAATACTTCTATGGGGATCCTTGATCGTCAAAGAATTAATAGACAAGAGTCATTATAATTGCTCATTCTCAGACTGTCTCGGAATGTTAGGGACATCCTCACGATATTTTCCAGATCAATATTATTTGACGGATATAATAATGATTTAAATAACATTAAGAACAAATAGTAATAGCTATAAACGACACATTTGCCCTAATGTAAGAAGTGGCTTCCAGTATATTTGAGATTTGCAATAGATCTTACATGATTCGGTAACTATAAAAAGAGATTTTCCATAAAAACTAGGTTGAACTTTGGCCAGATATTGTCAAAGATCAGCATCCAAAATCAGAATGTATTTCTCGTATACTGGCATTTTGAAATAATAATAATAATAATAATAATAATATGTATTTCAAAGAAATACACAACCCTGTTGAAGGGCATTGAACAGTCATTGGAAAATACATGCGGTATACAAGATCGAGATGTGAGAAAAAACATGATTACCACATATCAAGTCTCAGAAATAGACTTTGCAATGTTGATTTAAATTGAGATAATGAGTTATTATTAATTTCATCGTCGGATAACATGTTCCAATACTTAGCAATGCTCGATGTAAAAAAATGTCGACGATAGTCATGTCTGCTGTTTTTCGGCTGTATTCGAAGATGATTACCTCTAGTTCTAAAATCGGTTACTACATGAAACAATTCGCGAAAATCAACATTGATCCGACCATGAAACATCTTATAGAGAAATATCAGTTGATACCTTATACGACGAGTACTCAATGATAGCAGATTCAATTCTTTGAGTCTTTCACGATATGGTAAGTGACGAAGATTCTGGAAAGATCCTGTCATCCTTCTTTGAACACCTTCAATTTTATTAATGTTTTTCACTTTGTAAGGATGCCATATCAGACTCCCATATTCTAAAACTGAACGTACGTGTGTCTTATATAATGTTATTGAGATTTGCTGTTCACAATGACAAAATGTTCTTCGTATGAGGCCAAGTCTTTGACGTGCTTTGTTTACCATACCGTTAATATGTTCATCAAAAGATAATTGATCGGTGATTATAATGCCCAAATCTTTGTATGAATTGGTGATGGGAATAGGAATACCACACACATGCACTGGAATACGTGTGTTGTTGGCTCCAATGTGCATCATCCGACATTTTTCTAAATTCAAAGTCATTCCGTTGGTGTCGTTCCAAATTTGTAATTTCTGAACATCTAATTGAAGTCTGTCTTCATAATCATTATCAGCACCTCGTTCAGACCAAACATTAGCTAGCTTTATATCATCGGCATATTTCACAACAAAACTATATTCAAAATCGACTTCGAAATCATTCATATAGATGTCGAATAGGATCGGGCCGAGAACAGACCCCTGAATAACACCACTTCGGATATGCCTCAGAGATGATCGACGGCCGTTATAAATAATCATTTGTTTTCTGTCGTTAAAATAATTTCTGATCCATTTTAATAGTACGTCATCGAAACCATACTTAACCATTTTAGATACGAGGCGGTCATGAGGAACACTTTCAAACGCTTTTTTGTAGTCGAGGAATAGCACATCAATGTTATAACTTAGGTCTGCATTTCTGCACAAAAAGTCAAAGAAACTCAAACCAGCTGTTTCTGTGGACTTTCCTGGTAAAAAACCGTGTTGAGAAGAGTGGATAATTTCATTATCTAAGCAATAAGTTACGATCGATTCTCTGACGATTCTCTCCATAACTCGACAAACAACACTTGATATTGCTACAGGTCGATAATTTGAATAACATTCTTTGCTCCTGATTTGTGAATTGGTGTTATCATGACAAGTCTCCACCCATCAGGTATCGTTGCAGTTTGAAATGAAAGATTGAATAATTTGGATAATATCGGTGAAAGGAAAAATGCGACTTTTTTTAAGATAACATAAGATAAATTGTCAATGTCAACTGTCCCAGAGTTTGGCAAAGTATTCAAAACTTTGAAAACATTTTCGGGTGAGAAACATGGGAGAATCATTGAATCATATGTTTGGTTGACAGCAATACTGTGATAATCACGACCAGAAACACCAAGATTTGAAAATGCAGTTGAAAAATAATCATTAAAGCTTTCAGAAATGTCATTTCCATGATAAATCGCTTCATCATTCGGTCCTTTAAACGTATTGGCAATGTGATTTGTCTTTAATTTTGAATTTACGTATTTCCAAAAAGATTGTTTGTTTGATGCGTATTGTAATGCAACTTTCTTTTCATGCTCATAAACTGCCTTTTTCTTTTTTTCAATTAAATTTTCTTCTGCTACCTGTAATTTAATGGAGTTCAATAATGAAGGATTTAGCTTTGCATTAACACAACACCGTCTACGTCGACGAAGCGCCGTCCTCACATAGCTACAGCATTTCGGAGACCAAATAGTTTTACTTTTACTTGGAATACAGGACTCGATCATATGTTTGAAAGACTCTAAAAAGAATATCCAAATATCATTTACATTTTGTACATTATCAAGATAGCTCCAGTCAAAATCATTGATTAATTTCCGAAGTTGCTTCCATTTAGCTTTGGAATATAGATACATTTTTCTACTTGCATTTGTTGGTGGTTTATAAGGTAATAATTCCAATCCCCATTGAATTATTGAATGATCGGATTTATCAAAAGTATCCATGATTTGAACATTTTCAGCGACTAGACCGTTTGTTGTAAATATTAAGTCCAGTAAACTGTCAGACTGGCGTCGTGTAGAATTGCAAACGTTCTGAATTAGGTAGTTCAAGAAATACCATTCGACAAGGGGATTGTCAATTACACTTATTATACTTGAAGAACACCAATCTATTTCGGGATAGTTGAAATCTCCAACAATACAGTAGTTGGCATAATCATCTTCAAAAGAGTTATTCAAAAAGTGATACAATGAATCATCATTTATATCAACATTTGGGGGTCTATATACACATGAAAATCCAATTTTCTCGTTTTCATCGTTTATGATGAATATGGAAATCGCGTCATAAGCTTTGTCGACTGTACGAGTGATATACGAGGATAAGACGTCACATTTCACGTATATCATAACTCCACCTCCTCTACGTCCATCTCGATCACATCTGTACAGAGTATAATTAGGAATGGAAAAGTAGGCATCTGGCAATTCATCATGGGCCCATGTCTCGGTAATGAAAATTAACGTGGGATCGACTTCAGCAGCATACATACGTAATGTATCGACTTTATTAACCAGAGATCTTGCGTTTGCATAAAAACATAGCATTTTATTATCAGAGTCTACTGTATGATTGTAGTCACATGGAGGACTGGGAAACTGCCGTAGGGATAAATCGTAAATCAAATTGGAAAAATAAGGAGATAATGAAGATACAGAGTTAGCGTAGAATGATACCAAAAACCGAGAATACGAATACAGGAGCGAACTCACTGAAGAAAAGTCCAAGCTTGGGAGTCAAAACAATTGATTTCGTATGTCAAACCGGTCGATGACTTCGTTATTTTTGAATAACTGACCACGTTTTATATACACTTTGTCACTTTTATCGGCTGATTCTCGGATCTGATTCATAGCTTGTCGTAAACGTTTGTCTTCCTTACGAGTAAGAGGACTTGCATCTGGATTAATAAATACTCGTCCAAAATCCGTAATAAATTCAAAATTTCTTCGTAACTTGGATTGCGATCGAAGTACTTCATGTCTGTCGTTTATATTGAAAAATCCAATTTTCAGTAGCCGTGGACCATAAATGGAAGAATTACCAACTCTTACACAGGACTGAATGTTAATTTTTGAGTTACAAGCAGCTGTACACAAATAACTTATCTTCTCTAAGTCAGTGGATAACGACTGCCCATCAATTCTTATTTCTGATTCTGAGACACCGGATACCATAAGAAAAGGTAATCGTTTTGCAGATTCCGTGCGTTCAATTAGGCGTTGTTGGTCAACGATGATCTCTTTCACCTTATCCAGCTCAATAGAAAGTCGAAGTTGCTCTACTTGAACATTTTCCAATTTGCCCTCAATTACATCTATCTTATTGAGAAGTCTGTCTAGTTTTGAGCATATCTTGTTTTCCAATTGTGTGACTGCATCGTTTATTTTCTGAGTAATCAATTGCTCAATTCTCGACATAGAAACTTCATCAGAAGAATTTGCTGATGTAGAATTTGATCGCAGCGCACGGGCCTTTGGAGTTTTGTCTTTATTATTCATGATCAGAAGAATTATCAAAATAATAAAAGGATCAGACAAAATTTGAAATGACCGGGATTCGAACCAATGCACAAAAATATCGCTAATCCAGCCCTCAACCGTTACACCAACCGAACACGTGCCAGATTCCGTGCCAATACTATGCTAAGATTGCAACCTATATGCCTGAATGACCACTTGACGACCTTGAAATCGCGTGATCGTAAACAGGCAGCAACACAGCAAGTGAACAAGATTCGGATCACAAAACAGGATAGCACCGTCGGATGAGAGAACGAAGCGAGGACGGGATAAACGAGGATAACCACTCGACGCACGATGACACGAGGAGAAAAATGATGCAAAGATCAACTAAATCCGACGCGTAGGAATCACAAAAAAGGCAAATTTCATAGATTTTCACGAGAGACAGATATCAGACCAACCACACTCGATGACGATCACAGTTGAAATAACTACTTTAACATATTGATTGAACTTGATTGATTTAGGGGGACGATGTAATGAAAATTATAGTTCAGCCCAAATATGTGTTTATTAGGCGGCACAATAATTAATCATAAAAGTGCCGTTTAATAAGCAGGCACTTGGATTGCAGTTTCCATTACAGTATGAGGAATGAATGACTAGTTACAGAATCACCATGATAATCATTCACGTTCTCTGCAGTAGAGCCTCGACAAATGAAATAATATCAAGTGGCCTGCAGTCTGTTTGACCTGCTGTTGCTTGCCAGCAATCAAGCACTCGCGTCTGCTAGCACGACATACATGTATACTGTACACATGCAGCACATCTGAATGGATAGCAGTCTAAGCAGTCAAAAACTGTCTTTCAATTTGTGAAAGTGATAGAAATTATCACCCTTGGCAGTTACCCTGCAGAATGTTCAACTTCAACATAATTTTTCTGTATTTTTTGAAACATTGCATCATGCAAGCAAAGCAATAATAACGGAAAAACAACAACAATGGACTTGCAAGAAAAGTCAGGTGATATGAGAAGGTAGTTTTGCGCAGAATGTTCGTTTGATCAGTATTTTTACCAAGGTGATTGAAATAATCACCCTTGGTCCTCTGAGGGTCAACACTGATGGGATGCTGTAAGTGCATAGCTATATAGCCTAGGTATGGTCCGTCCCCTGCGGTTGCCTGTCCCCCTAATTGAAATTATGCCCATTCAAAATGGATGTAACTGCACTTGTACAATGGCATTTCACAATTAAGAGCTAGCATTCTATACAAATACAGGACTAATTTCGATCGGAAGATCTCTTCCTTCGCAAATGTAAATTGCACATGTGTGCAGGCCCATCATAAAAAAGCGACTGATGATGCAATTGCATACTAACAGTCATTTTAATTCATAAATTTCTTCATGATTATGACCGTACTCGAAAGCTCGAATAACATTCTTCCCTACTAATGTGGTTTTTACTTTATTCAAATAAGCTGTCATCATTTGGTTACGTGATTAAAGATAAATTTACTTTAGTACTTAACACAAATAAGTATGCCTAATGCTCTCAGCTGCATGAATTTTCCATTTTTGCACTGCCGGTAGGTCTATGATGCTCATCGGCCTGCTATACCGTAGTCTTAGACCAAGTCCCGCAGTCGAAGTCCTATCAAACTGAAATGACTGCATGCGATTCCCTGTTTTACATTGCATGGACAGGCAGTACCGGTACAAAGGAAAGTCTGTTGCATTGTGTACTGGATATTTGCAAGCCATTTCCAAGTAGAGAGAAAGCGTTTTGCTCGATATAGTATCTATTTGAATAGAATTAGACTTTTTGTCTTGCATTAAAAAGGTGTCACATACAGTTACATCGTGTAGTAAATTTGCAGAATTAGACTTAGGTTAAAATTGACGACAACGTGATTTTTTCTCTTTTGATTTGCGTACTCATACATGTCAGTTGTTGTCTTATGAGCATGGAATAGTTGTCTATTTAAAGTTAGCAGGCAGGCCTGCGCAAAACCTAAGTAAGCCTTAACGCATTTAAGACATGAAATTCTGGGCTGTAAGACGTGGGTGAGTACCCCGAGTGCCCTCCTTGAAGTCGATGCAACGCCTGCCTCCCTGTGTGCCGGCGTCCCTGTGTGCACCAAATGCATTATTCAGAGTAGCACTAACGGAAATTCTAAGGTGATGACGTCAATGAAATTCGAGCATCAATAGTAACAACAAACATGACATTCAATTCTTCTAGTACAGTATTTACATCCCAACATGAATGTTATTGTAAATGTCATTTAAAATTCGGTCACCGAATTGATGAAAGGGTAATAAATATTTATCCACTTTTGAAGTTTCTTGTAGTTGAAATCTCCTTCAAAAGATGATGCTAACTTAGAGTCATTATCTTCATTGGCATCAAAATATAAAGCCGATTTCTCTATTGCTAATTAAATCGTTGTTTGTGTTTGCAATCGTAAAGCAAGTAACTAACCTGCGTGTATCCATTGTGAAATAGAAAAATGAGCCATAGTTACATTACACGGTATGTTTCATTTGAATGACGTAATTCACTGAATATCAAAGCAAATGATTGGATTTGCGAACAACCACATCGCAATACATTCAATTCCTCGTAACAATTACCAACTACATGTTTTTCAACTATTGAATGAAATATAATCATTACAAAAATATATACATTTCGCTCAGGATGCGAAGTACTAAGCAACACGTGGCAGTAATTGAATAATTATCGTGCACAATAGGGAGCGTGGTATAAAGCCTTGAGGTAAATGCATAGTAGAAATGAACGAAACAACAAGCGGAGCATTGTAGTCAATATACATGCAGACTTTAACGGTTGTCCTGCTTTGCAGAGATTTTCAGGATTTTTCAATATTCTATCAGACATAGAAAGATAAATAACGAATGTATCCAAAATCCCGTCCGTGACTTTTCATGAATTTACATAGTGAAGTCACATGTAAAGTTTGGACCGCCAATTATTTTTTGTTCTATTGCTACGATCTAAAGGCGCTTCACCTCAAGCAGGAATCTATCAATTTCTTTCTACAATCCGTGCTCCCTTGGAATACTTACTGATGTGTAAATGTTGCCAACACTCTATGATGATCAGCTATTGGTCTGATAAATGAAACTGAACTATATTGACGTTTATTCCAACGAATGGTTCTCAGGTGAACGTCACTTGTGAGGAGCAGGCCGAAATGAGACAGTGCCGGGTGACGGATTCCCTCTTTACTGAAGCGGTTGATTTCGAAGACATGGCCAATAGTTAGACGACGAAGCTGACCGAAAGGGTGTGCATGTAGATAGAAGATCCAATATGAAGATTCCATCCCGTTGTTGCCACCTGATACAAGGGCATTACTATTACACATGATGTAGGTGCATATTCTGATAGCTTGGTGTGAGCAAAAAGACCCGATCAGTGGAAAACTTTTAGTGAAGATGTCATCATCAGGAATTATGTGAACGTTATCGAAAGAAATAGAATGTCCTCGTATCCAAACCACATCGTATGTGACGGTCTTTGTACACATGATAGGCTTACAAAATTAGAAACCTGCAAGCAGAAAAGAAGTATACCTATAATCTGCGCATATTTCTCTTTCGTTTTGGAATAAAGAAACTACAGCTCCATCCAATGTCCCTACTCGGAGAAAAAACATCACAAAATCGATCACCATTCATGAGCACATACAACAGCATGGTTATGTTGCGGACAAATACCTACGTATCCGAGACCACAAAATCTGCAAGCCAAAAGGCAGACTATGGTCCCATACTATGAGCCTCTACGAAATGGGAGAATATAATTCACAACTTGAGCCATCCTGACGTGATTAGATTATACATTATTAATGACATTATTGCTTCCTCAAAGAAATCGGGTAGCCTGAACCAACTTTTTATAAATATTGTCGGATTTGTAGCCGTACAAAATAACCGGAGTATCTCAAAGTATTTTATTGTTACCTTTTCATCTTTACAAGCGCTATTCATTCATATTTTAACGCAATTACACGTAGCTTGCGCTAGTGCAGACAAACAAAGTCAAGGTTACATTTACAGGGTAGGATTTACAGTAATAGGATTCCACATAAGTGCGAGGCGACGAAGTGCTGCTCTGCAGAGAGTTCTAGCAGCAATGGTATGCGGGAAAGTAGTCAGTGATTCACGAGAGCATACATGTACATTCCCTTCATTGCGACATCAGCTGCTCATCTTCGAGGAGGACGATTGGCAGTTGGCACGTTCAGGAAGTCGTTGTCTTGTATTGAGTTCAGCTTCTTCCACACCTGGTTCGGAGATTGGAAGACAGGTAGATGGCGACAGCTCTAGTGGGTAGAGCACGATTCGTTTTTCCGGTTGAGGTTCGGAGATACGCGGCACGACATTGTCCATCTTCACCGACAATCAGATTTGCTATGATACCAGCCTTCCACTTAAGCCGTGGTAAAATAACATCATGTATTAAGACCGGGAGAAGGAGAAGGAGAGGTCATTCATCCTATTAATTTGATATGAATGGCATTCACGGATGACGGAGAAATATTCTGATTGGAAACGCTGAATGAAATGGCGTTGAAGAAGGGTGCGGCGCTTACTCATGCGATTCATCAAATGCTTATCAGAGCTGTCACTAGGTGACATGCCACGCTCAATCACGCGTAATTCACGCGTAAACCACGCGTAATTACACATGACCCTAAACATCCGTGGCTATGCGGAACATTGCTGCAACATCTGTTATATAAGTTAGTATAGTTGGCAGTCCTGTTATATAGACTTTGTGTCTCATGTGTCTGCATGTATCAGAGGCTAAATAATGTGATAGGACCTGAATTTCATGGTCAGGGAAGACAGAACATGCTTAGCGGTTCATCCGTATTTCAAGCGGCAACGGAGACAACCGTAGACGACGCGCAAACTACATGTATAAGCGCTCGCCCGCGCGTATTCATAAACATTTCCCATGTTTTGACAGCATCAGATCAAGTGAATTCTGACTGTTAGTGCAGCGCGTATGTACGCGGGTAGAAGATTAGAATGTAACCTTAACCACAGATGTTTGGGGTGTTCCGTAATTACGCGTGAATTACACGTGGCATGTCACCTAGTGATAGGTGTCATCTGCGTCTTCATAATCATAGCTGATTTGTGGATGAGGAAGTAAAGTGGGATTATATCCGTAAAGCATATTAGCAGGAGCTTGTGGTTCTAATTCGTTTGGTGAATTCTCTAGAGGAGTGAGAGGACGAGTGTTCAGAACACATTTAATTTCCTTCAGTAACACACGTAATTGGTCAAATGTAATGCATGAACAACCCAGTGTATTTTCAAACTCATCTTCACGACTCCTACGAAGCGTTCATAAAATTCGCCCCCCCCCCCTATGGCGCTTCAACAGGAATGTTTCTGAACGTCAGCTCATTCCAACATTTCCTTTGTATTCCTTGCTTAGAGAAAGATGACTCAGTGTCTGCTGTCCAAAGAAGAGAATACAATTTCTGAATTTCATGGTGAGCCTTTTTGAACGTCTTGGCATTATCTGATGCAACCAGGTTTGGTGTTCCGTAATCTGTACAATGGCAACTTCATTTATTAAAAATAACTTCTCATCCTTTGTAGATTTACTTCTAGGCTTTATTGCTTGATTCGTGATGTCTCTGGCATAAAGATTAATTTTCATAAGTAGTATATACCTTAGAAAGCTAATATTCACATCATACTGCTTAGCAATAAATCATGAGCAATTGAAAAAAAATCGAGTATTCAAAGAATACTGATCTTGTGCTTAAGCAGTCTATAGATATGTTTATCTCATTTTCATCCCATGCTATTAACCCTCTACCGGGCGTTGCAGCAAATTTGCTACAAACTATATAACATGCATTTTCTACCCCTACACTTACCTGAATGTTACATTTCGAGTTTTAAATGAAAGAAAAGGTCTTAAGCAATTTTAAGAATTGAAAGTAATGCACCCATGGCATCAATTTGCGTACAAATAAACATATAAACAATATAACAAATAAACAGATAAACAATAGTATTATCTGAAGTTGATAATTTCAATAATGACCGGTTAAATGGTGAGTTATTGTCGTGTCTTACATATGATCAGCCATGAGCTAGTGTAGCATTTTACGTGTTAAGAGATCAGAAGAAATGCATAGTGACATTACTTGACATTGATCAGCGTTTTCTTGTGATTAATTCATAACGTTATTCGTTTGTAGCAAATTTGCTACAATGCCCGGTAGAGGTTCGGAAACAATAACAAATTTTGGAGCAAAAACAATAGCAAAAATATACTTATTCGCCGAGGTGAGGAAGTCTTCCTGATATCATAATCGATATATCACGTGATATGCATCACTCAATACATCAAATCTTCCCATTGTAAGGACTGCAATCTCCGTTAAATTGGAAACATAGGATTTCTTTGATCGGGTCAAAATATCAATGGTAATTCTCTATCTTGCAATGTTTAATTAAGAACTATCCGATATCTCAGTTTAGGTATCCAAAGTCGTTTCCAAATCTTAGAATAGAAAGATATGAGAGTTTCCACGCTTACAGTCTTTGTTCCCACGCTTTGTATTGACGTCATTCCCGCTTGGGTGCATATCAGTCGTTACTTGTGGACATAGCGATTTTCTGTGAAAGTCATCGTTATGGAACGTCGTACAAGATTTAGAAAACTTGGAGTGGAGGAAGTGGTACAATTAATTCTCGAACCACAGTCTGACTCAGAAATTTCTGATGTTAGTGATTCCTCAGATATTGAGGATAGTGAGAATAATCTACCTGTGTCAACTACTTCGGAAGCTTTGGAAACCTCGAGTGGTAATATGGACGACGCAAGTGACATTGTTGAGCAAAGACCTGAAAACGTAGCTGCTAACCATGTTTTCAAATGGAGAAAGATAGTTCCTCCGGTCGTCGATATCCCCTTTTCTGACTCTTTCTCTCCTCCACCGGACAGCATAATGACTCCACTGGAATATTTCAAGCTATTTTGGGATGACGAGGCATTGAGAATATTGACCGAAGAAACAAATCGATACAGTATAGAAGTATCCGGCAACTGTCTAAATATATCTTCACAGGAATTGGAACAGTTTCTCGGAATTCAAATTCAAATGGCAATAGTAAAAATGCCAAATTATAAGATGCATTGGAGCTCATTCTGTCGGTACGAGCCTATCGCCGCTATCATGTCATTGAAAAGGTATAAATCGATTAGATCTTTTTTACACGTCATCGATAACTCTAAAAGGGAAAATGCACAATACAAAAATGATAAACTTTTTAAGGTCAGACCTTTACTCGATATTATTCGCAGGAACTTCATGAAAATTGAACCGGAACTTGACCAAGCAATCGACGAACAGATCATCCCTGTAAAAACTAAGCGAAGTGGTGGAATTCGGCAGTATAATCCCAAAAAGATACATAAATGGGGCTTCAAAAACTTGGTACGCGCTGGTAAATCTGGATTTATTTACGATTTTTCCTCTACTCCGGTAAAGACAGTGCAGGTGCTGATAACTGCAATGCCACAAATACTGTTCTTCGACTTGTTTCTGATTTACCGAAAAATCATGGTTACCGTTTATTCTTCGATAATTGGTTTTGTACTTTGAGTCTGATGCTTCAACTTCAAAGTACATGTATGGGAATACTTTGTACGGCAACGATTCGATCAAACAGACTCGGCTCTTGTACATTGTCTTCGGATGCTGATTTAAAAGCACGTGGTCGGGGTGCTTTTGATTACAGAACCGACAAGAATTCTGGCATCCATGTCGTTAAATGGATAGATAACAAGTCTGTCCTTCTCACATCGACTTTTGCAGGAGTATCTTGTTCGAATACCGTTGAAAGATGGAATGGTAAAGAAAAAACACATGTTCAAGTTCAGCAACCCGATATCGTACGTGAGTATAACTCATCTATGGGAGGTGTAGATTTGGCAGATATGCTGATATCACTCTATCGAACGACTATCATCTCGAAGAAAAGATGGTACTTGAAAATTATTTTTCTTTGTTTAGACATGTGTAAAATCAATGGCTCGCTTTTGTATCGTCGACATTGTGACCAGCAAGGTATTGAAAACAAGCATCAACTGAGACTACTGGATTTTACTGCACAAATTTCAGCCGGTTTACGTGTGGCTGGTAAGTCAACTGAGAAAATGGTCGGTCGTCCTAGAAAAAGAAGTTTAACTCCCTTATCTGTTGGGCGGGCCTCTTCTCATCCAAAGCCGACAGATGATATCATTCGCGATGGATTTCATCATTGGCCAGTTTATGGTGGCAAACGAAATCGCTGTCGGAAATGTCTGATAGGATTTATCGAGGTGTATTGCTCCAAATGCAACATGTGTCTTTGTCTCAACAAAAGCACAAACTGCTTCTATGAATATCATGTCTAGATTCTTGAATATTTTATGCTTTTCATAGAATTGTTGTAATTGTAATTGTATCTTTGTTTTATATCTCGTGGAAATACCATTTTGATACTGGATTTTTGTGGTTTTATCCTTTTATGTAGAAGTAAACTAAGTATGATATAAATCCTTATGTAAAGAACTGGTACAGATACGTATATAAATTAGATACATACTATAGTATGCATGTAAATGAGAAGTCTGAAACTTTTCAGTAGAATATCAACTTCTTAGTCTGTAGCTTAGAAATCTTTGATATTGGAATTGATTCATATAGTTATTCATAAATAATTAAAAATACTTTGTCAACTCGAAACAATATTCATACGAACCCATGATAAATGCTCGAATTTACATGTGATGGGTCAATAATACTTATTACGATAATATGCTAACTTGTAGGCCTATAGATATTTAACAGCTTATTATAAATGAGGTTTACTACATGTAGTTATCGATAACTTTATTGGTAGATATATTCTATGTCAGAAAACGTGCTCAGCATTAATAAGGAAAGGTGTTCGATTAGTTAATCTTCGATATTTTATTACGTAGTTCATGACCCCTACCGGGCAATGTAGCAAATTTGCTACAAATTCTAAAGTCCAGGTAATTGTTCAAAACCAAAATCCAACGGTCGTAATGTGATGTTTCGAGATTCTGTAGAAGGTAAAAAATAACAAATAATTTTTTTTTCGAATATTTCAAAATGTGCCCGGTAGAGGGTTACATTCATACATGCAGTTTCAAAAAATGTATGCCTACTATTACAGTATGACGAATAGTGACTGCGAGTAAATTACTCCGGAAATTAGATTTCAATTCGGCTATATAATCTGCGTGAACAGACTCTGTGGCTTGTTCACAAAGTCTCCAACTAATACTGAGCCGAGCATCGCCGAAGCTGGCTCATCACGCATGCGTATAATAAAGTTCTTGACATCTTGTACCGGAAATTTTCAAGTACCAGCTGCACATGTATCATTTTGATAGCTGTATTTTGTGCCCGATTTCTCACAAAGCCTGAAGATCGCACAGAATGCAGTGAAGAGATCACTGAAAATTCTTGGTTTGGACAGTCACAGTATATAACATGGATTGGCCGGCCATGAGCCTGAATACTCAAGGCTATAAGAGCTTAATATATTCCCGCATTGTTATGAACTGGTTCCGGTATCTTATTAACTTTGTATTTTGAAGAAAGTGCAATTATTGCTGGTACAGTGTTACTTCACAGTTATCACACACAGTCACTCGGTTACAAACTACACCGGTAAGTAGTGCAGTCTAAATTGTCATCCGATCTCCTTTATCAATTACAAATGCATAATTATATTAAGATTTTATAATTAAATTGAAAAATAGAACAACGCGACTCTTTTTCCTCATCCCACTAGCCCGCGATCTGAATGGAGGCATACTGAAGTTGAGAGGGTTCACATACTTTACACATGCGGTAACAGAGGCTGAGGCCTTTTTGGAGTCTAAAGAGATGCATCTTTGATGACAGGGGGTAAGGTTGGCATAATCAGAGTAACAGCTCATAAAAGGAACGGCGTATTCCTTCTGAAGTCACAAATGTGGCTGTGAAGAGCAATTTTGATGTAAAATGATCCGATACCAGGACCGGCACTAATTCTCACGACTCCCAATACCGAACCGATACCCGTACTCCAGCATTTCTAGCAAGACCGGCTCCGAAACGGTACGGGGATTGAATTCTAGCACCAAAATCGTCACTCGGGTCGTATTCTGTCTCAGGTGGTGAGTGCTAACAACTGGAAATGACGGTTTGCTGTGTTCCTGCACATCGAAGTGGGTGCAGTGTAACGATAAATGATACTGCAAACCAACCTGTTACATTTCATCGATCCCTCTTGATGAACTAACCTATGACATCAATTTGGAGCAAAAGCGTCCTCACCGACAGTGCTTTGAGCATTAGCGAACGTCTATTATTTTCTCCGCCTTTACTTAGAATCCTGTCAACGCATGTCAGCCTCTGCGACTGTGCTTTGAGTCCAGCCAACGTTTTCCATCATCTCCGACTGCACTTTGAGTCTTGTGCATATTTTATTGATCAAGATGCATTTGTGTTTAATTGTCAAAGCAGTTTTTCGATGGATGAGTATATGTGATATACCGGGTTAGACATGCCGCATGGGATTTTCGATAAGCACGAGTCAAGTACTGTGCTTTCGAACACAATGAGTTCTAAAACAAGCACTAATATTTTTGAACTCAGAGAGTACTAGATTCTGTAACTCATTTGGGACTTTATGAATAATAGTGTATCCTTTCAGTGCTGATCTATATTTTTTGATATGCGTTACAAAAAAATCATTATTTTATTGTCAATGTGAATAAAACCTTTATTTACCCTAAAAGATGAAGGGTGTGATGAAAATGAAATTCTTAAATATTAAAAAAAAATTTCATTCGCAGCGCATCGTTATGTACACATAGGAAATGGAATTATTTTGCCACTGACGATGATGAATCGGAAGAAAAGTAGATAAATTCGACGCAGATTGAACAAATTTGACACATAGTCGAACATTTCATAGTGACCATACGCCTAAACGACAATCCCAACTCTTTGGCAGTATACATCAGCCTGAACAATCTGATTCCTGATTATACGATTCTTGTAAATGTAAACAATGACAATTGCAATTATTCATATTGAAATCATCGTTGCATATCGTCATTGTCGCGACAGTGTCTAATATGTGATTTCAAGGTTGTTGGTTAATACCTACTATGTGTCAAGTTACAAACTTTTCAGGAGAAGCAAAACAATAGAATGTAGATTGCGATACTAACAAAAAATGGGAACAATCTTAGCCTGTTCCTTTAACATCCTTCTACTATTGACAAGATATTTTCAAATGTAAATTGAATTCAAGAAGGGGGGTTGCAGTTGAGTGTAATTCATATTATGAATGCACATGTTGGATATTATACCTTTTCCATAGCTGCTGTACTTTGCATATCTGATGTCAATTTTCCATTCACGCAATGTCAATCAAGGAAATAAAATAATCAATCTGACTGCAGACGCTTTATTGCAATGTATTCGATCAACAACATTGTTATGTTTTCCAATGTCTCTTTAGAAATAAACAACTTTTGACATTTGAATGCATTGAATTCAGAATATCTCTATCAATTGTTCCACAGTTAATGGCAAAATTTACATACTTGATGTCAATGTGCAGATATCTACATGTACATATCAACTTTAAATTTAATTGTAATTAAATACTCATCTTTCACCCGTGAGGTTTCCTCATTATTGGAGGATGAGGACATTGTGATCATTCGAGACAATGCCCCATTACATAAAGATGTGCCACATTTTAAAGATGACAGTAGTTAGAATTGCGGACGCACTGATAGTGGATGCGAACA
>CAJQUW010012761.1:0-71800 GCA_907163375.1 Prostheceraeus crozeri
TATATATATTACACACTATTGTCAAATAACTTTTTCGGTAATACCAGTCGTGAATATTTTTTGTTTGATAGAGTGTCATTTAACTAGGTTAGCTTTATTGTAAAATTTTTGCTCCACGAGATTGTCGTCGTTGCTACTTGTCTAGCAACATTAACAGGACGTTTAGTTAGCTCTACTTTATGAACCAAGCTGATAAGCATCAATTCATTCAAACGATGGTTTTCATGCAATCATGTTGACTTATATATCTCAAACAGAACTATTTTTGCGTTCATGAATTATGCTTATTGATTATTCATGAAATGCCTTAGACTTACGTGTATTAAAATCGAATTCAGTATTGAAAGTATGACTCTTGAATGCCATTATCTCACTACTTACAAAACAGTAGTAAGTAGAATGCAGCATTAGTGTGATCTGTATTGACAAAATGCCTTAAATCAACATATTTTAGACATCATTATTGCTTTCTTTTGACATTTTGCTGGTATGTCTTTAGAATGCAAAGCATACCACATTTGCAATAACATACGAAAAGCATACAAATAGATATAGAAATATATCAAAAAATATTTTGGTATGCATCCTTCGTATGTGATTGGTATTGAGCGATTTACAGTGTACTTGCGAATTACAATTTACAATCTATCACTTAAATGCAACGCCTACACTTGACACGAAGGAATATCCAAACGTGGTTCAGATAAAATAAGCTCATAGCTATGTCACTACCTACAAGATGAAGATACTCCTAACATTACCACTGCATTTGCTTTGCTACCTTTAGCGGTCATAATCGTAACACTACCATTCCTGCGATGCTCCTATTATTTATTCAGCACTGACTTTGCATTCAACAGCTCTCTAGTTTTTTTAGCGTAACCACGGAGAAAATGAGAGAGATGCCTTTCATTCAAGGGTGGAACGTGCCCTTTCAAAGCAACCAGAAGTAATGATTCCATGTCAACTGACTTAACCATACACGCATGTCGCCATAAAGCAGAGAACATAGTTCATGAATTATGCACACATGAAGTTTCGGATTGGAAATTATTAGCCCGAACACAGGGCTTACTAAAATTAAGAATCGGTCATGATTTGCTATAATTTGGCTGAACTAGCGTAAAATGTCCTGCTGGCACATAAGAACAGACATCTGCAACTCAAAGTGTCTCATACTGATGAGGAGTATTCGATATTAAGCTACAGAGAACAGATGATAAAGAAGGATTTTACAAATCCTGAACAAGTTTATCAGTTTGCACCGAAAATTCCATCGGCAAAAAACCAAGATTTGAAGTCACTAATAAGTGCGGCTGACACCTGTAATATGTCATCCTGACCACACGTGCTTTTATAATTCACTCCTTCATTAAATTTACTAATGCAGGACTTCATGATCAAACTTGCAAAAAAATGTTTTAAATTGCTGGGGATATGGATGTATGCATGTAGGCGAAATAAGTTCTCTACATAAACATGATTTCGATTGTCATGCAACTGCAGCATCGCTATCATTGTAGTAAAAGTAACGAAAAATGGTTGACGAACAGGCGTATAAGGGCTTATGCAGGAATTAGCGTGAAATGTTGGGCTTACAATTGGGTGTATGTAGCATTCAAAGTTTGAAATCATGCTTGTTGCAATTTAGGTATTAATAATCAATAAACGGAAGGTACCTCTGAGTTCATCACATCCAGAATCGGTATGTGTCCGAAAATCATTCCGTTTTGTGAAATTTGAATATGCCTTCTTAGGCTTCGAAGAAAGTGCAAAACTTAAAGTCGAATTTTCTCAAAACTAAAAATTTGCGGATACGCCCCTTCGTCAACCTAGGGACGAATTAATACTAATAACATATAGAGTAACTTACACCAGTACAGAGTGGGAAACGAAATGCATATAAAGTTTAGACAACCCAACTTTTGAAGGGATTGGAAATAAATAAAAAATTATAGTCAATTTTATTTTACAATCAAAGAACTAAAAATGAGAGTTCGTCACAGACATGACGTGACGCTAACTGAAAATTAAAAATGGTGAAAATCAATAAACCTAAGAAACCAAAAAAAGATCGCTTTGTACGGAGTCATCAGGGAGGAACCATGTGGCTGCATGAAGCAAGGTTTCGGCCCCTAACCTCCAACCTATACCACATGGGTCACAAAATTCAGATTTAAAGCAACGGACAAATGGGGTATACGGCGGAGAGGGTTGCGAGTCCCATTACAATCCATCCTTCCAAAAGGAGAAAGAAATTCATTCAACCAATGTCCTCCAATTTAGATTTAACATCATCTGAAGAATCGGAAGAAGATGTTGACAGCGAGTCTCAAGAGTCAGATCATCCATCCGATCGATCCACTAAAACTAGAGGAAAATATCATAAGACAAATGCAGCTACCAAACTAGTGGTATCTTCGAAGTTATCAACTCGCAAGGCAGCAAATGTGTGTGATCAACTGTCAGAATCTTTAGTAGATATTCACACACCTACACAGTTCGGCATGTATAAGTATACCATCAAAGAGGCGAGAAAACTTAAAGATGAAATGAAAGAGACTTTGAGTGAGGAACATTGGTCGCTACATTTCGATGGCAAGTATTGGTTTTAAAAAATGAACACAGAGAAATCAAGCTAAATAATTTTACTTGAACTACCCAATGGGAAGTCTGATGCGGTTTTCCAAGAAATTACAGCAGTCTTTGATGAATATAAGCTGTGGAGGAGCATCAGGATGATTGCTGCTGTCACAATTAATGTCAATACTGGAAGATGAAATGGAATTGTCATTCAATTGCAAAAGTTATTTGGCATAAAACAACTAGAAATACCGCAATTTGTTGGTTGTCAATATACCACCATATTCTCGATCGAGCGCTTCGTTCGGTGATGGATGACAAAACTCGGCGGCAACAATACTTCACCCAATATAGAATATCAATTCGTTCTTAAGGTTTTGAAGAACTACTGACTATTGACGGCGAATTTCAATAATGGAAATGAAGGTATCACAGAAACAGCAGGATGGCGTGGCAATATGAAATATTTATTTCATTTCACCAGAGTTTCCTATTATTTGACAGAACCAATAGGTTTCCTAAAATGCATTCCAGAGAATACCGAATTTAAGTAAAGCAAGATGGAGCGCCGGGCAATCCTCGCTGACATTCTTTTACCAGAGAGAAGAGCCTCATTGCATGAAGTTTGCCGTCTTATTTCGAGTGTGTGGGCTGATCTTTGATTTATTAACCAATTGTACAATGCAACTGAGTATCAAACATTATGTAACAACAACTTGCAGAATCAGCAAAATTGACATCTGTTAAAAACTTTTGGTATCTTCAAGACTGGAAATTCCAAAACTAATAAGTGCCGAACGCGCCATAAATTGCCTTCAAAATATCTATGACTTTTGCAGAAAGAAGGAGACTGTTCAGTTAAAGCTTCTATTGTATAAACAAAGAATGAAATGGGTGGTAATTTTTACTTTGAATATTCAGATGAGATTATTGTGAAATATTCGAATTGTTGATCAATGAAATTAGATGATAGTAAGTGATTCGTATATACCCTTTCATTAATGACAAATTAACTTAACAGCATCAGAAAATAATTATTTTAGAAGAAAAACTGGTAGAAATCACTTTTTTGTTAAAAAATGCAATTTTTACGATTTTCATTTTTAGTTGGGGTGATTTTTTTTCGATGAAATTAAAATAAAGCATATTTTTGTTAGTTTTGATGAAAAGTTCATCAATTCATGAGGAATGTAGGGTTAGAAAAAGTCAGCGAAAATGGGAGAAACTATCAAGAGATCTACTTCTTTGCACTCAAAAGGGATAATAGTGATAACTTCCCTGTCCACCTTAACAACCAAATCATCGACTTTCAAGAATCTCGAACAAAAGGATTCAACTATAGATGTCAACTCTGGGCTTAGTACCTTTCGTTTAATTAGAGAAAACATGCGAAATTTCATTTTAGCCAAAAACTGCGATCTGCTTCCCATTGGATTTACATGTGTTTTTCTTTGATCCTGTCTGACAAGAAGAGGAACTCACTAGAACTCGACAGACGTGCCGATTCGTAGTAGGCAGAAGATGTGCATCATTCTTTGAAAGTCTCATTTTCGGCCTCGTTCCCTGCAGTAACTCGTTCTGGCTGCTGGACTATGATGGAAATTTCTATTGTTACATTCAAGTGAACTAGCTGCATAAAAACGTTAATGCTTCTCTATCCGCAGAATAGTTTTCTGATATCAAACTGGCTCAGATGTATTCAGCTTCCATTGATGATGGCTGACTATGCCTTGTTCAGTCTCTCATTACTAAAAAAATACCTGAAGTAACTTAGGACAATTGCTTATTCCCTTTGATCACAAAAGCAAATAAAATTTCATCACAATGTGTAATGAGAAGTGATCTGAGCAAAAATCTAAATCTCAGCAAAATATATACGAACATGTCATGGGAATGAACGTCATGCATGAGAAAAGCATGACAAATGAAGAAATTGAGGTTGTACTTGTCATAAATCACCCTAATCAGTTTCACGGTGCATTCGCACAACCGACAAACAACTGGAACGAGCCAGTGATTACTACGGCAACCCAAATTGTTACTTAAAAATCCAAACATACTGCCTCAAAATGAAAAATTTACCCCTAAGATATTCCGATTCGGCAATATACCTCCGAATTGTTGCTGCTCTATATTTGTCGCATGATAGATTTATTAGGGGCCCCAATATACAATATAAGCTTTTATCTCAGTTAAATGTGCATCTTTCTTTTGAAATTCACTAATTTCTTTAAAGAAAAAAGAACAACATCTTTAATATCCAAACATATAAACTTTACAATTGCAAACTGCTGCAATATCTTGCATTTTCATTGTACATACTGTAATATTACACGTAGGTCTGCATATGTACGTTTACTCATTTTTTACAGAATTGTGGTGAAGTAAAGCGTACGGTATTTCAAGATGTCTTCTGGAAGAAAGTTGCAATCACCTGCTAGAAACTTTCTTAGCATGCTAAAGCTTCTTTCAACGGACACCGAAGGGGAATGTGCCCGAAGTAGCTTTGCATACAAATTAGGAGAAACATCTGAGATTTCATTCCTTTGAATACGTGTTTGAATTCATGACTTAATGCTACAAATGTCACTTTCAAATGTGAGTCCACTCAAATCGCGATAAGCCTCAGCAGCGGATTCCATCTTGCGATTCATTTCTATCAATTGCGCATCGTTTGACTTTGTAATTACAAGTATGTCGCACAGTGATGGCTCTGTAACAGATTCCTTGGTATTTTTGACGGTTTTACCATTGCCTTCATTGCTTCCAACGATTTTTCGTACGCGGGATAAATTTGCCGAATAAGATATAGTGGCTTTCAACCACGTTTCCCACCTTGTACTGGTTCAGGTGGGCAACCGATGTTAAGAATCTGGTATTAAGTCACATAATTATTATACTCTGATCACAAAAATTCAATTTTCGGAAACATATCCTTTATTTTCACCTAACACTAAGATTGTAACTTTATATGACTTTATGTTACCTTCTATTACTTGGGTTGCCCTATAGTGATTACATAACCGCTGGATCATCAAAGTCGACCGTCGATTTGGGCGAGGAACTCGTTTCAGCCCCTTCTAAAACTGAAAAGTTTTAGTGACTTCTGAACATAACGAAAAGCAGCGAAGTACAGATTACAGATGAAATGTTTTTCAAAAAACAGAACTAAATTTAATACAAAGCCACAACTGTATTGAGGAGGACAAATCAAATTTAAATTCTTTGAAGGAAAAAGACAAGTTTGCTTGAGCGGCCCTTTCACAATCGTACATTTCCCTTTTGATTTTAGCCATTAATGTACAATTTAATTTAAATAGCAATTATTCATGAATGTAGATGTTTATCACTGTTTAGGCCTACTTGCGTGGTGTGTATTCATGGTCATAGAAGTGGATAATAGTACACTAGAATGGAAGTTTGATATCTTGCCTATGTACAATGATGGCACATGGAAAAATCTATGGTTTGTAGATCAGATTCGATCTAAAACATTGTATCATAGTGAAACTTTTTTCCAAGTTGGTTGTGGAAGTTGTTGACAGCAAATTACAGGATTTTTATGAAGAGAATTGCAAGTGAGATGGCGGCATTGTTTCATGTGAAATAGCCTACTATTCCATGGATTAATATAGTGTGTCGATTTGTAGCAGTCACTGACAACAATTTTCCAATGTTTCAATATTAGAATGAGAATTAAAAATTGGTTCACAAAGTTATAATTGAAAGTGATCGGTGTGCTGTTTGTAAGAACATCTGAAGTATTCACCGATAGAAAGTCTAATTATTGGAGAATTTCTTCTTCAGATGGCTAAGAAACCTGTCGCTTTTCTGGAATAAACACAATGAAAGTTTCTTTACCGACAGTAGTTAATAATGTGAACGCAAAAAGTGAGGATTAAAACGAGGATGCGAACATGGCGTTCCAAACATGTAAATATGAACATTTGAATTCGAACCGCGTTCCGATTGGGATTTGAATTTGAGTTCATGTTTCGAGGTTCGGTACAATCAATTGTGTACTGGGGTTGTAACAGCCTGTTCCGATTTTGAATTAAAGTGAGTGAATTAGAACAGGGATGCGAACATTTATTTCGGAACTTGAATAGATAGTTGTTTGTTTTGAGACTGCTTGCTCAAATGCGACAATTGTGGCCATTGTGACTATGATGACAATTTTATTTATTTTCATAATGCGTTCACAGATCAGAAATTATGTTCAATTATTTGCTAATCAGAATCCCATTTACAGAATTTGTGAAATAAAAACAAGAGGTTTACAATGTAAGTGTAATTAACCATAAAAAATGAAAGAAGGTAAGTCACGTCCCTCGGGGGACTCCGTTAACTTCAAGAAGTCCTCGGCCCATTCGAGGAATGTTGCATTGTTTGTGAAGTCGTGATCACACTCGTGTATAGGGCACTTCGCCGACAGTCCTTTTCTCCTTTGGAGTGCTGTCACTGTTAAAGTCTTCCAGAGTTCCACTTTGCATCCGCAACACAAATTAATCTTCGCATCCAACGCTCCACCCATAATTATTTGGCTTTCATTGTGGTAACAGAACAGTTGTTTCTGGGTACTCATCATGAAGTAGATTCGTAATAGATTCCTCATGTCTACTCAAGTCACGAGGATTAGAACTTGCTTAATTGGAACAATGTCATCCTTATATATCCCTTTAGGGAAAATCGGAACCTCTCTGATTGGCTGTTGGGAATTCCTTTGTTTAAAAAGTATATAAGTCCTAGCTGTGTACCAATTCTCATTAAAGGTTCTAATCCTCAAGTACCATACTGAAAGTCATCTCTTATAATTACGCTAACCATGCATAGTATCAATACACCTCCCGCTTCTCCAGCTGAAGTTGAAAGGATCGAATCGGAACAGGTATTCGGAACAGGACCCATAACTCCTCCGGAGTCATCCGAAGATGAGAATTGCATGGTACAGATTAGTGTGTTCGAAACACCGGTGGAGGCCTTGATAACGGTGAAGACACGCTGTGGAAGAGATGTTCGGAATGCGCCCAGGAGGATCCACACGAAGCGAATATGTGTGCGTATGGAACCCGATGAGAAAAATCTCACAACTGCGCTGGAGTTCAGCATTATAGAACCACCAACGCCTCGCCGCTGCCCTGGTGCCCCCAAGAAAACAAGAGTCAACGAACAATCTTGTTTTTATAATTTCACAAATCGAATTTCTGATAGGATTTGAATGGGAACTGGGGATAGATATATTCATCTCTGAAATAGCTACCTATAAGTATTTCTAAGTTTAATATTTCGAAGATATATATTTCAAATCACTTGTTTGAGACTTTGAAACAGCACCGAACATACTAGAACAAATTTGAAATGAATATTAATGTGTAATTCAAATGATAGTCAAATTGGATGAAAGTTTGAATAGATTTACAGTGTTTTTGAATGCTTTTTTTCACCTTAGGATGATATCATACATATTGCATACAATACATCATTAGCTAGAGAATGAAAAGATCTTTCTAATGATATAAGGTATGTACCCATTCGATGAAGAAATCCCTGTTGTATGCAAGTGTATGCAGGAAGAAAAAATTATGATTTCAATTTTTAAGTTTCTCAACAAAATTCTACCTATCTTTCAAAGGGCTATAGTTGCTTCGGATGGTGTCATACATATTGCATACAATACATCATTGGAATCAGAATGAAAAGAGCTTTCGAATGATATAACATATGTACCTATTCAATGAAAAAATCCTTGTTGTATGCAAGGACTTCTATAAATAATACTATGGCCAGGACGTTCGGTAGCGATTCAGTAGGGAAATTAATGTAGGCTGGTTATCTGAAGTTCCGATACTCCGTGTTGATTAAGAATTGCACCGATTAAGTACATTGGTTAAGTTACACGACAGGAATGGTGACAAATTTCTATCATAAGACGTTGCCTGTTACGTTGTTATTGTTCTCTACACGAGGATTGAGGAAGGTTATTGCTATCGATTTCCTCACCGACGCCTCGCAGTGCACGTATCACCGAGTTGATGCTGCGCCGTAACTTGACCCCGTCTTACTCTCAGCAGTCATTCGATGGAGTTAATCGTGTTGTGTCGACTATAGCTTGTCCATCTAGCTGACTGTGTCTTCGTCATATTCCATTTCATTTTTCTACTGCATTTCGACCGACGTAATGCCACGTAAATGTACAGTTGGATATTGTAAGTCCAATTATGACTCCACTAGCGAAAAAGTGACTGTCTTCGGTTTCCCACCCGATGAAGCTGAGCGACAGAGATGGCTTGACGCTCTACCGAATCGAGTCACGAAAGTAACCAGAAATATTGGTGTGTGTGCCAAGCACTGGTCATCAAATGCGGAGATGGTGCAGACAACTCGCTTTTCACGTCCCCGAGATCCACCGTCGATTTTTCTCAATTGCCCGCCATCAGTTTTACGGAGTGCTCCTTCCTCCCGGAATATTGAGTCGCGAAAGGTTAGTCTGACCACCAGAGGAACAATTCCTGACGAATGGGAAGAGTTTCAAAAGCGGGATAAGTTACCGGCATGGAATGATTTCACATTATCCATTCAGACATCTGACTTCGTGAAAGTGAACAAATTGTGTGTGACAGTAAGTCCTGATGACTCTTTCATCATTCTATCTCGTCTAATTGTTGATCTAGCAGATTTGTCGATCCGTATTTCTTCTAATTTTCATACTACAGCCTTTCATTTCCGCAATCAAATTGGCATCCGTGATCTTTTAGGATTTCAATGTAAGTTAAGTAGCTATTCACAAATTGAAGCCATAGTTGCTCGAGCACAAAATGTTTCTCTTGATGTTGATTCTTTGTTAAAACATACAGTTCGAGATGCAGAATCTATTATAGAACTATGTGATAATGCAGAGTGTAGTGATAAGCAACTGTTTTTATTGAGACAGTTATTGTATACTGTTGTGAAACCGCATGAATACTCTTCATCTACTTTAAAACTCTCAACTGAACTAATGCTAAATGGAAGAAAGACGTACGAATCATTTCGTAATATATTAACATTACCGAGTAGAAATACTGTTAAAGGTCATATCCATTGCTCCACCAAGATTGGAACTATTGAGGCTGCGAAAGAAACTTTGCAAACTGTTTTATCAGGCTTCACAGGTTTACAACGCAAACTATGTTTGTTATATGACGAGGTTTACATAAAACCTTCTGTAAGATACAGAAATGAACATGTCATCGGTTGGGCCGAAGATGATAATACAAAAGTCGCGAAGACAGTGCTAGCAGTCATGGCAAAACCACTGATGACCAAAGAAATTTTCGTTATCAGATTGGTGCCTATTCATTGCTTGACATCTGAATTTTTGCTCAAAATATTATTAGACATATTCAAGATAATAATCTCAGAATGTGACAGCGAAGTCTTCGCATTGATTTGTGATTGTCATTCAACGAATCGAAAAGTTTTTCAGTCTCTTAGAAAATTTGACGATGAACCTTGGCTTGGTCACCATTCGTCACTTGACAAAGACTTCTTTTTGTTATTCGATAGCGTTCATTTACTCAAGTCCATACGAAATAACTGGATATCCGAAAAAATGAAGGAAATTCGCATCCAATCACCAGATTCTGAAGATATTAAAGCCAAGTGGTCAGATGTCGTTGGCATCTACAAAAAAGAGTCATGCAATATTGTACGCCGCACAAAGTTGAGTCGTGATTCTTGTTTCCCTTCATCATTTGATCTACAGAAAGTTTCACTAGCTGTTAACGTTTTTCATGATAAAACCGTTGCGGCATTAGTCGAAGACGGGAAACAGGACACAGCAAAATTCGTGTCTTTGGTGTTGCGTTTCTGGAAAATAGTTAGCGTCAAGAACCCTGAGACGCATACATTTCTCAACGATCCTGATCGTAAACCTTTCAGTGAACCTTCTGATCCAAGGTTAGAATTCTTGGAGAACTTTGCCAATTCAATTTCCAAGATGCCAGGAAATAGCGCTGTTGGCCGTATTAAATCACTTACCACCATTACGCGTGATGCTCTTTGTCAGACAATTTATGCTCTTGTGACAATGACCAAAAAATTATTGAATGACAATGCATGTAGATTCGTATTGATGGGAATGTTCCAAACAGATCCCTTAGAAAGCGAATTTGGGATATACCGTCAGGCCAGCGGTGGCAACTTTCTTATTGGGTTTGAGCAGATTCTCAACACTGCTGAACTTCGCAGATTGGCACTCTTCTCAAAGTACGCCATTACTGAGACTGTGCAAACGGAACATATCCATTCTGACTGCTGTCAGTCCGATGTAAGCGACGAAGAGCTTGAGACTATAGATGAAATATTCATTCATGCAGAAGCACTGACGGTAGATGAAAAGACGTCTCTATTCTACATTTGCGGATACGTGGAATTTAAAGAAGGTGAGCAAGAAAATTAATCGTCATCGGATACATTTCCTACAGTAAGTCTCATACGATGATGAAAGTCATCCCAGTAGCCATTTATAATAGAATATAATGCTTACTAATTTAAATTATTAGTTAAAGTAGTCCTAAGGAGGACTGATGGCGTTCTCCAATCCGCAAGTGTACAAAGGCAATGCTACTGTAACCATTGGATTAATCAGTTCTTAAAAGAACTCAATGTAGCTTTCTCGTGGCAACGAATTAAAATTGATCAGCTTTGGCCCAATATCTGGTAAAAATGGAAATCTTAAGACTTGTAATACTACTCATTCTTGCTGTTAATATACTAATACCATAGATTCCAAACACTGCCGTATACACGTTCAAAACAGACTTCTAATATACTGTACCGACGACAGATGCTGATAGTGGAAATAGAATAAGACAATGGTCACCATAGGTTAAGGAAATTAAAAATGGATATTATAAAACAACAAGAAACCGATGAATAAAAATTGGAAAAGTGGAGGTAAAATATGGAAATACAACTATGCTACTACACTGATTACAAGTGAACTATATCTGACACTACACTAAGTGGATAAGTGGAAAGTGGATAATGGAGGTAAACAATAGAACTACAATGACACTCTACTACACCGAAAGCAATGAAACTATACACACTATACCTAAGACTACACATGGAAAATACTATTTCTTCACTTGAATTTGTTATCGCCAGTTTCTTCATCCGTCTATAGTACTTCATGTAATTCCACATTTCTTCATTTGAATTACAATACATCGACCACTACTTCAGCTACCGATTAAGGGATATAAAACATAATACTGCAGTCCGTCAGTCATCAGCAGGTACTCGTCTAGTTGTGTTTCGACCCCTAACCTGAACACTCAAACCCAGACGAGCGGGGTCCCACACATAGTGGCTGACAAAATACTGAATAGGTAATGATATGTCTTGAAAGATATGTGACAAAGATAAATCAGACATCATTCAATTGTTGCGTTTCCCACATGTAAACAGATCCTGTCATTAAATTCATCCCATCAATAAATACAGTATGCTTTTTGCGATCCTCACATGTAAACAAATCCTGTACATCAATCTTTGCCTTTTCGATTCCCACAAGTAAACAGATCCTGTTCATCCTCGAATCTCATAAAGATGTAATCGCTGTGTGATAAATATGTAATCCGCCTTTACACAAACTTCGCCTCATACATCAAGACTTAAGAATGGGAGCTCTCTCATCTCCCGTAAGCCACGCTAAGCGCTCTGTATTCACTCTTCACCGCCCACCCCCATATGATGGCTACAAGTCATTGTTAGTCGTTTATTCACCTATGCAGCAAGGCATTAAGGAAAATGTGAGTCGTTTGTTGGTCGCGTGCCTCATTGAAATTCACAGAGTGAAGTGAATTGTCGAGCCGAGAAAAGACCATATTTGTGAAGCGATTCATTATGCCTTGTGAGAGCCTTTTCTGTGTAACTCATCAAGTCATGCTGAGAATAACCTCTAGATTTCATGATATTTAGTGTCTTGTTAGTTTTGTGTACAGCATCTTGTAACTTCGAGCATATTCTACAATATCTGACTACCTGCGACGCGAATACATGAAGGGCCATCTGTAATGGGATCATGCTCTCTGGAAAAGTCAGTTGCACCACAGAGAAAGAGAAGTCATCTACCTTGTGATATACTGAAGTTCTCAAGCTGTTCTGTGAGATTTGTATTTTCACATCAAGGTAAACTACCTCTTTATTGTTATCACCATTTCTCTCCGCCAACAAGTCAGGTGGATAAATTCTTTGAATCAACGAATTAAAGTGTTTATAATTGACAACACATATATCGTCTATGTATCTTGATGTAGGTGATAACAAGCGTGCTAAATGATATTTCTTAGTCTTTATCAAATTTTGCATAAAAATATATTCGCAGTGTAAGAGGAATAGGTCAGCTAGGAGTGGACTAGAATTTCCTCCCATTGGAATGCCTTTAATCTGCCTGAAAACTAAATTACCGAATGTGACGTAGGTCTGTGATAATAGGAAATGTATGGCTTCTTTTAACTTCTGTTTATCAAAACAGTGATAACCACTATATTTTTTCATTGAGCAAAAGGACTTATCATATCCAATGCAAATAAATTTTCTATTTGAGGAATTAAACACCAAATCCATAATAGCGAATATGTGATCTTCAATCAATTTTTGATCAAGATTCGTATATAAGGTTGAAAAATCGAAAACTTGCAATGAATGAACTTGTGTCGAATTTAATCTGTGTAGAAATTCTTGTGTGGACTTTATACTCCAGAAGCAATCGAAACCGCTGTTTCTCTTAATTGCCATACAATATCTCTGAAAATTGTCACGCAAAATACTTAAGGCTGAATTTACTTTGATGGAAAGCTTTTTCGATGTGCATTGTCGTGCTCCTGCTATGAATCTAAATTTGCATGGAGTTTTGTGAAATTTTGGAATCCAATATAATTTTGGTAATTTTCTGTCTTTTTCACAGACAGATAGTTTAAACTCGCTTTTCATAATTGTTGTGTGTTGCTCAATTACATTCTGCGCTAAAATTTGCTCTGGACCATAGGTATCATTACCCGATATGTTCGACGTGGAAATATCAATTCCCAACTCGGCTAAGAGAATTTGGAGATAGAACTTTTTGCAAATAAAGCGCAGACTACAGTAACAGCTCATGCTTTACTCATTTAGTTAGTAGAGGGAAGCTTAAATTTCCGTCGGAGAATTTATTTGAATTTTCTTTGTTATGTTTTTCATTTTATAAAAAACACAAACAAACTTGCGCGATTAGGACAACAAAAATATTTCAGGTGTTACATGATCTCTTTCATTACAGCAACCCCATTTCTTCTTCATATTCTGTCTGTAAGAGATTAGCAAATATATTTTTCAAAGGTTTTGTCACTATGAAAACTGATATCTTGAATTCGGAAAAACATCGCAATCGGAAACAGAAATTCACAGAATAATGACTGTCATCACAATTTTATTTGTATTTCTATGTGTTATGACACTGCTGTTTGAACTTTTATGCCAATAGTGCATTTTTTGAAAAAATAACCTCATTGACCACTTCTGTTGTTCTTTTATTCGAAAAATAGGGCTGTATTTAGGTACTATAAACTGACAGTATGTCGATTGGATTTTGGGTTTTGTGTAAACTTATTTTATATAGGGCTTATAGCCCTAATTAACCGATAATTTATACTGAAGGAGAAACAACGGTACTTCTATTCTCCTCCCCCACAAATTCAAAGAGCTCTAGAAAACGCTAAATTTAACTAATGACTTTGAAATTGTACGATAAGATAGATATGGGTATGGACTGTATTCAGTTAAATTTTCTTTTCAATCTAATCAATACTTCAGGGGTAAGAGAAAATCTCATACCAGTTACCTTAGGAGACTATGGCAGATATCCGCCATTCGACTAGTGAAAGCCGCAACATCGATACGGTATTAGCAGATGACTAAGTGCAAAACAAATAAAGTCTCCTAGAAATCATCGACCTCGACAGCTTCAGTTGAATCTTAGGGAAGAATAACTTCTGAATAAGGCACAAAAGGATAAAGCACAGCTCGAATTTTAAGAATTTTGAAACTGGAAAGTTTCAACATGTTGGGGGGGGGGAAATTAACAATAACAATCAAAGACAATCAATTCATCGTCTTTGATAACAATGTAACAGGCAACGTCTTTTGATAGAAATTTGTCACCATTCCTGTCGTGTAACTTAATCAATGTACTTAATAGGAGCAATTCTTAATCAACACGGAGTACCGGAACTTCCGATAACCAGCCTACATTAATTTCCCTACTGAATCGCTACCGAACGTCCTGGCCATAGTATTATTTATAGAAGTCCTTGTTGTATGCAAGTGTATGCAACTGGAAAAAATTCTAAGTTTTTCTCAAAAATAACTAAGTTTCCAAGTTTTTGAAAATTTTCAAAGTTAAACTTTGATCACTCGAAATGACCATAATGCATAAACTTCCACATGAACTTGACCTTGACCTTTGACCTTCATACACTTCATACACGGCGGGGGGGGGCCTCAAAATTTCTCGGGCGCTTCGCGCCCTCGAAATTTTTCGGATTATAGGGTAAATAAATTTTCGAGTGCGCGAAGCGCACTCGAAAATTTATTTACCCATTGGCTCCGGGTGCCATAGCTATTCTTTTTTGCATAACTAAAACCTAACCCTAACCCTAACCTATTATTTGAATTTTGGCGCGAATTTAAAATTTCGAAATTTGGCGCGAAATTTGAAATTTAGATATTTCAGATTTTAATATTATCCCCAAGAGTTTTAAGACAATATTTTGGCGCGAAAATTAAACTTTAGAAATTGACATGCAATTCAAATATCTTAAAATATTGACTTCAAACATGTTGCCATATATATTTACGAATTGAATAATTGATTTGTATGTAATAATGTTCAAACTCTCTGAATTCATTTGAATTAACTTGCTTGTGTTTATAATAGATACATATAGTAGATTTTATACTATTTACAAGAGTCATATTCATAGCATTTGATTGCCATTCCATTCTAATGGATAAAATGAGCCAGCTGATTATTATTTTGTTTAAAATTGTCAAGTTTGTTTTGCTGTACCAAATTGATGACATGATGTCATCAAGTCTTTGTTCATGGTTCCTTTGTTGAATCTATATATAAAGAACTTGTAGAGCTCCGTTCTTCACTCAGTTTTGAATTATTTGGTGTGCATACAAGACCTCGTTCTCCGCTTCTCCGTTTCGTCGATTTACAATTATATTTCTGAAGTGAGTTTCATCATTTAGTATTTACTGCTTTCTAAGTTTGGGAAATAGGTACATTACTAACTTCTTATAACCAAATAGTTTAAAATACATGGTTGGCTTTTAGGATAGGAAACAACACAATGTTATATTATTAATCACAAATCTTTACTTCGTTTTTTTTTATTATAGCATATGAAATACACATGAATCAAGCGATCTTGATTGATGTAGTGTTTGAATTTAAATAAACATCACAAGATTTCGTTTCTAAATAATAAAACACTAACACATTAATTTCATTTTCAATCAGCTGTTCTTCTAATTAAAATACTTTTAATCAATCTCTACACTTTCGTTTTTTCGAAAAGTCAGTTTCGTTTCAATGTTTTTTTTCGAAATTAAATAACATTTACTCAGCTGATTCCAAACTTGATGTTTCTATATTAAAAACACCTCTTAAAAATTGATTTAAGAGTTCGAATCTCGGTTTCTGTTTCATCTTAATATTTTTCTAATTGAGATTATTAAACTTTTTAATATTACTTCTTTAAGTTTGGAAAATAGATTCATAAATGAGTTCTAATCTACAGAGAGATAAGAATATAACAAACGATAATTTCCTTTGTAGAAATGGTTCGAACGTCAAGCATTTCCCGACGGAGACTTATTTTTCATTATTGCAGTACTTGCAATTTGCCAGTTCGCCACGCTAGCAAAAGCAGTCATAAGGGTTGCTCTTTTAAGGAGGATGGTACATATCTGTATTGCCTTACATGTAAGGCATATCTGAAGAGTACTGAGAAGGCGAACAGTGAGGAAGATAAGACTTTTATTCAAGCCCATACTGCCTGTGCACTTGGTAATGGACGCAAAGGCATCAATTTGACCTCGACCGCAGAGAAGCGGAAATTGGAAAGATTGTTTGCCAAGGAGGACAGGCCGGCGACAGGGGTTTTGAGCCAAAGTGATGAGGTCGCGAAGACTTCTAAACCTCCAAAAAAGACGCGATCCATCAGAGTAAAGTCGAGAAAACTCATTGATAGTGACACGTCACTATCTGATTATGAAGTGAGTACTGTTAAATGCTTATTTTAAATTAGGTTTTAATGAAACAATGATGAATGCCACCTACGATTCTAGTGCAAGTATGCATGTAGTAAACATATTTTTTAACATTTCAGAGTTCAGAACTTCCAACGAAGAGTGCCAAGGTACTTTTAAAGAAATTGCCTACAGCAAGAGATGTAAGTATTTTACAGTTAAAATTTTTATGATTTTAAATATGTTTTACTACCAAACTCTTTCTTTCAGCATTTCAACAGTCTGCCACCTGTTCCGAAATTGACAATGGTGGAGAAAAAAGTGAATCCACATCCCGTAAGTAATTTTTACAAGGTCTATACGTATATAACTAGAAATTTTAAAACATTGTTAACTTTTCAGCTGTTTCAAAGTCTACCCCCTATTCCCAAGTTGAGAACGGTGGAAAATAATGGATGTCAGACACCTTTAAGTATGATTGTTGCAGTCTACACTCATGGAAATCTATCATGTCTTAATAATCACTCTCTAATCATTTTGTCTTTATTCCTATTGCAGGCAATTCGATCTTTATCACTGAAAAAGACTCGAGATCGCAGTGTCCTCTCAACGCCACCTACCTCAACGTCTATGGAGGACAATGAGGAAAAACCCTACACCATCCGCGAGTCCTCATCAGATGAGTCCTCTTCGGATGAGTCCTCTTCGTCAGCGACATCATCGCCAACTTCTTCTGATGATGACAGTGATGATGGCAGAATTGCTAAGGTAAGTACAATATAAGGAATGAATATGAAAGCAGATAATTGAAATGTAAAAGATTGTAACAGTTAAATTCTGATTTTAGAATAGTTCATACAACGTTGCGGTGGAAGGTGGATCTGATCATGAGATCGTCATGACTTCTAAGGTAAGATAGCTTTCAAACACTAGAAAACATGCTTACATTATTTAAATATTATTATATTGCTAATTCTACAAACATTATTAACTTCTTTCCCATATAATGATGCATGGATAATACAAATATTTTCTATTCTCATTACAGGATGCAGCGGTCTACGCATCACAGGAGGAAGAATCCTTCTCCAACATTCGATCGTCTCCAACCTGCAGCGTCCGCTTCCCCTTCACTCCTATACTGGAGTATAGGGGTGCATCACCACCGCCCACAACACAACCACCTACACCGGGGACTGCTCCTACGACTTCCCACGATCCTACTCCTCCTACTACACCATCACCTACGACTTCCCATGATCCTGCTCCCCTACGATCTCCAACACTACTATCCACGCTCCTGCTTCCATCATGCTGCGAACCAAGGAGTACAATGTCGATCTAGATGAATCCAATGACAATAGTGAGTTGAGACGCTGTGGGGAGCGACTGCGACTCGCTGAGGAAAGGGAAGCGAAGTTAAGGACTGAAAATCGTGATCTAATTCAATCTGTGCGAAATCTAACACAGTCAAACTTGCATATGGCATCACTCCTTTCAAGAGGCAACAAGCCTTTTGAAAAAGAGACTTTAGTGCATATTGAGTATGCAAATTCAAACATTGAAAAGGTGAGGCTGACTCACATGGAAGACAGGGGTGCTTGCTCTGCACAGTGTCAGTACATCAAGATGTGCCACAGTGGCATTGTAAAATGCATAAAAATGTAATGTAATGTACTTTACTTTTTTCTTTTGGAAAATGAAAATTGTTGTAAATCCTGAATTTTTTCCTTTATATCATCGATCGGTAATACTACATCTATCTCAAAAGTGAAGAGATCGGAACAAATTCTATTGGGTGGTAATAGCTCTGACGTCATAGAATGATGAAAATATATAAGGACTATCAAAAATTATAATCCTTATCATTTACTATTAAGAATGGTTGTCTGTTCCAAGTGTGGAAAATCTTTTACTCTTTATGGCAATTTGCAACGTCATGAAAAATTTTATAAGTTGGGGATAACATATAAGTGTAGCAAGTGTCCATATCAAACGAATAGGAAGGATAATCTAAAGCGACACAATCTAGTTTGCAATTTAAGTTCAAATTCTCAAAATATGTCAGTTGTTAATCAAGTAGAATCACAAAATAATCACATATCCAGATCTAGTATTGTTGAACCAACGTCTAGACATACGTCAACCAGCGCTTCAAATAATACCTTTATGCAATGTTGCTCCCATTGTGGCAAAAATTATAATTCTGTTAGCAAATTTCGTCAACATATGAATGTACATAATACAAAAAGTGAGATGAATATTCATAATAATCATGGAACTCTAAATCTCAGTGAAAGCGCACTTATTGGTCACGCTCGTGTATATGACATCACACCATCAACACATACAATCGACATTAATTCTTTTTTATTGAGTATGCGACCTATATTAGGGGACTTAGTGTCAAACCTTCTAGAACAATTTCAACTACGTGGCCGTCTAATTGCACAAATTCGTTATGTGCGATCAAATCCTCAAGAAGATGAAACGTTTCTCGCACACTTTACATCATCATCTACAAACTATATTTATGACTATGATACCTGGTTCCAAGATAATTTGAATAGTCTTTCAAGCCATATTGAAGCATTTGCAAATAAGGGTAGCAACTGGGTTATAGATGAAATACTTAATATTGAATTCAATGTTATTACCAGTCCACTACTATCCGGTGGACAAACATTTACTCTACCAAAGAGCTTGAAAGATTCTAAGGCTGTAATAAATGTACACTCAAATGCAAATGACTGTTTCAAGTATTCAGTTTTATCAATACTACATTATGATGAAGTACTTCACTCGAGAAATGAGATGAAATCATATAGCAAGTGGACATCTGATCTGAATATGGATGGCATTGCCACACCAGTATCAATAAAAGATATTTCTAGGTTTGAGAAAAATAATGACATCAAAATTAACATTCATTTTTATGAAAAAGGACTCAAAGGTGTTCGTTATAGTAGCAACTTTATTGGTAAACGAACTGTCAATATACTGTTAATTGTTAACAATGAACGCGCACATTATTGTGGAATCAGAAAGATATCGATACTATATAGGAAAATTAATAAAAGATTTAAACATTACTGTGATCGATGCACCCAATCGTTTACATATAAGACAACTCTTGACCGACATTATAAATTTTGTGTTCGAGGAAAAGCGCAAATAGAAAAAATGCCTAAACAACTAGAGGTAAGTACAAGTAGCATGGAATATCATCTAAGTCCACCTTTAGTAATTTATGCAGATATAGAGTGCTACATCGATAATAAAGTGCATAAACCTGCAGCAGTTGGAGTTTATCATGTTTGGCACAACGCTCTCCAATCAAAATTTGATAACGAATATTATGTCTTTAAAGGAGAAAATTGTATTATGAACTTCTTAAATCACCTAGAAAATGTAGCACAAAATTTGTATGACAATCAGCGTGCAATAAGTAGACAACCGATGTCTCTATCCCATGATGAAGACGAAAAACACAAAAGCGCACAGAGTTGCAGTAAATGTAAATCTAAGTTCAGTGATGATTGTATCAAAGTGAGAGATCATGATCATATAACAGGAAAATATAGACAAACATTATGTAGCAAATGCAACCTTCGATTGAAACTGAATAGGCGGGAACTGCCCATATTTTTCCACAACTTCAAGAATTATGACAGTCACATCGTTTGCTACAAAGCAATTGGAAAGAAGAAACCATGGAAATTAGAAGTGGTAGCAGCCACAGCTGAAAAATACATAACTTTATCCGCTAGTGTACCTGTGAACGAGTACAACGGAAAAACAATATATTTTAAATTAAAGTTCTTGGATTCTTTTCAATTTTTAAGTGCATCACTAAGTGAATTAGCAAAAGGATTACAAGTGTATAAGCATGTAGAAAAATTAAGAAACGAATTTCCACTGATTAATGATGACATCCTATATCAAAAGGGAGTGTTTCCCTACTCTTATTTCAAAAGTCTAAATACATTGTTGGAAAATAGTCTACCACCACAATGTGAATTCTATAATGATCTCACACGAGAGCATTGCTCAGACAAAGAATATGAACACGCTTGTAATGCGTGGATCGCTTTCAGTTGCTCCAATTTTGGTGATTACATGCTTGCATATCTCAAATTAGATGTGTTATTGCTGGCAGATATTTTTGAAGTCTTTAGATCATTGAGTCAAAATGAAGATGAGGTGGATCCTGTGCATTTTGTCAGCCTTCAAAACCTTAGTTTTACTTCAGCTTTGAGTTTTGCTTCATCTGATCCTCCACACTACATACAAGATGAAAACATGTACAATCTATTTGAAAGGGGAATAAGGGGAGGTATGACATTTACAAATATTCACCGAGCGCGTGCACGCATTACGGAATTACAAAATAATACAAATGAAAGCCGTCAGTTATCCTACATAGATGTCAACAACCTTTACGGCTCGTCACTCAGCAAGAGTCTACCACATTCAAATTTCAAATGGTTGAATGAAGATGAAATAGGCTACTTTTCAAACGAAGTTAATATTCAAGTCATAGATGATGATAGTGAAATCGGATATATTTTTGATTTAGATTTGGAATATCCTGCAAGCATACATGATGACACTGCCGATTTTCCATTGGCACCAGAAATGCAGATGATAGAACAAAAAATGTTTTCAAGTTATATGAAAGACTTGTATAAAAAAGTAAGACCAAATGCTAACTTTTCTTCAACTAAGAAACTATTGCTACACCAATTTGATAGGGAAAATTATGTTGTACACTATTCAATATTAAAATTTTATTTATTTATGGGTATGAAAGTTAAAAAAGTTCATAGCGGTGTAAAGTTCACTCAAAAGCCCTGGTTAAGAACGTTCATCGACATGAATTCCCAAAAGAGAGCTCAGTCAAGAACTGACTTTGAAAAGTCATTTTACAAGTTGAAGAATAACTCTTTATATGGCAAGACAATGGAAAATGTAAGACGAAGGAGAAAATTCAAATTAGTTAATAGTGTTGAGCAATGTCAAAAATTATCAAATCATCCACTCTATGTTCAGCATAAGATCTTCGAGGCTTGTACATTTCCATGCCAACTAGATCTTCGATGAAGATCTAGTTGGCATGGAAATGTACAAGCCTTCAATAATGTTGAATAAATTAATTTATGTTGGTCAAGCAGTTCTTGATTATAGCAAGTTGGAAATGTATCAACTATTTTACAATGATTTAAAAAGATGTCCACTGATAAATAGAACGCGACTTTGTGGCGGTGACACTGACAGTTTTTTCCTATGTCTATCCACCTCACCTTCTGTCCGTCTGGAGGACATACTTCTATACTTTGGTGAAAAATTTGACTCTTCAAACTATGATGTACATCACCGACTATATTCAACTGCAAACAGAGCTAGGTTGGGCTGTTTTAAGGATGAGTGTGCGGGAAAGTTGCTTGAGGAAATGATCTTATTAAAACCGAAAATGTATTCAATGAAATATCTAGATTCATCTTGTCACAGCATCAAACGTGCAAAAGGAGTGCAGAGAGCTGCAGTTAAAAAACTACAACATAATGATTATAGGACCGTGTACTACAGTGAAATGGATACAAGTGAAATGGATACAAGTGAAGAAATGACAGTAATTAACTCGAAAAACCACTTAGTTACTACAAAATCATTCAGGAAGCGAGGACTTTCACTCTGGGAGGATAAGCGCTGTTGGTTAAATAAAAATTTGTCACTACCATATGGACACTATAGCTTGGGACTTCCCCCACCTTCAAAAAGAAGGAGAATCCTTCCTGCTATAGGTGATGTAGAATAAGTCTAAATAGATTCAACAAGGTAATTTACAAGTAAACTAACCAATCGTCACATCTTTCTGCTTAGTTATGCTTACTAATATATAGGTAGTCTAAACACAAAATGAAATTTCTACATTTTTCCGATGTGTAGAAATTATTACTAAAATATAGGTAGTCTTATTATGAATTTAAGACATAGCACTCAACATCATTCCGATATGTTGAGATGTGAAATAGCAAACTTTATGCAAACAGATGAATTAGGTTTATATTTGAAAACATGCCTCATTACACTAGAACATGGAAACTAAACGACTTACAAAGCGTTCACATAACAAATTCTAAGAAAGTAGTCTTTCGTCACTCAATAGCAAATAGTGGTGGAAGACATCGTGGCGTTTGCATTAGCCTTGACGCATTATCTTCACTGAAAGACTTCGCTGATCTGATTGACAACCATAAGACACGGATGAAGATTCCCCTCGATCAAAAGGTATGGATAAAGTGTGACTCTACCGTCAAGCTGTACGTCTGTTCACCAAAGAGAGAAGATATTGACTATCGATTTTTCCGTTTCAGTGACGTCACATGGAGAACCTTTACAAAAGAGATACTACCACATATGATTTCATTTATTAAGGATGGAGGACATCAAGCGGATGGAAGTCGTGAATCGCATGTTAACTACAAAAGTAAACTCAAAACTCAATCTTCAAGAAATCGAGCGGAACATTCCCAATCGAAAGCAATGGTTATTAATAAAACACAAGATGAAGCCGACAACGAATCTACATCTGGGAAGACCCTCAATGTTAACATGGAGGATACAGAGGAAGGATAAATATGTGACTATCCTATTCTTTCCAAATGGAACAATCCAGTGTGTTGGTGGCTTCACTGATGGTGATCTACCATATCTACATTCTACATTGGAAAATTTACTTAGTGACTCATTATCTGAATGGGAAGTGAAGACAATGACTGTGTTATGTGAATTGAACTATCATTATGACTTTCGTAAAGTCACATCATCAAATAATCTCACTTATGAAGTGGAACTATTTCCAGCAGCACAGATGACTAACTGGCACCCATATCATGTTCATGTATTCCATAATGGAAAGATTGTGATAACCGGCATTAAAGACATAAATGATGTTCCTCCCATCCTATGTGATTTGAGAAAAATATTTGTGAAATCTACATTGTAGCTATGTAAATATTTAGAAAAGAACTGTATATTTGTAAATACATATTGAAATGTAAACATGTTTTGCTTTCCCTCTAAACCCAACGATTTGGAACATAAAACAAGGATATTTACATATAAAATAAAACTTTATTACAAAACAGTTTCAATATACTTTGTAAGAATTACATCATTTTTATAGCAGTCTTTCGAAAAAAGTTGTAAAACACTTTTACAGTTATTTTTCAATGGTCTCTCGTTGATGAAATATAGCACATAACCGCCGCACATGAGAGATACATTGCTTTGGAGTGGAAACGATGTAACTTTCTTAATCGTCCAGGAGAACCTATTCATCCATAGTGCAATGTCATGTAAGCGAGGTAGATTAAGAGAGTCAAAATATTCAGCCACTTTATAGCGATTGATGTACACTGCAATCCAATGTTTACCAGGAAGATTGTTGCTGTCCGTATTGATGATAAGCGAACAAGGATAGAAAGGAATTGAATTAGGTAAATTATCTCTAGAAAAGACATCAAGAAATATTGACTTGGAGTAGGGATGAGCATTTCCCATTTTCCTCAAGATTTGTACGTTGCTTAAGTTACTCATCTCTGATAGCTGACAGTTACGTCTCGCATTCTCGTTATTTCAACTTTGCTATCATAGATAGCATAAATGAGGCAAGTAATTGTTTTCTTCAAAGGTGACTCAAATGACACCTCTAGTCGTAGATTACCAGGCTTTGTAACTCCTACGCTTTCACCGCCTAGATCTGCATCTGCTGTGAGATTGTATATGATGAAGAAGTAACCATTTTTATACATATCCATTGTAATTCCATTTGAATCATCTGTGTTAAACATGCTCAGTGCAGTGAAAGTAGAACCATATTCACGTGCAAATTTGCCCTCTTTAAAATTAGGCTCATAAGCTTTGCAAGCAACAAATTTTCCATCCTGATAGAGTGCTAGTTTACTAATGTTAAAGTGTTGGAAATTAAATGGATTCTTTTCAAAAGCACCAATAAATGACTCATTTTCCACAAATGTGATATACACCGCCTTCGGCATCGCAGTGGGAAAAAGATTTGGGTAGGCATGAGAGGATGATCCTGCACCAATTGTGAAGTTTGTTAACACACTGTGATTAACTGGATATATTGCATTGCTTTTCCTCAATCCTGTCGCATGCTCGTTGATGACTGACGGGTTCATTGTTACTCTCCTTACATTGAGCACGGCACTACTTATGTTGATTTGATAGTTTGTAGCTCCGAAAGCCATTAACGCGAACTCAGGATTTGCACGAATAAATTTTATTTGCATTTTAACCTGTGATAGTAGATATCTAGATTGACGAAGGAAATCAAGATAGACAGGTCCTTTCAAGTATAATTCCTTTGAATCTGCTGTCAATTCCATTCGTTTTTTTAAACCTCCATTTGAAACCTCATCAAATTTCCCTTGCTGATCATCATACCAGCCGGCAACTTGCAAGTGTGACTGTTTAGCTTGCTTCTGAAATTGCGTCATTGTATTTATGTATGCTCCATAGGGATATGCTCGATCCCCTCCTTCAATCTGTTTGTCATTCAATATTAAATACACATCTGAGAATAGACTGGCAATAGGAAGATTTGTCAATCCCACTTTATCCTTAGTTGAATCAATATTGGTACCATCAGTCTTCTTAATTTGTATACACAATTCTAAATCAATGGATTGACAGTCAATATAATCTTGAGGATTAGCAGGTATATCAAACTGAATAGGCTGTTGGTTACCATCGATATTTGTTGTGGGGACTATATCAACAATAGTTGAGGAAATAATGTCAGTTTGATGAGGCGGTGAATCGAAGAAACACAAAGCCGAATTGATACTCTGCATCGTATTAGCTTTACAAATATGTTGTCTTCCTTCGTTTTGACTTGTTTCCAGTCGCTGTGGAATTTCGTTTGCGCTTTCTTGCTTTCACACGACGTCTTGATTTAGAACGTGCTGCTCTGGTGGGCTTTTTACTTCTCCTACGCCTTTGCTTAGTAACTCGACCTCATCCAACTTGTCTTGACTTCCTACGTTTCTTCCGAACTGTACGCCTCGTCTTTGTTAAATCATCTAATGCGTCTATGGCAGATTGCTGTGCACGCAATTTCATGGATTCACCGATATTCTCCCCTTGAAGTGCATCAGCTGCAACATTTGCACCAAAGTCTAAAGCTCTGTTTCCAACCCGCTTCATGAATGGTACGCCATACTTTTTGAGTGTTGGGAGAACCATACGTCTTAGTGCACCGAATATGCCTCCTCCAACTTGTGACTACCTCCAGCAAACACGGGATAGCCGCTCTGATAGGATGGACCACTGTAAATGCCTGACATTATGTCCTGTAGATAATTATAGATCCCACAATAGCGTAAAGCCTTAATCTCGTGTCCTGATGTGTAGTGTTAAAACAGTAACACCACCACAGAATGGTACTACTTCACCTGTATCATCATGAATTGATATGTCAATTCTATTGATGACATTTCTGCTCATTGGTACATACATCGTGTTAATAAATTCTCGATTGATTAGTTGCTTCCTTACGGATGAGAGAGGAAATGTGCGCAGAAGTGGGGCCTCAATGTCGCCAACCCTTGTATATTCAATAATGTTACAATAGACGTATAAGTTACTTATATCACGCTCTAGTGATGGGGCTGTATCGCCTATTGATGTGCCTTCATAAATAGTTGATTTTGAGAATCCCAATGTGGACGTTAACACGCTATCCAGCTTGATAAGAGAGTTCTTTCCTAACTTTAGAATCATGCGTTTCTTATGTGGATCATAAGAAAAGTGATATTCATCTGCATCAAGGTAATCTACACCAAACTCATTTAACTTTGTACATAATTCAGATGGCGTTTTCAAGCTTTCAATGTTCAAATTAACTCTTTTTACAAGTTCACTGGAAGTAGACAATTCATCACCCAATATGTCTTCGCTGTATACGTGGATATCCCATGAAGCATTTGTTGATGCTTTGAGTTTAGAAGAGGACAATTGAACCTTGAATGTATCATTTAATTCTGTCAACCAAGGTGCGCTTTCAAGGCCCTTAAACATCCCAATCATTTCAGATCCGAATTCAATAACAGCGGACTCAGACTTTTCCAATGGTGTCTTTTTAGTAAAAAAAATAAATTCTGCCTCCGTTTCAACAGTAAATAAAGTTACTTTCTCTTTCTTATATTCACAAGTCATTAACGTTTCTGGCACTGATCCTTGAAACTTTCTTGCAAAGTCTTCAACACTTCTAATGACCTCAAATTTATTTTTTACTCGGATGCTCCTTTTTTGTAATGCATACAATGGCACAATTCTACATTGAAAATCAGTGACTTTCCTCTCCGAATTCCACCCACGTCCATTGTACCAATACCTTGATGAGAAAGTTGTTCTGGAATACCCAAAAGTATGACTCAAATCTTTACCTAATACAAGAAGAACATGCTTCCTTTCTTTCATCAATTTTGTTGACCCCTTTATGACTGGTTTGTAGAATTTATTCAAAGTCAGCTTGAAGAGATCATTTATTCGTTCAAACATTCTACCGATTTCCTTTTCTGTATCTTGCAAGCTCATTGTGGGAACCTTAGAATCAAAAGTTGACGTTGCAAATGCCTTTTGAATTTTAATCATGTTTTGGACAGATGGTAAAGCTGTTGAAAACGGATGTAAAGTTAGATGATGAAAAGCCCATGTACCATGTAGACTATTTTGAAATATGCGAAAGCAATCATCCTTCTCTCGTACTTCTTTATGTAATTCAAAATAGTTGTTCTTTAGCAAACTGATATCGTTGTAATAAGTAATTTCAGTTAGAGCAACTTCATGGGGTCCATGCAGAGTAATTGGATTAGTGAATTCAAGAGTAGAGAGATGGTTTGTTACTTGGGAATATCTTGGGGTTGCTATTGCTTGGAAGAATGATGTTGAAGTTAGTAGACATGTTGATCTCATATATGTAAGAAGTCACATGCTATATTAGCTTAAAAGTTACGAGTGTCTCCCACCTCCACATTTTGTAGATCCTGGTGCGTTATCCAGCTATTAAATGAATCAGGATATCCTTTCCATTTAACTAGATATTTCCTTTGATTGCCATGACCTTTCCTCCTAATTATTTTGTCAATCATATACACCTCTTCACTTCTGTCTACTACTTGCAATTCATAAGAGTAAAATTTTCCTTCAATTGGATTGCCATGGTAATCTATTAATTTATACATGGTGGGTCTAAATTTTGTATTTACTTCATCCACAAAAAACTCTTCTTCAGTCCAATTAGGTAGATACCCCTTCTCAAATGTAGACTTAACCTTTGAAATCCGAACTCTATCACCAACATTAATTTTCTTTTCATTGGAAATGTTTTTCGCTTTCTTATCATACAATCGAAGCCATACATCCATCGCATTATCTGGGGTAACATCAACAGGTTTCATCTTAATGATTCGATGGTAGCTTTCATTGTAATTCTTAACAAATTTCTGCAGCTCACCTACCCAAACATGTGTATTTTTTGCAGTGAAATAGCGCCATATTTTTGTCTTCAGTGTGCGATTGAACCTCTCAACCATGGCAGCTTTATAAGCACTTTTGACACTAAACAATTCCACATTATGACTTTTAAGGAGACTTCGAACATGAGAGTTTTCGAATTCCTTCCCTTGATCGGTCTGTATTCTTTGCGGAACACGCCCCTCATCGAAAATGCTCTGAAAAGCCGCTTCAACTTCTGGTCCTCGTTTAGATTTCAGCGCACGTGCCCAAACATAGCGAGATAAAATATCTATTACGGTTAAGATGTATTTATAGCCATCATTGTACTGTGATATCTGTTGCATGTCAGCCAAGTCCGCTTGCCATTGACTATCTATATTGTTAACAACATATTTTCTTGTTGGAAACCGCTTTCTCGCATTTTTGTGAAGAGTGTAAGTCGGTTGACTCCTCAACCACTTCTTGACTTTCTCTATCCCCACACCTGCTGCACGAGCTAGAACCTCCGGACGACTGAAACTTGCGGGGTGATTTAAGTCGTAATAAATCTTTCTGAGTTTCACTGCTGTACTCATCGTCTTTGTTCTGATTTGCACGCGTATTACTCCCACAGCAACTGCTAACACAATTGATATCAACCTCTATACCCTCTTCTCCTTTACGCAGATTTCAAACAGCAGCAAAACTTTTGTAGCGACATGATATGAAAGAAGCAAAGCTTAATTTATATTTGCTTAATATTTACTATAATCCTTTCCAACACGCATTGAGCGCCTAGTAGCTCTTTTTGGTTGAAGATCATCGGAATCATGAAGCTCTCGCTTGACCGCCATCGTGGGTGTTTTACTTTTTGTTTCATCTTGTAAGTGACCCTTGTCCAACTCATTCACAGTCGGTCCTCCAATAATATTGTGTGGTACATTTTGATCAGATAAAATTTTCTGAAAATATGACCACCCTTGTGGTGCACCTAGTTTTCGCCTTACATCTCTGACAGCATATTGCAGAAGGTCATCTATGTGACTATTTTTAATAACATCAGTTGTTTCATCTATTATCTCCCCTCTCTCATTGAACTTCACATGTGGATCAATGAAGTCAAATAATCGCTCAGCGCGCACACGATATGGTCGAGGTGTTGACAAGGTTATAAATCGTCGCAACTTATCACGAATCTGTCGCCTCTCATCAATGTTTTCAGCTGCTAACTGCATTCGTCGATAGGGATCCTTAATCTTCTGAATTTCCATATCCTTTTGTGTTAGTTCCTTAAGTTGATTCGTAATAGGTTGATCTATATTTTTGACTTCCTGTGCACTTTGTAATGTAGTCAATTGTATATACTCCTCTTGAGGAATGACTACCATCTTTGAATACGACATGTTTGTAATAATAATAAGGCAACAAAGTACATTGCTTAAAACTAGCTGTGAACCGAGAAAACTGTCATTGGTTCAACGGAATTAGGTATGATATTAGTTCGAAATCGAAGTCGTTCCGGACATTCCTGGGTTAGATCAATAAATAGATAGCCATGTGGTTTCTTAGTTACATCTTCATATATTTTTGAAAGAACTTTAGGTTGTTGAGGTAATATCTGTCTACTGAGATGATGTATCCGACTGCTGTCTCTTGGATTTTTAAATATTGCCAAATAATGTGTATTCAAACTTCTAGTTCTTTGCTCTTTCCCTCCATCAAAAATGTTTTGGGTGATATAGATTATGAAGGCTTCCCTATGATGTGCTGTCTGAATAAACATTTCAGTTACATCTTTCGATGATTTGCTTTCACGCAATAGATCATCTAGCACAATTAAGTCACCTGCTTTGATGTCTTCAGTTGTCGGTAACCCTTGCTTCACATCATAACCTTTCTGGCGAAGTGCAGAATGTAGTTGTGGTTGAAATATGCCATAACACCATTTAACTCTTTTAATTTCTTTATTAAACATCTCATTTCTAAATTGTAGTAATTGAGTTACAAAAGTAGTTTTACCGGACTGACTTGGTCCGGCCACACACATTGTACGATCAGTGAATAGGCGAAAATCTGTCATCCTGAAATTTCAAAAGCTTTAAAGACCAACACCCACCAGTTTGCTTAGAATAAAACAAGTCATGTTCCATAACAACTTTATTTACATTTAGAAACTTTCATTTCACATTCACAGCATTTGTGTTTCATCATCAATGTCAGCATTAAAATAACTTCTCGCGTCAATTTGAGCATCTTGGCGTTTCAATTTCAACTTAACACTCCCTTCCTTGGATTTCCATCCCCGCTTTTTGCTTTCTTCAACATCCTTCCCATCTTTTGAAGCAGGTTTATCGATGGTGATTAGACACTTATCAATCGGCATTGGCTCATAAACCAACTGTAGAACTTTCATTTGTAACGATGCCACTTTTCCGGTTGAGCCGTGAGCACCAATGTATAGTCCGTTGACGTGTATTAAACCCATGTATCGTCCGCGCTTAAGATCATCACACTCCATTGTATTTCCAAGTAGATCGAATGCTTGAAAGTGATCGGACAATTTCAAGAATAGCGTATCGAACTCGGGTAAATCCTTATAGCCACTTCCTTCCTCTAACGCCTTCCTCCAATGTGTAGGAGCACTTTCGGGCAACACAACGCATTCCTTCGCCAAAGAGTCGATGGTTTTGAGTATCATCTGCTGCCATTTCGGAAAGGTCACTCGCATTTGTCTCATGTTGCTATATCCAGATGAAGACATACCATTACTATGGAAAAATGGAACTTGAAGGTAGAAACCATCGTCACCATAGCTCAACGTTTGGAAGTAAAAGGTATTTCCAATCCCTTGAACCTTCCTTGTCGGTCGGAATTTAAAGAGATCACGTTCAAATGAGTCGCTCTCCTCTCTAACTATAAACATTTTTTGAGACATAATTCAATGTTGTACTTATTCGGAGCTTTTCAACCGTCAGCGATGAATGATAGCTTGAAAGTGATTAAAGAGTACAAGCGCGTCTCTCTTATATACATATTCACATGAGTCATCAATCAATGATGACGTGTCAATCCATGATTCGTCGTCTATAGCAACACTGCGGCACCTGCTACAACTTTCCCTAGTGGACTGTTGAGTACATTGTAAATGCTGTTTCCAATATCATTCAGCATATTCAAAAACCCACCACCTCCACGCTGAACTAAGTTCCGCCTTTTCATATCACTGCTTCTTGGATTTGAAAATTTTCTAATGCTGTTTAGAGAATCAGTACTCAATAAAGGCTTGTATATTGGGAGGCATTTGTGTATTGCAAAAGCCAAATCACGGATGAAATCATCACTTGAGTTTTGAATTAATTTGCACTTAACTTTATTGTTTCGCATGCTGTTTAACTTTCGCAACGCCTTCTTAAACTGACTTGAAGGTCTAAAAGAACCATTCTTCCGAGAAAAAGATGCCTTTCGTTTTGCAGTCATTTTTATTGTGTTAAAAGCAAAGCATTTATGAAAATATACATTTTTGCCTAGTTCCATGCAACAAAGTCAAACGGTAACAGATGGTAGGTCGTAGTCATCAACATCACTCAAAGTCTGAGTCGTTGCAGTTATAAGCTGTTCTATATTACACATTAAATCCTTTGATAGAGGACAGCATGAACAGCATGGTTTTGAAGCGAAGACTTTTAAAACATTAGCATAGTATGCTCTAAACTTGATTATGTCCCGGTCATCTTGCACTGCCACATTGACGCTCATCGACGGGGGTCCGGTAAACATGTCCACCTTGAATTTACCACCATTTTCGTCATAGTGGCTAAATACGATTATATCATGCAAACAAGTCTTCAATTTCCGTGTTCTCATTTCACAATAGCAACGAGAACTCTGTGGAATAGCTTCCGTCAAACTCACAGGCTTGAACACTTCATCGAGCCAAAATCGTAGTACTCGCGTAAGGGCATTGGTCAATGTCCTCATTAAGAGTTTCTGAAGTTCAATATCATCTTCACAATGATAGAATGTGACAATATCCTCCATCAGATCTATGAGATCAGCTTTGTAACCAATAACATCATTTGCAGAGTAGAAAATCTTGCTAGTAAACAGATTGTCTTTGTGAATAATTGAAACAGGAATGATCGTGGTAAATGGCATGTTTATTAATGTCTACAATCCTCAACAAGTATGGTTCTAATAGAAGTGTGATAACCTTATATACAAAAGCTGCACAATAGCAACCAATCACAGACACGCATGATGACTCATTATGAACGATATACAGTGACTGTTGAAATTATTTCTTCATCACAAAGGGGACAAAATGTAGTTTCCAAGGGTATATAGCATGTAGAACACATGACAAAATGAGAACATGGTAACAAGAGAAGGGATTTTTCCCGTTCAAAACACCTAATGCAGTTCCGTTCACATAATAGTTTAAACGTCTCTGTTTCTAATTTCTTTCTGAAGTCACTTTCATCGATAGAACATTTCGATAAATCAATTGAAGGTTTCACTTTTTTTATCTCCGTTTCAGAAAGTTCTAATTTCATCCTCCTAATTTCACTGTCTTTATGATGTAGCATTGAGAAATCTTCTATCCAACTACGATCCAAATTAGCATTCATGGTATGCTCATCCAGATCCATTAGTCGTTCAACTAAATCGCCAGCTTTGATATTTTCATTTAGATTTGTAATAGTTTCTATGGCCTTTAGCGAATAACCAAGGTCTCTTGCAACAATCCATGAAATTGGGAAGCTAACCATGAAGCAACTTCCACGTATTTATAACTTAACCTAGTTATGAAAATAAATAAAATTGTCATCATAGTCACAATGGCCACAATTGTCGCATTTGAGCAAGCAGTCTCAAAACAAACAACTATCTATTCAAGTTCCGAAATAAATGTTCGCATCCCTGTTCTAATTCACTCACTTTAATTCAAAATCGGAACAGGCTGTGACAACCCCAGTACACAATTGATTGTACCGAACCTCGAAACATGAACTCAAATTCAAATCCCAATCGGAACGCGGTTCGAATTCAAATGTTCATATTTACATGTTTGGAACGCCCTTTACGCATCCTCGTTTTAATCCTCACTTTTTGCGTTCACATTATTAACTACTACCGACAATCATTTCTCAAATAAATGAAATGTCGCTGTAACTTTTCAATTAATCATTGAATGACACATGTGATATTTTGGAAACTGATATTCGAATGCATGTAGAGATTTTAAAAATTATTCAAATTTAGTGAACAGGGAACCCTTTAAATTAAAATGAATACTCTAAGATTTCTTGGCCTCTGATTTCAAGATGGAGTTATGCATGTTCTGTAAATCGACATTACAAGTTGCATAAGAGTCTGATTATACTATTGATAGATTATCGGAGCGATATTTCAAAATGATGAACGTACAGAACGTTTAAAAGGATTTCCTTCTTTGTCATCCTGTCGGCGCAGCATTTTGTAAATTCACTACTGCTTCTGAGTACATGGTCTTCGGACAAGGGCCAACAATCCAGATCAAGAATTGACCTGATAAATATAAATGCCAATCAAAAGACATGGAAGCCAGATCGCACAAGTTGAATTTTGACCCAACTAAGTTCCCCCGGCGTGTGCCATCATTTTCATGCAATTTCCATTCTAGGACTTTCTATGGTATTGTTAATTTCTATGTTCATGGTAGCATCAGGCATGGACTTCTATAATATAGCATCTGGACAGAAATCTGAACTGATATCATTGACCCTTCTATACGAAATGAGGCTGACTATTTGAATCGATGTCATTCATACAGAAGTAATGTGCATTGTATTCTTGTTATTCTTGCTCTGCGGGCGTTGTTAATTAGTGTTTTTCAAATCATCAGCGATGTTTGTGGAGAAAGGAAAATGCTGAGCGCATGCTCTGTGTTTGTGTACCGGCATAAGAATGACAGCAAATTTAAAGACTCTCCACCTACATTTCATTGCTTATCTTTGAAAAATAAGCCACAGAATCTATCGATAAAGAACAATGTACAATGTGATTTACGCCGACGACCAAACCAAAATTACTCTTCTTTGGTGGCAAAGTTAATACATTCTCACAATTGTCTTCCTCAAGAAGAAGAAGAAGAAATTTCAATCGATATGGAAGCATAGCCCTCAAATGTGAAATGAAAACTGACTTCGTTCGTCGCCTCAAATTAAAGTAAAAAAATGTGTGAATACGAGTAAGACTATACTCGAACTTCATGAATTTCGGAGCGAGAGAAATCTGATTGCAAGGTTACAGACGAGTATATTCTCCTGAACACATCCTTGCAACGATCGAAGAATTCAACACAATAAAGATCATGAACTTTTTTATCTTATTTTGCACAGTGATTTTAGACCCTATATGGATAATGCATATCTCATGGGATGGATCATGAAATTTCATTAAGTGATGCAAAAATAATACAAGTTTGCAGTGCTATTACATTATCTTCTATCACACAGTCGAAATGATCATCCTGTATGGATATGGCTATTTCTGAATAATATTTATAAAATAAAGAGCTCGATTCTATCCTGGTGCATGTTGCATCAATATTCTGAGCTTCTATGCAACACTATGGCATTAAAAGCAAAGCAACAAACAGATGTAGTGTTTTCTTTGGTGTTGGTTCTTCGGAAGTTCCCGAATGAATAAAGTCATTTCAGGAAGTAAAAGCAAAAACAATAACCAATCCACAAATCAACGTAGTACTTTGTGTTATTTGATGTGCTGCTTCACTTGGAAAAGGGAAGATATGACTTAATATTTGTAAAAAAGTGTAAACCTGAAATGCCAGTTTGTATCCAAAGGATTAATTATTTGACTTTGATTATTGATAAAAATTGCTCTTTTAAAATCTTGCGTGTTCGTAAATAATTTCTGTAAATAGCATTCCAATGCTTTATTTAATTCAAAAAATAGTAGCCAGCAGATCTATGTGAATGACATGAATAAGTTTCCTCAGATAGCTCATTTGCCAATGTGCAAAAGTCGACTGAAAATTCTGATCAGAGTCTCATCAATGGGCAAAGTCAGACTGAATAAGAGACTATAGGAATAATACTTCAAAATTGATGTAAATCGGCATGATCTTCTAGATATAGTTATACATTATCACGGAAATTAATCAACCGATACATGCAATGCATCAATATGAAATACAATATCAGCCTCATCTTGTATACGTGCTATTTTAGATATCTGTCCAGATGCTGTATTATAGAAGTCCATGCATCAGGGATATCTATGATTAATATCTATGGTATTCTAGGGATTGGAAACTGTGGATCTGTGGACGATTAACAGAGGCCAGATTTGAAATCATTTTTCATAGACTTTGGCAGTCAAATCGAAAATATCTGAGTAAATTTGCTGTTTTGCATACTCCGGTAGATCAAGTTCACATTTTGTCAAGAAGACAAATGGTACGCAAATGCAGCGTTTCGCATTGTGAATCAAGTAAACGCACCAGACACAAGAAATCTGTAAAGGTATCAATTTATCAATTTCCCTTGAAGGATGAAGAACAACTTAAAACGTTGATAGAGGTACTGAAAAATAGAATTAAAGGTGAAGTAATAACAATGAACATGGGAGTCTGCTCATTGCATTGGCCTAAAAATGCACCCAAAAAGAAATGTTGTGGTGGAAAATCTGTCCCAGTCACGCCTCCTTCAGTATTGGAGGAAAGCAACTCTATTGAGAAATTGAACGAAAGCAAGCGAGGACGACTTTCAGGCACACGAGGACTATTGGCTGAACCTCGAAATTTTGCTCTAGATGAATTGGAAGATTTTAATGCGCATGATAAATTATCAAATTTCCAGTCCTTTAAAAATTATATTCAAAGCAAAAAGTTCCCAATCGATATCATTATTAAGGGAGATTACGTACTCTTGTTATCCATCAGTAGCGAGCTTGAAGCAGACTTCATCATAAAGATCTCTTGCGACTTCTCAATCACTGCAAAACGCATGTTTGAAAATGTCAGGTTACCAACACAGTTACTCGGATTTCAGAAGAAGATCGAACGATGGTCACAGTTAGAAAACATTATCTGTTTCGTGAAGAATTTTGAAACGAATGTCATCGATCAAACAATATCTTTGAGAGAAAAATGCAACTTTGAAGAGAACTCCTCAATTCAAGTAGTAATGGATATGCTCGAGCTACTACGCTATGAAGTAAATGGCCGAAGATATAATTCACCAATCATGATGATGGTACTGAATCTATTTCTAATAAAAAGGACTTGCTACAAAATGCTCAGATCTTATCTTTCACTTCCGACTCCCAAAACTCTCACAAAAAATCACACTTTCAACGATATTGGTTCCGAGACTGAAGCGGCTGAAATATGCAAAACAATTTTCTCTTTTGGCATGAACAATGTTAGCAAATTGTGTGGAGTTATATTTGATGAAGTGCGCATTTTACCTTCAATGTGACTGAGAGGTGAACATATTTTAGGACACGCTTGTGATAATTCAAAACAAATGGCTCGCAGTGTCCTCGCAATCATGATAAAGCCTCTGTTTACAAAAATCAAAGCTTTTGTTATTCGCCTTGCACTGGTATTCTCAATCAGTGCTCAGTTTTTTGGGATCTTGTTATTACAGCTTTGTGAATTATTTATTCGGTCGGTGGCACGTCCTTGTATTTGATGTCAGATAATCATGCGACGAATCGGACATTTTATTAATTGCTCAGAGGTGATAGTTTGTTATCATTTTGTATTTCTCATCCTGTGGAATCGAACAGATCGTTGTATCTCTTGTTTGATCCCGTACACTTATTGAAATCTATCAGAAACAACTGGATTACGTCCAAATCACAAACTGTAGAATTCCAGTCACCTGATTCATCAAAGAGAGTTTTAGCACGATGGTCCGATCTCCCCGAATTGTATGAAAAAGAAAAACAATCCTCTTTTCCCCGAACGAAACCAACATCAAGTGCACTGAATCCCAATGCCTTTGAAAAACAAAAAGTTCATTTAGTTTTGAAAGTGTTTGATGATATAACAATTGCAGCCTCAAGTCAGGACGGCAAGGAAGAAACAGCATGCTTTATTTGCCACATCCTCAATATGTGGAAGCAATTAAACAATCGAAGTGTCAGTGCACATCTACATCTGAATGACAATATTCGGGCTCCTGTGTCAGTTGGAATACTTGTCTAAAATGAATGAATCATTCAAGCAAATTACACCGAGTCGTGGTGCAAGGAGAATGCAAACATTGACCGTCGAAACTATGGAGGCTCTCACACAAACTTTAGATGAACTTACATCCATGTCAAAACATCTTTTGGAGGTGCATAAAGTGAAATATCTGCTTCTTGGCCACCTTCAGAGTGAGTCTTGAAGGCGAGTTTGGATATTACAGAGAAAAGTTTGCTGGACTATATTACATCGCCTTTGAGCAAGTTCTGTTTGCTGCCGAATTCCGCCGTGTGAAGATGTTGCATGAACTGGATTGCTTAGACAACGGAAAGTATTCTCCAACATCGAATACATGCTTTGAATGCAGCAACCATGATCTCTCTGATGAAGAATGGAAAGCAATTGACCAAGCTCAAAATAAAGTCTGTAAACTACTTCTGTAAATAAAGTTGTCCGCTCGACATCTTTTTATGTTGCAGATACATTGCTAAAAAGGAAAGCGTGCCGATTGATCCCAACAAAAGCATAGGTGATAATGTTGATCCTGATGACATCGTGTTTCTGAATGGTTTGAACCGAGGTCTCCTTACGTTGGACCAAAAGAGCTGTTTTACTACTGTTTGCTCTCACGCAGCTTCTTTTCAACATCCAACATACATCTTTGTCTGAAGCGTTTGGTGTATTGTCTCACCATTTTACATGACATTCATTTTAATTTTGAAATAAGGAGGAAAAAAAGGTTTTATTCGCAAAGAAAATGATCAGAAGCACGAAGCGGATATCAGGAAACAAAACAAGTTATCCAAATAAACATTGAAATAAAGTAAGCATGCTGCATTATGCATGTACATTGTTGTTTGCTTAATATTTTTACCATTATAACATATAAGGAAAGTACTGGGGAATTTTTATGAATGCACAATTCACGTATCATTACATAACATAAATATTGCATTTTTGTGTGAACTTCATGACAGAAAATATAACTTATTAGTTATTGTCGGAATAACATCCCTATCAACCACAAAACTCGCCCAGCGGTCGCCGCGACAGCCCTCGGCGTCGCCGAAGTCGCCGCCGCCCGGCGACTCCTGGTGGCGGTCGCCTCGACTGTATGTGGGCGACCGTTGCCCGGCGACCGCTGTCAGCAGTTGCCTCGAGTGTCAACGGCGACCTTCATCATATGTCTGGTTTTAGCATTTAACTAGCCTCCATGATGTCAGAAAGGCAATATTCCGGCTTCGCAAAACTGATAAATTGCAAAAATTTCGGCAATCAGCTTCAGAGTTTCTAATTAAGACTCAAATGTAGAATGCTTGTGGAAAAAGATGCTTCTGATGCAGAAATTCGAACGCATTTAATCAAACTAGATCGATGCATTTCCCGCGAGAAAATGAGTCGTGGGTCCCTCGTCAAAAAGTCTTGGGCCACATGAAAAAATTGGGACCAACAAATTTTTCGAAAATGGCTTATTTGGAAGTAAAAATGCATGATCATATCAATTTGTGACCGCTCTCATCGAAAAATGACGTGAAATGTGATGTCTTGAAGTCGAGGTCCCCCCCCAATTTTCACGTTTATTTTTTTGACAGGGAGTGGTCGTGAGTCAGCCCTTAAATTCACACGAGCTAATTTTGAAATAGAACGACCCCAGAGTTGTCACACACATTGAGCAGCGAATTTGTTGTGATTTCTAAGAAAAACGTATCTCCAGTGTTAGTGGACTGGCCCGAAACTGTCATCGATCGGCTGTCTGGCACATCTAGGCAAGTTTTTCCTTGGAATAAATAACCTTAGCTCTCATTTCTCTCAGTGATTTTCGCTACATGATGATGATGCATTCAATCGTGAAATGTTGCGTCAAACATCTTTGGTTGCAATGCTTCATATATATTTGCATGACGCATCGATGACAATGAAAAAAATTGCTCAAAATTCTTGACTTGACCGTGAACTTTATATCATTCTGACCATGATTCTGACTATGCCTGAATTTCACCGCTTGTCAATTTTTTGGTCAATCAAGGTTGCAAGTTGTATTATTGTTCATTCATTAAATTGTGAATGAATGGAAGAATCCTCAATGAGTGTTGCATAATATCTCGGTCGCTTCAAGCCTGTGATACAGTGAGGGAGAGAATGGAGAGAGAGAATTCTATTAATAGAAGAGCGCTTTGTCCAGTCCAGCCCGATAGCAGATAACTTTCTCGTGCGCCTTCGATAGCGCAGCGCAATCGGAAGATCACATTTCAACTCGAGGGGTGAAATAGAGGTCATCGCTTCATTTCACAAAAAGAAATAGCGCAGAATAATCTGGAAGTTTCATTCGTGTCTCTACACTGTTAGGCAAAATGGTCCGTATTACAGGTAGGAAAGGGTCCGTATTACGATGGTCCGAAATTATTTTGAGAAAAATTCCGTCACGTGTGTTATTTATTACTGATTAATGCTTGCATACCTGAAAAATTGCTAACAATAAAGTTTAAAGAAAAAAGCAAAGTTGATTTTATCCAATATTGCATGAAATCTTTAGAGGGTCCGTATTCACAATATATGTGAAGGTCCGAAATATGGTCTGCAATATTTCATAGGGTCCGTAGGCCACACTGGTTGACAAAATTGCGGAAAAATTGCAATATATATCCGATAATACAGAAATAGTGCAATTTATAATTTGATGATATAAAAACTATTACGATTTATATATAAACTGAAAAATTGCAGTTTTTGAAAGTTATATATATTGCAATAAAATCATATGAAATGCAAATTTTGAAAAGTATTGTAGAGGGCGCTCAAAGAGATCAATGACTTAGAATATGGTTAGAATGTATGAATCAGATTGTCTGTAGGTGCGGTGACTTATTATTTTACGCCCGTATTATAAGACGCATAACATTTCGAGAGGCTCTTACTGACTTAAAATGACTGTATCACTCAACGTCTTTTGGAATTCATTGCAATGCAGTTGTAACATCTCAATGTCAGCTTAATGACGTAAGCAAGTTGACAATGAGTGACATTCAGCGGGTGCTCCATCCATCCACTTCTTCAGCAATTAAGATTCATCAATTATTCTCCTATCACCCACCCCATCAATGTCTTCATTTCTCATTCACATTCATTAACATTAGCATATGGAAAAGCAGAGCGTTGATTTGAGAATCACGTGCTCCATCTCAATCATCATTCGTTGATTTTAACGTGTAAAACTTTAACATTTCTGTACATGTGATTGATTTCACTGAGCAGAAAATGAATATATATATATTTGGTTTTGAGTTCTAGAGCAATGAAAAGTTATGCTTGAAGCGTAAATCAAGGATCTAGATATCATTTGTGGATTAAGGGACATTTGAAATGATCTTCAGATCAGAAATGGAATGAAACATTCAACACAAGTGACAAACTTAATCATACGAAAGAGTCAGCGCTCCTTTTTAATTGGCTTAAATTTGATGATAGACCAATGAGAATACGCCGACTGCTTTCAATGGATAATGAAATTAGAATTTGCTGTCTTCGACGAGTGAGAACTGCAAAACTTACGCTCCTGTTCTTTCAAATGAACTACACGTCTGTCGCATCGTTTTTTATGTGATTAGCCATTGAGTGAAATAGTATGTGAATAAGACATAAATAATATTCAACGTTCGCATAAATTTAAACCATTGATAATTATTTATGTAACATATTTCTTTGAATACCCCGGAATACCCTTGAATTATGAGAATGTTATGTTGTACCTTTAGAATGTAGAATTATGGTTAATAATTATTTTTGAATTGAGACTCGAAACAGTAAGAGTCGCATTTTGATAACCTGTATTATTCATATTATAAATTGCATTGGATAGGTAAGAATATGTTTAGGGAGGAGAAAAGTGAAGACCTCGTGGCCTCGACATGTCGCTCGCCATGTCCATCAAAATCAAAACTCGAGTTCGGTAGACGAGAGTTATTAGAAAGTTATCTTGAAGGTTTATTCGACTCACGCACGGCGAAAAGAAGTTAAAAACTGTATTCCTTAGCATTCATTTCATATTACACATAGGGAAGAATAGACAATCTCAGCGAATCAACTACGTACCGGCGTACCACCCATGCTCGAGGGATGTAACTTTCCCAGGGCCTATCACATATGTAATTATGTCTACCTTTATGTCTCACTCAACATCAGTTGGACGAATCAGTAAACGAGTCTACGAGAAGTTAGGTACCTGTATTTTCTCTAGAAGGTATACCTAACTTGATACGCTCTACATGTAAGCCTAGATGCTTCGTAAAAAAGCGGGTTTGTTCTTGGAGCTACTATTTATACAGAAATTATATACTAGCTTGTTTAGGTTATTAAAACGTACTTTGAATATGTAGGCCTACTGAAATGCTGCATTTGTGCCTATCACATGTAAAAGCCTACTAGAAGAGGAAAAAATTATAAGATACCTAAGGCTTTCAGCTTAGTACATTACATCCCGCATACAGGTTAACTTGAATTATGTAAACTACCCAAATAACCCTAAACCATTCGCAATTATCGTGTCTCCCACACATTTTTCTACTGTGCTTATAGTAGGGCTATTAGGCTATCTTACAATTCGATCCCTTGTAGCTACTTTGGCTACCCGGTATTATGAAATAGCCTAAGAGTTAGAACTTAAATGACATGATACAAAAATAGGAGGATACAAATGAGTTACTCTGCACGTTGTCCACGATGTCGAAGACCAGATTATCACAAGAATTGTGCACTATTTCTATCATTTCACAATTTCGCTAAGTGAAAGAGACACGTTTTTATGGCAAATTCCGTTCTGGTCACTAATTCAGGCAGAAGCACTTTCTTGGAGGACCTCCCCAGACTTGCTTAACATGATTCGGATGTCAAATGAGTTACTCTGCACGTTGTCCACGATGTCGAAGACCAGATTATCACAAGAATTGTGCACTATTTCTATCATTTCACAATTTCGCTAAGTGAAAGAGACACGTTTTTATGGCAAATTCCGTTCTGGTCACTAATTCAGGCAAAAGGACTTTCTTGGAGGACCTCCCCAGACTTGCTTAACATGATTCGGATGTCAAATGAGTTACTCTGCACGTTGTCCACGATGTCGAAGACCAGATTATCACAAGAATTGTGCACTATTTCTATCATTTCACAATTTCGCTAAGTGAAAGAGACACGTTTTTATGGCAAATTCCGTTCTGGTCACTAATTCAGGCAGAAGCACTTTCTTGGAGGACCTCCCCAGACTTGCTTAACATGATTCGGATGTCAAATGAGTTACTCTGCACGTTGTCCACGATGTCGAAGACCAGATTATCATAAGAATGTGTCATGTTGACCAATAATTATATGCTAACACATGTTTGTAAATGTGTAAAAGACGTGATGAGATGTCCAGACTTTACAGACATTGAATGCATGACGCAAATATGCTTGCAAATGCTTAGACGAGAGCCTGTTGACGTTATAATTGAGTAAATACGATGTCAGTAGCATTGAAAATTATCGCTCCTGCTGTAGGCAAAGAAGAATAAATGAGAGAAAATGTGTGCGTGTGCAGTAGGCATAATATATGAAAATTTTGAAATTTGCGATAAGCTATCCGTTAGTACAGTATCAATGTCATCCACAGATTTTTTTTTGATAATCGATGATGGTTATGATCAAACTATTTACTAGTACATTTCGAGTGTAGTCCCCCCTGAATTCCCTGAAATAATTTCCCAATTTATTTGTTGAATTGAATGGTCTTCGAATGTGGCATAAACGGTTGCAGATATAGAACCGTAAAGGAAACTAATTTATTTAATCATTTCGGACTTCATCCATCGAACAAAAAGTGAGTCAAATAGCTCACGTTCAACATCTTACCATTTTCCTTATGTTAATTAATGTGTGGGTACCCCAAAAATTGACCTAGCTATTTTAAGGATAGCAGGTCTCCTCATATCCGGTTATATAATAAAGTAATTAGAAAGAAGTAAGTTAATTTCGCGTTGAAATTACGACTCCTGTCTGACCCGTGTGTTTTTCATTGCTTTCATTCTATATGATCAAGCTGTTAGCCGAAACCTCGCGATCGGAAAAAATCTGTGTACTGTGTATTTCGGAAATTAACTTGATAAAAGCCATATGTGCAAAAAGTTTGAATAAGGTTAATAAAGTAATTGTCAGCATTTGCGTAAAAGGAAGCTGTGCTTAGTCAGAATATTCAAGATGAGCTAAATTGTGATAGTGGTTCATATAAAGTTCATATAAATAAACGAATTTTTCTTTTTATTCCCGATAGGTATTTGGATTCAACGCAGTTATCCTTCATTTGCGAAGCAATCTCTGATGAACATCCCGTCTTAACAGACAATAATAATGAAGATGCAAAGGTAAGCTTCATTTCAGACATCCATCCATCTATGAGAATTTTCCGCCTAATGCTTACAAGCATTACAATAAGCTTACAAGATTGATCCGTAGTCATTTAAGTATACTTAATTTTCGAATTAATGGCCCTTGAAACAAAGAAATATCTGACTTCATGTCTAAATGCAGATCAATCAGTTGCTGTCCACGCCTACATTTTGAGTTTTAATAACCAAGTGATCTACGTTTCAAGTGCAATGCTAAAATTAGATACGTCAATACGGGGATTATGAATCTGTGCTTATGTCATACTTGCAGACTTAAATTTGTATGGTGGATTCATAACATAGATTATCTTGACGAAAAATTAAAAAATTGTCCTGATCCCACATTGGGAAAAATGGATAATTCTCATACGTGCATCGATCACTCATGAATGCAAATTATGAATTACAGAAGTTTTGGAGAATCTGACTCATACGGCGCCTGAAAGAATTTGGGGCGTCTTTGGCCCCAAATGAGAAATTGTTATTTATGCGACAAAAATTTGGAAGGAAACGGAAAGCAAGTATAGATGAGTTCCATAACGCAGTGCAAGTCAACGTTAATAAGTGGTAAGCCGCCTATTTATTGTTTACAGTATACAATGATAAACGGTGTCCTATTTCTGTTATCCAGCATGTCATCAACCACAGATCTTCCTGAAACTGAATCAATGGAAACGGACACTGATAAAGAGAGCGACGTGGAAAGTCTATCGACCAGTTATTGCCCCAGATTCAAAGATTATTCCATAAGCCGTGATGCTGATCGGGTAAGTATACTTCCTCGTTTTATGACAATTGTATTGGTAATTGAAGTGTGAAGTAAATCAGACCTATTAAATTAATTAACCTATTAACCCTTAGCTTTTATCATGTCTCCTTGGATACCTCTTGCAACCTTGTATATAGAGCACCTGTAATTTAAGTAAATTACGTTTTTCAATTTAAGACAATTCAAAGCAGTGGCTACTTAAAAAGTTGAGTGAACCATGTGTAACCATACTGTGCTGCATTACAATGTACAAGTATACTTTTGGAGTTGCCTGACTGACACCTGTGGACATCGTATGTAAATTGATTGATCTTATTAATGGATTATCAACCAAATTACAATATAGAAAATGCGAGGAATATCTTGAGCCGAAAATATTGATAGAACGGATTACTTATCAAACGAAATTCGTATCAGGTAAGTCGAATGAAGTGATGATAGATAAATTAAGTAATTAATAGCGGTTTACCTGCGCACTACACATTATACCAAGCACTGAATTGACTGAAATATTTCAACAGATAACTTTTGAATTAGATGTGATGTAAAAAGTGTTCCTCTGGTTATAAATATTTGATTATAGGTAAAGCAAGACAAATTTTTCACGACCATTCAAATAGAATCGTGCGGACAGAATGACATCGTTAACGAATCGCTTCGCATGAATACAGTAAATCCAGTCGAAGCTCGTTAATTCGGACACGGACAATTAAGACTTCGGTCAATTAAGATCAGACGGCCGCGGCATTTTTTGTATATTTGGCGGCTTATATAAGTTGCTTTTGAATTCAGACTTTCAATAATTAAGAGATAGTAAACCTGGTATTTATACTCTTAATTATCGAGCTTTGACTGCAAGATACTTTGCACAGCATTGGCTCTAATTGATGGTTCGCTGCAATGAGATAAAGTCAATTCTGGTAACGTGACATTAGACGGGCTTGAATTAGACGGACATTAGACATGAGGGGTAAACATTTTCGAGTAAGCTGCAACGTTTAAAATATTTCATTTAACCAACCTCATTCCCACAGAGATTTCACTAAGTTATCTCATTTTTACATGTTACCACTACATTTATGCATCATCGCGATAGGCGTACCTCTGTATAGCTGAACATAGACGAAGCTATAGCTGAATTTTTTTAAATTCGCGTGCTTTACGTGCTCAACTTCATCGGCAAATTAGTCTTAATTATTTTTAGTAAGCTTAATGAGTCTCATTCGAACTTCTTTCTCTTTGAAAGAAGATTTTAATGTTTTACAAAAAATATTTTGCAATTTTTAGGGATATCTGTGTAATTGATGAGTCGATAGCTTGTCAATATAGATTAATTGATATTGTTGCTTGAAGCAAATTATTTCGTCAGATCGAGAAAGCCTGTCTTAAGTCGATTGGAATTAAAGCGTCTATGCCGGTTTATAAAAAGTGTCTAATCTTCGGAAGTACTTCATCCAGGCTCGTGAATATCCCATTCCTTGAACTGCGAATATAAAAGGGCCATATACTAACACAGAGTGCCACACTATTAGGTTTAATCGTTTTGAATCTGTTCAAGTTTTATGTGCGAATGTGTAGCCTTCAGAATGCAAATTTAAACAGATATAAATAATGAGAGCTATGCACAGTTAATTGGATTTTTCAATCGTGACAGAAATCTTCAAAATTCTTGTTTCACGTATCTTATCGGCTACAACGGCCAGAATTTTAGCTGAGCTGATATTTTCCATCTGAAGCCTCGTCTAGCCGTAAACCGTTCGCTCGCCTTTGGCCATGTCTAGTCACAATTTCTTCTGTGGCCATGTCATCAATTCTATTAGATAGATCTCAGAAGAAATAGAAGAGCTGTATTAAACTTTTTGCATGTTAACATTTTCTAACAAATAATCTGATAGTTGTTTCAAGATGCGAGCGATGCAATTGATCACAGTCCAGAGAATGAATGTATTTCCGGTTGCGTATCAATCTTCATAACATATTCTATCACCAGGAAATTGAAGAAATTACCGGGTGATTTTCGAAAATATTGGATGAGTTGTTTCAGACCTCCAATTCTATCTGATAAACTGATAAACTTCACAGCCTATAGTGATGTTTTTTATTCCTATCCTGCAGGAGCGCATGATATTGACTAATTCTTTTAAGAGACCGGTCCACTTATTCCTTGACTTACGACTGTCATTCAACGGTTTCGTTGCATGAATAGAGAGAAAGATGAGTCGCGCAAATCTGAGCCAGAGCACCGAAATGGCATTTCGCTCACTCACTAGCTCGCTATAACGTTCAGAATTTGGCAGTGACTGCTTTCTGTCTGGTTATTGAAATTGGTCGTAATTCCTGTGGCTCAGCAGATAGAGCCGGTCTAAACAGTGTTTCTACATCGAACTTGATGCAGACTTGCTTTTATGCATAATTAAGGTTTATATTGACCTGGGGTCTAAACAGTGTTTCTACGTCGAACTTTATGTAGACTTGCTTTAATGCATATTGACCTGGATGACTAGTTGACTACTTTCAATATTAGGCACACGTGAGATTTTCAATTCAAAATGAAGGCAGAAGCTGTCACTGTCATTTGCATCACTCAATGATTGTCGGCATTAAAAGAGCGGTGCTACCCACGACCTGATTATTAACTGAATCATTTAAATGACTTTTGCAGACACAAATGATTTACTGGCATCACAAAGCCACTCACATCGTTTTGAAATTATTTGCTCTGTTTGATTTAGGTATCTGACGTACGTGGAGAAGCTTCACCATTTTAAAAGCAGCTTTATTTTTCAGGCAAAGCAGTTCTCACTGATCGGCGGCAGCGGACTAAACAATTTATGCCGTCGAATATTTTGAAGGATTTTGGCTGCGGATATTTCGAAGAAGTATTCATTTCACGGCAGGAACAACAAATTTCCATTCAAGAATTCCCGAATTTATCGTGCGGTATCAAACTTTCTAGATCTCATGTGACTGAGAAGGAAATAGAGGCCTCCTTGCAGAGCGTACTAAAGCACGCAAAAGATAGATCTGATGGAAGGAGCCACCAACGCTCCCCTGCAGCTGAGTAATTGTGCCTGATGCCCCTTTTCTCAATAGGTGACTCAATTTTTCATCTCTTGTATTTGGTGTTATATCCTGGTTATCTGTGTAGCTGTTATTGTGCATATAATCTAAATAGCAGGAACTTTATTAACAACATCAAACCCGCATGTTTCTGTTGAAATTTTAACTGGAAAATCGATGCTTTTTTCTGACAATTTGGAGTCATCAAATTTCAATGTTATTAAGAAAGTTCCTGTTATTTAGATTGTACTACATATGTCTTTCGATGCCTTTCATAGAACATTTTGTAACCTCCATAGAACAATTGTATTTTTCGATCGTTAAGTTGTACTTTTGTATCTTCATTGCTTATAAATACAATTTTCATGTGTGCACATTAAATTTTCATTGAATCGGTGCAGGTGTATTGCAAAATATCGTATTCTGTGAAAATTTCGTTTTATTTCTACTACTCCTCATAGCTAGGAAGCTTATTGGTTTTCAGTGGAGCAATACTGAAGCACCTGCATCTTAGGGAGATAGCTAGTGTTTTACTAATTAATAGCGCAATGGGAAATTTCAACTGAAGGGTAGGGGCAAATCGGTAGAATCGGCGACCACAGCTACCTACAGGCGACCGCACCTCATCTGCTAGGCGACCGCTGTTAGACCTCCGGGCGACTGCGCCCCGGCTCTTAAGGCGACCGCCCCAGGCAGTCAGGGCGGTGGACAAATAGGAATCCCCGGCGACTCCGAAGGCGACTGACCATGGCGGTCGCGGCGACCGCTCTGGTTGATAGGGATATTGTGATAAATGTAGAAAGTAATAATTAATACAGGAATTTTTAAAAATGATTTTATGCATTGATAATTGCATCTAGCGATTGGAATATTTTGTAAAAATCAGGCCTCAGCTAATCGTCCACAGATCCAGAGTTTCCAATCCCTATAATGCCATCGATATTGATCATAGATATCCCTGGTAGTACTCGGCATATATTTGTTCCATTATTACCGAATTTTTATAATGAAACATCGGAAATGATCATTTCAGAAGCTATTATGTGAACAGACTTAGCACAGACATATCAAAAAACAAATGCATGATGTCCAGTTGCCGGAAATGTATTTTCATCTGGTGTCTTCATGCCGAGAAGCAATAAGGATCTTTATTTGTCTCCGTACATGTATTGTAGATATGCTATCGCTTTATTTGACCTGTAAAGCAGATTATTGGCCCCGCGGGAAATGTTTATCACCGCATTGCTTTCAGTGCTTCCACCATAATTGAACGAACTGTCTATGTTATTTAAATCACGAGACGCAAAGCGTCGAGTGCTTTAAGTAACATAGACAGTGAATTACATGTGGAAGCACGCCAAGCTATGCGGTATTATATTTTCTGCATGTTATACAGTTCTTGGCACTAGTGCGAGGAATTACAATGATATCTCAATACATTCAATACTCATATTGTCCGTAGAAGAACCACTTTTTAGATGCACTGATAAAAAATGCAAAGAACTGCAATATTATGCTGGAAATAATATTTACTCCAATGCACTGGAAGAAACTTTATCTATGCCAATTATGAATGCTCTTGCCCTGCTTTAGAATAGATTAGATCTGTGCAGGGGGGGGGTCTAGATATCTATTATTGTACAGGAGGCAGAATCACGCTTTCTGGGAAAGCTTCGAATGCTTGCTATAGTATTCAAATTCTACTAGTTTATGCTAGTACAATCAATACTTCTGAAATTGATCTTGCATTGTCAAAGTTGCTTCATTCATTCATGATGGTGAATAAATGCAGTGTTAGCGGGTGCAAAACGAATTATAGATCGAATGGCATGCTTTATATTCAAGTGCATCACCTACCAGAAAATTCGCTTGAAAGAAAACGTTGGATTGATTCAATTCCTAATACTTTGACACTAACGAAAAATGCTCGAATCTGCCGCAAACATTGGTCGTCAGGAGGAATTTCTATGACAAGAAAGGGATTATTTTCAAGACCAAGTATATTTTCAATACCCACCAAGTATATTCAGTGGCAATAAAGCAATAGCGTATAATAATTCATGTGAAATCCATGAGCGAAAACTTTCGATTAAAGCAAAAGCATCCACTGTATACGAGTTTGATGCATTCGAGAAACGCGATCGCATAAAGGGATTCATCGAAATGACTACAACTATCTGCTCTTTTGATGATGAGTTGCTTGTCAAATTCTCTGAAGCACGCATCCAAATCAGGGATCGCAGCGGTTAAATAGAAATATTTATCTTTAATGAAAATTCAGCCAAGCGTCCTAACACTAATCCACTATAAACTAAGTATGTTGCATATCCATGATCTTCACATCCAAAACGTCTGACAAACGTGCGCACAAGCTCAGACCGGCAGACAGCAGTATTATTTTTACACTACAACTGAATGAGTGAAAAATCTAACACTTCCCGACAATTCTTCAATACATTGTTTTCGTTTCATTAACATAAAAATATTGTTTTAATCAAAAAATATATGTTCTTCGAATCCTATTTATAATAATAAAAGAAAAGTACAAGGCAAATTTTCGTGTCCTTACAGGTACACATCGGTCAGTTTTGGCCTGACGACTATCCAACTATGATGCAAAATATTATTTTGATGAAAAACTTTTCTAATGGATAAGCAAGCCTACGTGCATGGAATGGATGCTTGATGATAATTCGCTCGATTAGTAAGTAAATACCTCTCACGCTAGGCGCTTTGACTGATTTTGGCATATTTGATCTGTTAACTGGTTAACCGGTTAATTTGTATCTTATCCGATTAACCGGTTAAGCGAAAATTTTAACCGCTGCAATCCCTGATCCAAATGTTTTGACTGATTGATGATGACTTTATACAGCTTTCTGTAAAAACTGACAAATTTAGGCTATGAGCATTTAAGTGAAATAATGCGGAGAGTCTGTGAATATTTGTGACCTACTTGGTTTCCAACGCCATCTTGAAAGATTCTTCGTTGAGACTCTACTTAATAAGACGTGAGTTTAATTATCAAAACTATAATTCATACATTACACAATGGTTTTGTGAATGCTCCTATCTCTGTAACAGGCATTCGAAGTTTTTCCACAGAAAACGTCATTCAGCCTCCTGTACAAATATACCGGTAGATATCTAGACCTCCTTGATCTGTGAATAGATATTCACACCATTGATCAAACTAAATTTCTCTTCAAATATTCTTGATGATCATAGACATGTCAATCACAATCCGTCCTTGATCATCATAGCACGTTGCCAAATAAAATTCTTCACGCAACTCGTGCATAAGATTGCCTCATCATAGTATTCGAACTCGTTAGATTTAAATGGCCCTCACCATGCCTTACCCAAGGACCTCTACAATATAGTATCTGGACATCTGGATATCCTTCACCCTTCTATACGAAATGAGGCTGACTATTTGAATTCATGCCATTCATGCAGAAGCTGCATGTTTTGTATTCTTGTTACTCTTGCTCTGCAGGTGTTGTGAATTCGTGCATTTCAAATCATCAGCGATGTGTTCGTGGAGACAGTGCAAAACGGTGAGCAAATTCTGTATTTGTGTATCGGCATGAGAATGGCAATGACAGTAAATTTACAAACTACATTTCATTGCCTCCCGTCGAAAAATATGCCGTAGGATCTACGGATTGCGAACAATATGATAATCAAACCGACAATCAAATCAAGACTCTCTTCTTTGGTGGCATAGTTAATATATTCTCACAGCTGCTGAATTTGATAGCTGGAGCGAAATCATTCAATCAGTCTCAATCGATCTTCCTCAGGCAGGAGAAGAAGAGTCTCAATCAACACCGAAGCATAACCTTCAACTGTGTATCGAAAACTGACTTCGTTCGTCGCCGCAAATCAGAGTCATCAACTATCTATGAATACGAGTAGGCATATACTCGTACTTTTCGAATTTCGGACCAACAGCCCGGGACGAGCAAACCGAATAATTTTGTTAGAAACTTGCTAGCTGTTTGCTAATTTTGTGAAGAATAGAAATTTTGATGAATTCCTACTATGTTTGCTAATTTTGTTAGCGGTCCACCAGTTTCTAAGCAAAATAATAAAATTATAAAAAACTTTTTCATTTTGTTAAATATTTATGAAATATTAGTCAAATTTTTTTAAATGTCAGAACAAGGCATTAATTAAATACATATATATGTTTTCAGATAAGATCTGATATGCCATCTAAAACGCAGTGTATTGTCAACAGCATTAAACGTTTGATTGACAAGAGTCGATGACCAAGAATCGATGAGAAATGGTCACAATAGTCATCGATTAACTGATATCTCTCATTGAAGACCTGTGATTCGATACTTGGTCAAATGAGCTTGAAAATAAGTTTCAGCACGAATGTGACAATCAGATTGTGTTCGAAATTGCATGTTTTATTTCCATATTGCTTGTATGAATCTTGTGTATTATCTTTGTGTAAACTACTCGATGTCGTGATATGAGCCTTAAATCGAAGAAACAGTTTTTAAGTCGTGTGAAATTTCACCGGCTCTGAGACCCTATTAAACTGCAGTAATCACTTCGAGCTTGCTCTAATCGTTCTCAGGAAACGATAGGAATTCCCATGACGAGAATCCTATATTGGGTGCTATATTTAGAAGTCCATATAAGGCGCTCAGAGAGTTGCTGTCATTTCCCGATGTTTCACGAGTAAGTCACGAGCATGTTTCACGAGTAATCAGTTTTCATAATTATTTCTAAAGCATGACTTTATTCTAATACATCCCAACCTCTGCAATCATCTAATTTATATTTATGACCTATTCTGAGAAGGGATTATCATGTCTTCAAGATGGCGAGCCTCCCGACTTCGAACATTTCAATGCATTTCTTCGCCGCGCGCAACGTCTATCAGTTAGATCACGGATTCCCACAGAAATAGATATTACTACACGAGAAGGACTAGAATGGCTGACACACCGAACTTAATTGTTCTCGATGGCACAGAGACACACGCGTTAACCGATTACAAGGTCACCTTCATCACACGCGACAAACTTGCCAAGGATTGGATTTTATGAGGGAACCAATCACAGAGAGGAATGTCATTAGATTCAGCTGATCGAAATTGCGAATCTGCATTTCTTAACTTCTGTATTCAATTAGCGATAAACTGATTTAGACAAAATAAGCATGTTTGATGATCAGGATTCTCCACGCTCATCGATAATGTATCAAGAGAAGTCAACATTCTGATGCACATGTACATATGGAAATGAATTTAGAACGTTTTAGTGAATTAGACTAGCGAATTGTCGTCTTGTGATATTTTACACAGTTTGATAAACTCTGCTGTGCCACTTTGTTTTTGATGACCTGGTAAGGTGCAGGACGCTAGCTGTCTGAGCGCTGAAATACCGGTCTAATTTATTAAGAAAGCAGAAAAATAACTTATCTGTCAGACCAAAAATATTAATAATTCGCAATGTGTCGGAGAACCAGCTCATTGCATCAGGCGTATGTTCAAAATTTTTGTTGATCGCTTGTTGAAGTGGCTGGCAGGGTCACTTACACATGCTGCAAAGTAAAAACTTATTTTTGGCCGACAGATAGGTCGTTTTTTCAGCCCTCACCAATACTTTGAACTAGGCCTATATAATTTTGCAAAAATAAGTATTTTAACAGGAAACTGTCGTGCTTTTTTAGTTTGGGTGGATATAAACATGATCTTTCTGAAGAATCCTGCGAGATTCATCAATCTCTAAAACTACTTTATTTACCGGCCGAATATTTTATTCTGAACAGGCAATAATTGCTTGCTATGATATTGATTAGCCACTTTTTAAGCAATCACGGCTATAAAACCGCCCCAATCTAAAACCAGGCGTTGAAAAATTTAATTCAATTTTAGGTAATATGCCCACTATATTTCCGAAATTTCTCGCGTGACATCATCTACGTTAGGAGTCAGCCATACGCCATCCACAAGAATAGACTTCTAGTCAGTTGATAGGCATGTCATTTATCTGAACATCACCAGCTATCGAAGACTTTTGAAAATTCATGAGAGCACAGACATCCGCTAACATGCCAGATATGACAACGTAACTTATAGTGGATTAAGTTGCTCCATCGAAAACGACAAATATTATTCTAAAATATTTATTATCGAATACATTACTTTCTAGTAGAGACATGCTTCGAGTATGTATGTACAAACATTACGAGGCAAAGAAAAAATAAGCAATCAAGTATATTAAAAAATCAAAAGTTCTATACATAAACACAAGTCAGAGCTACAATGCATAGATACCGCTAGATAGCACTGCACATATGCAGCTCAGACGGACACCATGTAAAATACTTATTGTCAAATACATTTATGCTAGTGTTGACATATTTCGAGCATGATGTGCGAGAAGCAATAGATACGAGTATATTACAAAAATAAAAAAAAAAAAAAAAAAAAAATAAAAAAAAAAAAAAAAAAAAAAAAAAAAAAAAAAATAAAAAAAAAAAAAAAAAAAAAAAAAAAAATAAAAAAAAAAAAAAAAAAAAAAAAAAAAAAAAAAAAAAAAAAAAAAAAAAAAAAAAAAAAAAAAAAAAAAAAAAAAAAAAAAAAAAAAAAAAAAAAAAAAAAAAAAAAAAAAAAAAAAAAAATAAAAAAAAAAAAAAAAAAAAAAACAAAAAAAAAAAAATAAAAAAAAAAAAAAAAAAAAAAAAAAATAAAAAAAAAAAAAAAAAAAAAAAAAAAAAAAAAAAAAAAAAAAAAAAAAAAAAAAAAAAAAAAAAAAAAAAAAAAAAAAAAAAAAAAAAAAAAAAAAAAATAAAAAAAAAAAAAAAAAAAAAAAAAAAAAAAAAAAAAAAAAAAAAAAAAAAAAAAAAAAAAAAAAAAAAATAAAAAAAAAAAAAAAATAAAAAAAAAAAAAAAAAAAAAAAAAAAAAAAAAAAAAAAAAAAAAAAAAAAAAAAAAACAAAAAAAAAAAAAAAAAAAAAAAAAAAAAAAAAAAAAAAAAAAAAAAAAAAAAAAAAAAAAAAAAAAAAAAAAAAAAAAAAAAATAAAAAAAAAAAAAAAATAAAAAAAAAAAAAAAAAGAAATAAAAAAAAAAAAAAAAAAAAAAAAAAAAAAAAAAAAAAAAAAAAAAAAAAAAAAAAAAAAAAAAAAAAAAAAAAAAAAAAAAAAAAAAAAAAAAAAAAAAAAATAAAAAAAAAAAAAAAAAAAAAAAAAAAAAAAAAAAAAAAAAAATCAAACATAAACATACCCAACCCCCCACCTCCTCCCCCGCCACACCACCCCCCCAACACCCACCCCCCCCAACCCCCCCCACTCCCCCACCGCCCCACCACACACCACACCACCCCCGCACCACCACTCCCCCGCCACCGCCGCCGTCTCAGCCAATCCACACACCATCCGCTCCCCCCCCGACCCCCCCCCGTCCGCCGCACGCCGCCCTCCCACACACCACACACCAACATCCGCCGCCGAGACTGCCTACGCCTCACCTGCAAATTAACCATACTACACACGTCCGGTATTGTCACCCCCCCCTCCGCCGCTCGCCAGTCAGTGTCCGGCTATTCAACTGTGAATTTCACAAACAGGCCCGATGGCATCACGGAGCTCTACAAAAGAATCTGCAAATCGTCACGCCGATGACGAGAAAACTTTATGTCCCTCAAATTGTGAACCACACCCTTGTGACATGGAATGATCGAATATTACAATATGCAGTAACAAGGAGATCTCACTATTCGAGGCCGATGATCATTCAGGATCATGTGTTCAAGGAGAACGCAGACCCCTATCCGGGATACAGTTTCCCAAAAAACATGGTCAGGTTTACAGACTAGCAGAGTGAAGAATCTGTAAATCGACTCACCTATCTTCAACACATCCACTAACGTCTTTGATGGAAGAAGAAACCACCATTGTTCTTCAAGCGTAAAAGGAAGACGGTCTTCGCCATCATCACCGAGTCCTTTGGATCGCAAACCAAGCGAGCGACATTCGGACATTGGGTCAAATTTCAGCAACTCCTTACGATGAAAGCCTGCTTAAACTTAACAACGTTGTTTTACAACAACGCATTTCTTGGATCTCAACCATAATCCTCCAGGATTTCGAACGGGCCTGAGATCCTCGCTGTCCTCTGAAAAATCGAGGCAATTTCCGGCAGAGTCACCCTGGATTCCCACGCGTGCATGAAGTCGCCGCAGTTATATAATCCAACTGCTTCGCTGTTGGATATAATTCCAGCCGACGATCCTCTGAGGCAAATGAAAAACCGCTCCAATGGTCCTTGACTGAAGCGGTACTCCGCACGTACTTCATCGGAGGACATCTTCAAACCGCACTCATAGGACAAGCGATATGAAGGGAGTTCAAGCAGAATGAGAAGCCAACAAATCCCGACGCTTATGGTCGAACCCAATAAAGCGTGTTCTCCCCAGAATTCTCCAGCTGGTGGAGAAACCGTCCATCGACATCAAATTGCTCGAATTTCTTGGAAGTTAGACCGTCTGATGGGCTGCTTGTAGCCGATTGCCACGGGGACTCTTGAGTTTAAGATGTCGAACAAATGGTCGATAGTTCGTATGAAGGTGACGGTGGCATCGACATCTCGAAACTGTGGATGACCCATTTTCTTCAGGAACTCCAAAGCGGTCTCTACGGAAAGCAACTGCAGAGTTTGAGCCGCCAGGAACCTGAAGTATAGAAAACGTAAATTTAAGTATGCGACGCATGTCACAGTCATAACTGTAGTAGAAGAATACCAGAATGTCGATGGACAGAAAAAAATAAAAAGCGATTGACTCAAAAACTGTTACGATTAAAATATCGTGTAAGCCTAATCATTATCGACGCCTTTAATTGCTAATTAACTCGATTAATCTGGGATACCTAGAGATTTTATTTACTACAATTAAAGAGATGACTAACGACCCTTGCAGGGCAATGTCCAGCTGCACAGATTTGAAATAGGACGGAAAGGTCAAATCCAACATTATAGCCCAAATTCAAACAGATTACACATATATTGCTAGTCTGCAAAATAAAGTATGTGTGGCACGACAAAAAGCATCAAATTATTCTGTTAAATTTTCCCGTTTGCAACATTGTGCGACCGTCCGCATCAAACAATGGTTTCAATAGTAAGGTCCCTGCGACTTTCATTTGTTGAACATAAATAGATTTGGGGATGCCAGACCATAAATTGTATCAAACGTTTTTTCTTTGAATAATTACATGAATGGTCCCAAGAATTCCAAAAATTTCAACCTAACAGTGTTTTTCATTTCCATATTCTTAGATACTTCCTAAGAATTACAAATCACCAAGAAAATTTTCATCAAAATAGAGCTTCTCATCCAGAGAATGCGACCTATGTGAATTTTTACTCGTCATATATCATAGTTTTTTACAATGACTATGAATACATGCTATTAAAATTATGAAGATTCTAGATAATCTCTGCTAGAGAATCGATCCAAAGTGGCATCAGAACGGGAACAGAAGAACACAAAAGTCCTAAGAATTGGCGCGTCAGACATTTAGTTTTCTTAGGCTTTCAAAGATGTCCGATCGCAACATCTTTGATATTGATGAAATAGGTTTTGTTTTTCAGGAACCGGGAAAAGGTTAAGTGATTCGAACATTTTGAGGGAAACTGCGATGGAGAATTGGAAGCTGTACTTTAACTTGTAGTCCTATCAGATAGACATTATTAAGTTATGAGTGAGCCCCACCTTTAAAGTCCATCGTCGTTAGCCTTGCATAAAAATCAAGCTATATATGGCAACTTGGGTATTAAAATAATCGATGGCGCAATGGGGTCAATATTAGATGAATTTCTAGAATCGATCACTCGTAATTGCAACCCACCACTGGGTTCGAACTGATAGCCTATAATCACGAGTAGGCCTCGTTGCAGTTTAAAGGCGATTGAGTTTTACCGAAATGCATTTCATGAGTTCATCGATATTATTTAATATGAAGTTTTACTGGAAAGAACTTACCTTCATTATTTGCTGGTTGAAATGGATGTTGTCGATCGGATAACTTGTTCGCGGCCACAAGACACGATGGGGGAGGGGGGTGGTTCCTCTTTCTTTGGGGAGCTTGTTCAATTCAATTACAATTAGGTCCAGTTAGCGTATTCATTTGGAAGCAACTTCGATTACTCCGACTTTCGCGAAGTTGTTGCGGACAAGCTTCAGGCAATGAAATGCATCAATAAATACATGAACCTTTTCACCGGAAAGGAACGTGGAAATAAAGAGACGATGTGATTCACAGGTAGTCATTGAGCAGCCAAGCTTCTTTAACATAGACATGTTGGCAGTAGTCCATTCCAATGTCAAGGCTTTGACCGAAAGTCCGACATCGTTGATGAAGACTTCCTATGGCATGATGCAGCACCAATTCCTTTTGCACTTCAGCAGATATGCCACGAATCAAGAAGTATCCGATAACTTTCTTCCAATGGCCAGTGATGCCAACAGCCATAAATACTAAGGCTTTCTGTCGCTAATCTCTTCATCGGAATTGAGGGATAAGGCTTGACCGAAATTGATGAAGCCAGAAAATTCAGCTGTTCGTGGATCATACTGCATCAATTTCTTGATACTCATTCCGTCGACCATAAGAGTGCAAAATCGATAGTGCCAAGCATTTTCACCGTCTCTTTGACTCTGCAAGTGCTTCAGACTTTGCTCACTGAACCCCTGGACGGACCGTCAATACCTTGAAGCCACCTGTTCCTAAAAAAAGACCTTATTTTACAATCCTGCATTTCATCTAATAGCTGAACATCTTTACTTTAATTGGAAAGCTGACATTTGAGGAGAAGAAATAGAGAATATCATTTTCATTAGTTTGTGAATGCTTTACATTAACAACAAACCATAACAGAGTCGAAAAGTTTCGGGAAATAGGGAGTCAGTCAATGACAGGGATTGATTACTAAGATACACATGCTTAAATTTTTATTGGGGACCTGCGAATCGGTTAACTTAGAGTCGAATCGAATCGGGCGTGATTCGCGAATCCGCACTCCAATCGAATAATAGAAAACTTGCAAAACCCTGCTTTAGCCTATTTTTGCGTGTGATTTAGAAAGACAGCTATACCCGTTTTCCAATAAAAAAAGGGAACCCAGTACATTACATGTCTTACATAGGTCTTTTACACGACTTATTGAAACATGGTGACATGATGGCACTCAAGGGAATAAGCATTCACATTAAAAGTCTCTTCATTTTACTGAGACACCAGATTTTTATTAACGCTAGATTAAAGATTTTGAATGCAGATTTGACATTCGCCTTGTTTTTGCCTGATAGATAGCTTGATGATAAGGACAAGGCATGTAACCTGCAGGGTTGTAGAAAAATGTCTTTCGAATCTCAAGCGGGGACTGTAATGTAACCGCTCTCCATCAATCGCTCCAATACACAAATTTCAGAGCGAGGTCCAAAACAAATTTTCATGAACTAAAAATCAGTTGATTCTATCATTTCTAGCTCAAATTTCAGAAAAGCTATATACTATAAGCACAGAAACACAGATGATGCCTAAATTCTTCATGCTGTGAGTCTTTAGTGACTATCTAAATTATTCAATACAGCTTATTAAAAAGGCTTTCTAGAATACTACGCAAATTTGTTCATACAAAGATCAGATTTGTCCGTAAAATATTAGACCTCTACCAATGACTTTGAGCACTATTAATGCATGATTAAACATTGAATAAGCTTGGACTAAGTCTGGGCTGGAAATAAAAGAAATAGATACTCGGACTCATGATCCCTTATCTCAATTGAGTTAAACATTGTGTTAGTGATTGTCAAAATTTGGCACAGATTCCCAATTGCCAAAATTGGCCCGTGAGATTCAGATTCCGCGTTTTGCCATGTGGGCCAATTCAAATTTGCAATTGTTTTTAAATTCAGCATGGTTGTGGTCGAAGGTGACTTAATTGCACGACCATGTCCCTCATATGTAGCGCATGAAGTACGCATACCACTCACTACTTAAAAGATTAGCCTATTACATAGAAATATAGTTAATTACCTGCAAAACTTTATGTTAGTATCCAGTAGGAAGGGATATCGCAGTTGCATCAGCTGATCAGTAATACATATCACAATAATACTGGTGGCAACATTAATCGATAGCTACTTCAGAAGACCAACTTACGTTCTTAAAGTACGCGGATGCGGCAAAGGCAGAATTGTCCTCACATAGTTGTATCCCTTTCGGCTGTATAGACTCAGGGTGAGACAGAACTCCTCATAGAAGCCGAGTATTTTCTACCATCCCTCTTGAAGAGCTCCACTGGTATATCTGTAAAATAAATTTTAGCTTCATTGAAATTCTGACATCAATTTCAAGTGCTTAAATAACACATTTTGGTATACACGAAATTATTTTTGGCGACATGCGCTTATACTACATCAGAGAAATGAATGCGAATGGTGTTTGAATTATACCATTCGGAGAGTTGTGATAGTTATTGGCAGTATGTCGACTTGTCCAGCTGTCTGAGAGGTGGCAGAAGGTGGTCCTAATCAATGCATTTGTCGGTTGTTGTGAGTAGGATCCACGATTTTCACAAGTGGCACAGATGGTGAGTGGAAACGTCTGCGGAGGTTATCCGCATTTCCTGTTGATTGGGTGATGGGTGTCACAGGCTGGCATACTCCTGTAAGTTGGCACAGATGTACTGATGTTTTGATTGAATTTTTAATCGGATTGATGGAAATTTTTAATTTTGTCAGACTTTCACGGCTAACTTACCCCCATAACCGTGCCACTTGAACTTAATTTTATTTTAGTCCAATTTCTCCGCTATTATAGTGAAATTCCGTGAAATAATGGTGGCACATACTTGGGGACGTGGCAGTTTATTCATCCATGCGTTTGACACTTCATAGTTATGCGATGCAAGTTTTTTGGTAATTTGGTACGGCGAACTTCGCATCCGTAACCACCTTCAATTTTCAATCGGTGAGTTCTCGTAAACTGCCGCATTATTTTGAAAAAATAGTGGGTGGCACGCTGCCACACTCAAATTATGCGTAGATGTTTGCTTTCGAGAGCGCACACTCGATTTCTGATGTAGGGCATTGGTATGGCTAACTTTACACACGCTTCTTTGAAGGTCAATTAAAATTATTTTAAAAAAGTAGTTTTACAAGAAGGATGAATGCGACACGCACTGAATTCAAGAGAAAATTAACATTAAAAGATTTACGAATGTGAACAAAATTACAGCCATTCAAGTGAATAATTAAATTACAGGTATCTGGTGATGAAACAAGAGTAGTGCCCCATATTACCTATCGGACCCGATGCCGGATAAGGTTGTCCGACGGAAAATACCGGTACAATACTAGTAAAAGCACAAAGCATCACTTTGAAATTCAGCATCCCATCCCAGTTCGTATTACTGACAGACATTATACTCCTACAAGAATAGTTGAATCGTCATCGAATTAGCGCGTCAAAAATTTAACTGATAAACGACAAATCCCTCAACGTAATCATGACGAAAACAAGGTAAAAAGGAAGATATCCTCCTGGCTATTCGAAACGATATTACTTTACTAATCTACGGGTCAATTTCTAACAAGATAGATGAAGTTGCGATGTTGATGCATACAAATAACCAGATGGTTCGCCGTTCTAACTGAAACATGGCTAGACGATTCTAACCCCCAGAGGTTCTATATTCGATTTCCTGGGATACAGCGAATTGTAAGGCAAGATCGTAATGCAAGAGGTGGCGGCCTGCTATGCTACGTCAAGAACATATTATCTTTCGTTTTTACAGTGGATATCAGTAACACTAACATCGTACCGTGTGTCCTCGGAAATTCCTTGCCGTTATTAATCATAAAGGACACTAAAACGCTTATTATAAGCGTATATCATCCTTATTGGAATCATGCAAAAAATGATTCTGATTGTATTACATCGTTTGACAAGTAATAAATTCGATTCATGTTTTTTTACAAATATAATGTGACCCGAGGAATGTAATTTACAGACAGTAATATGTGGTGACTTTAATGGTTTAAGATCACAATTATTGACAATATTGAAAGGCTGACTGGTTTGCATCCTGTAGTTTCAGATCCGACACGTGGTAATAATATTCTCGATCAGATTTTCACATGACATTCCTCACTCCACTGATCCTGATATCCTTCCTCCAATTGGTAGAATCAGATCATTGTGTGGTTCTTTGGAGAATATCAACAACGACTTCCTTGACGACATGTGTGAAGAAACATGTAGAGTGTATTCAATGGCAACAAAGTGCGGTTTCACAACATGATGAACAGCTATGACTGGTTTTCTTTTGTTAACTCATTCTCTTGTGTTGACGAAGCTGCTTTGGTCTTTCAAGAGTCCATCAAGTGCATATATGATGCGTGTTTTCCACTCCGAACGATCAAACTTCGATCAAGTGACCCACCTTGGGTAACAGACATTGAAGCCTAAAGATGCTCATTAACGATCGCGATAGAGCGTATACTCAGAAAAAGTGGTCTAAATATCATCGTCTGAGAGAGGATGTGATACAGCAAATTCGTTTATTTGATAATCTCAACAGATCGCCAAAGCTGTCAACTCTGGTAATGTTAGGAACCTTGTGCAATTTGTGGAGTGTAGTGGAGGAAATGGGTCGTCATTCGTCTGGTCGTGTCGTCATCATCTACTAATATATCTCCGGATGACTTCAGTGCGTATTTTTGCTCCCTATTCCAAGAGCAACGACTTTCTCCATCTGAAATTCAAATGAGTGATTTGCGTGACACCACTATTCCTACCATAACAAAAAAAAAACACGCACGCACTGGATATTGAGCCTCTCGTACATTGCGAGGCCTCAAGAGAAAAAGTGCCGGTCCGGATGAATTGCCGTCGTTCGTCTTTCGTGAGTACTTTGACGTACTAGCCCCTGCAATTGCAAAACTGTTCAACATGAGTATAGTATTGAGTCTGGTTGTGTTCCTTTGTGCTTCAAAAGGGCGAACGTTGTACCAGTTCCTAAATGTACCAGACCTCGTGTTGTATCTGATTACCGACAAATTTCACTACTACCAATACTTTCCAAGGTTTTGGAAGAAGTTGTTTTACATTTTCTTGATCAAGAGAACTTCCATCGATCAAGAACAAAATTCTGAGTAACGGTTCACAATTTGCTTTCATACCCGGTATCTCTTCAGGGACTGTTTTCAGCCTTAACACTGATGAGTAACCGTATTCTTCAATTCTTGGATACCAGCTCTGAGCTGTGCGAATCCTTGCCTTGGATTTTGCCAAAGCATTCGACAAATGTATGCATAACGTTATTCGGCGTTCGGGAAGTAAACAAAACACAATTGCGACAATCTCTAAAATATCATAAACACATTAACGTATCAAACACACCTCGATTCTACCCAAAAACTGACAACTGAATTATTTAACAGATTTGGACTACGAACATTTTCTGATTGCGCCGATCCCACACTTCAAACAATCCAATCTGTATGCCATCTCCGATTCTACACCTATCGGCTGCAACTAATTCGCATTGCCTTACATTGTCTTAAAGTGGATCTCAAGTTTTCTGAACGATCGTGTACAGCGAGTTAGATTGGAATGGCGAATACTCTAATTGAAATCAGTAACAAGCGGAGTTCCTCAGACACACTAGGCAGTGTGATCGGACCAACGCTATTTGCTATGGTGGTTGACGATCTTGAAGCTTTATCGCCCAATTCACTTATTTTGAAGTACGCAGATGACGTTACGATTCTCCATTTCATAAGAAACGCTTCTGACGATAGACTTCAACAGGAATGGGATCATTGTCTCAGTTGGTCTGAGCAAACCATCTACCGTTGAATATATCAAAATGTAAAACAATGGAAATTGTGACGGGGAAATCTGTGACAATTGACCCTGTGATTGTACAGCAAGGTGTACTTTTACCTCAGGTAGAAGAATTGAAAGTTCTAGGGTTGACCTTTTCATCTACCATGAGATGGAATGCCCACATAAGTAACATTATCAGTACTGTACACGTCGTATTTACTTAATAAGAAATTTGAAGGCTCTGGACTGTCCCCCCCCCGAACTTATTTTTCGTGCATATGTTGCTATTCAACGTATCTCTATATATACTATAATTCGAGCATATCCCGCGAATTTTGTAATTTAACATTATATCTAACAAAAAATATCTTGTCCTCATTTCGAGAAGCGTATTTTACGAATAATTGGGACGTGACAATGAATGCAAGTCTCTTCGCTTGCTTTACCGTTGCCGATGCATTATGCAAAAACTATTTAGAAAAATTGAAAAAGATGTTAACTCAACACCTCAGATATTCGAAAGTTATTTTTGAAGAGCGCACACACTTGTCCCAATGTAATCGAACGTTCGCAATAGGATTTCATTTAAATGTCCTCACAGCGTCAAAGACCATAACGATTTTGGTGAATCCTTATCATTCAACATTTTGTGCTAGCTCCCATAACATGTGAAGTTTTCATGTAGCTAAATTTGTGTGAATAAATAATTGTATGTAATGCTCTCACCGGAATTTAAATGTGAGTCAATAAAGTCATTCGCTCTCTCTCTCACTCGTCTTAAGAAGAGATTGAATCCTGAATAATTAGGAGCATGACGCTATATACTAAACTTCTACTTCTCGTGGTCAAAGTGAGGGCTTCGGGTTAACCGTACACATATTTCTCGGTGGATGGGGGATATGCTCCGTTATTTCTCCCCCCCATTAGCAAGAACAATAAGTTCACTTATTATAATTTCTTTGAGTCATTGGAAATCCTAAAAATCTCGCTGAATCCGTTTGGGCCCTCTTTATGCCGACGTAGTAAATCAATTGATCATTTTGTCACACCTGCTTCATTGAAACCTGATCCATTGCCCTGCATCAACTGAATCACAGAATATGTGGCTTACAAGGTATTCTAATACAAACGAATGGCACAAGTATTATTTAAATACAAACCTGGGGAAAAAGGGGAGGAGAAAGGGGAAGAAAGGGGGGGATTTTTGGAGGGGGGGGGGGGGGGGGGGGAAAAGAAGGGGGATATGGAACGGATATCAGCGAGATCTTACCGAAATCAGTGAAGAAGAGAATTTGGTTCCGACCTAACTGACCAATGGAACCACTTGCTCAATTTTTAAACGTTTTTGATCTATTATTCAATAACAAAAATGCGGGGAAATTTCGTCCCGAGCGCAATTGTGCAAATCTGACCTTGTGATTTCGTTCTTCCTTAGATATATATATTTCTTGTAGTTGTCAGCGTCTGAAACTTGAAAGTGATCAGAAATTGAATGTTATTCTAAAGTTGGTAAGTTTTTCATTTTCGAATATAATTCAATGTGCCCTGTCCCAATTAAAAAATCCTGGTTCCACTAAACCCCACTTCCTGACCCACGTATATCCACAGATCCATACCCATAGTTGCCAGGAGTAAGTCACCTTGATACGTCCTTATTCCATTCATCCTCAACCCGAAAAAACCAAAGGCTTATTATCGTTTATCTGACCCATCATCCTCCGCGGATTTCATGCCAATGGAAGCTACTGTATATCTCTCAGACCATACTGCCACGCTATCTTCCTTCTCTCCCTCTTCCGAGCATCTTCGCAGATCTGTTCTGGAGTGCACACGACTGAAGCCTCTCCTCAACCTCAGGTGATGTAATTGATGTCGATCGTAGAATTGGAACCTTACGGTTTACTGAGCATGGGCACTTAGCCCCATATAACATATGCTCAAAGGTCGTACCAGCAAAGTGCAGACGATGTATGATCGATTTCCACGATGCTGTCTTTCTCAGTTAGAACACTAAATATTGAAGGCACTCGCTAGCATGAATACAGCTGCCCTTCGTTTTCGTTGGAGGACGAAAATGCTCGGGGCAAAATGATCCAGAGCATACAACAATTCGTATTTACTCCGGCTCCCCCACAACTTCCTTCGATCAATCAACTTTCAGTCTTTTCCACGGCTACGACCCGATCCTTCTTTCAACTTCTTCGTAGTACTTGTGAATTCGGCAGGAAAACCTGAAAGATTGATATATTTATATTTTGTTCAAACTGCAATGCAGGCCTACTCCATTATGTTTAACTTAAAAAATTTAAGTCAACTAATTCACCTGAATGCACAATTGCTCTCCGTGGCATAAGTGAAAACATCAAACTGTTTGCATATGGTTTAACTGATTTATAGTAAAAAATTTTCAAAAAAAAAAAATCGTAGTTACCCAGGCAATGCAGGACAACGACCGCTGTCATAACGACGAAGGATTGTACATATCTGAACCCGAGGAAAATGGAATCAAATAAGAATGCGAAGAAAATAAAAAGGGCATGATAGGATACATGTTAGAATAACTAAGCAATTTGCAAAAGCAACTATAAGGCCTAACTACAAGAACTGCAAAGCTAAGAAAAAGAAAAGCAATCAAAAGAGAGACGATCATGTACGAAGTGGAAGTAACAATGGATAATGTTTGATTGTAGAAAATCAAGTCTTGTAAAAACAAGATAGATATCTATTGAGGCCTAGTCAGTTAGATAACAAAAAACCGCAAGAAATAAACCTACAAACGAGAAAAGACTTGCTATACGTATCGGAATTAGCTTCTTGTTCTGAAATAACATTCAACTCCACGTGACTCATGGGTGACCGAGCTTTGTCCTCATCAAAACGCGTGCCTACTTATGGAGTTTATCCGAGCGTGAAATACGATTTCGAATGAGACCATATGGCGAAGTCAATCGGCTGAACAGAAAGATCACCACTGCAACGGAGTGTAAAATAAGTATTCAAGAGTAGGCCTAAAGAATCTAAAGTAATGGACCCATGTTAGCAAGTTTAAAGCAGACGACTAGCAATGACGTTCATAAGGAAAAATGCTACATCCCTTGCTGAATTGCATTAAGTATTTCCATCGCTCCTAATATCCATAAACTATTCCTAAGTTGATAAGGACGTGGCAGAAAATTCTTTTCGTGATACGATGAGGCAATCAATTCGCCTACATGAACTAAAAGACGTAACGTGTGACGGCCAGAGAACTCAAAAGATGAAGTAGGGCCTACAGAAAACGTTTCTTCTATCTTCATATGAGAAGCTTAACGCGATATGTGCGAATGAACTCCTAGCTAAATCGCAAATATTTGGATATCTCCCTAGCTATGTAAATTTCGTCCTGCACTTGTTCACAGCTTCTCAAATAATCCATAGAATGTAGCTGGGGTGTTGCACATGCATGAGGATATTATTTCTTTGCCTAAATGAATATGATAGGAGATGTGTGATGCTGAAAGGCCACCAGAAGTGCTTCCTAATGGATACTACTGATATGCACTTACTTTATAGAGTTAACATGGTGTTAAAACATGTAATAATAAAAGAAATGCACAAATTCCTTTATCATAATAAATTGTTAATTCATTATTTGATGGAATGACGAACCAACTTCGTGATGCAATTAAATCGTTTTATGGATAGTAGGGGAGACATGGGATGACTTGGCATTTGAGGTGACATGGCCCTCTCCACCAGAAACCTCCAATAGGAGAAAGAACATCACAAAATATTACCAAATAAAGGTATTACTAGACTACAAACATATATATATGAAAATCTCTCCCAGCTAAGCTCACTCAAATTCCTGCTCAAAACAGACCGAGAAATTCTTTTTTTAATAAAAAATACTCTACTTTTTAAAAATTGTATGTTTTTGTCTATCAACAATGTCAAACACTGCTACAACACTTGCAAAAAGGAAGACAAGAAAATACATTAACAATTTAGAAATGGAATTGTTGATGTCAATTACTATTAACTCATTTGAAATATTATGGCTTATTTACTTCAAAAAGTCAAATGGTTTGACATGGCTGGAAAGAAATGAGTGGCATGTGGCACATTCTCGAGTTTGCGTTTTAGCGATTCCTATTCACAATGATAAAGCGACTCATCCAACCCAACCATATTCGACTACTAATTATTATCTAGCCGAACCATAAAAATAAACAGAAAGCTAAACAATTTCCATTTCCATGCCCTATTGGACAATTGGCCTCAGTAGCGTCCCTTGATCTCGGGGTTGCTCCTGGCCTCTCGGGCACGGGGAGGGCAAATGCTAGGAATTCACTTAAAATGCGGGAAAGTAACGCAAATTTTTCAAAAATTGCATGAAATTTGAAATTTATTGTTCCTCGTGGGGGGAATTGATAAGCACGGTAGCTCGCCCCCCCACCCCCAAAGACCAGAAATGATTGATTCATGATTCGTAATCAGTAGGTTCTCAATAGTAGATTTTTATAACCTTTTGAAAAACGCTCATCAGGCTCTGATCGCTCATCCATATTCATAGAAGCATACCTTGTAAGGCAAAACTGACAATTTTTGTGTAATTTATTTCAAAAATAATTTGTCTGATTTCAAATCTTGAGAACTAGAAATTACATAGATAGGCCCATTGCATTGGGTTGTGCTAACGCGTGGCCCGCCCGGGACACTTAGGTGGCCACCACCCCGCTTCTCATATTCATCTAAAGTGGGCCCGCGGACATTATTTGAATCGATGATGGTGAAAATGATTCACTACCATCATCATCCGACTTTTCGACCTTATGGAGGTGCATCTAAGGGTGAGAAATCTAATTAGAATTATTTGCAAAAACAAAAAACCCCACACAATCAATATTTAAAAAACAACAAAATGACAATATGGTGGCACAAAAACCAAAAAAATTCATCATTCCGAATTATCCAACCATGTTCCTATCGTAAAGAAAATCTTCTCTAATAAACCTAATGGTCATCACGTTGCGCGAGTTTATGCTAATTTAGATTCACATAGTATTCGAAGCCCTACTGAGCATCGTTCCACTAAGTAATAAAACTGCTCAATGAACCTAGAAAAGAGGCTATATAATTAAACCTGAACTAAACGAATGAAGGAATCCAAGTGCAAGATTTAGACATGTCTTTTTGTGTGGCCTTAGGCCAACATTTTTTTCCGAATATTCTTACAATAACATGTAAAATTTTCTATGCAATGCGATACACGCACGTACAGCACCATATGTGCAATTTAAAGTACGAATAAAGAATATTAAGCCTATACTACTCTACTACTGCCGTTTTAAAATTGGTGGCCCGCCAGCCTTTTTCGCGGACCGCTCCTTGTGGACCGCTTAACCCAACAGTGGTTGCCCGCCACTTGGCCTATTGGCAAATAATGAGACCTAGTGGCAAAATTAGCTAGTTAGTTCTGGCTGGTTGATATTTGAATAATAATTGACAAGACATACGTATGGAAGTTAGACTGAATACGCCATGAATACATACCCACTGAATACTCCTTTACATATTTTATCTGCACAAAAAGTTTAGGTAAATGGGCGCTGATTAATACCGGCAAAGTATTACTTTCTCAAATTTTTCCCTTATGGTGGACATGATTGATGATTGTCAAAATGCCGCCGTCATCATATTTATCCTACTGAAATGATAATACTCACTACGAGCATGTAACCTACGAACGATGTCACTGACTGCAACGATTGAATATTTCCACAATGGCATTCGCGAAGCTCATGTTTGCTGCTGCATGATGACAGCTATGCATTCATTGTAAAATGGATCATCAATTATAACTCGGAAAGTACGTCACGCTTTCCTTTTAATTGTAGGAGAGCAGAAAATTTTTGATGACCATGAAAGCAAAGAGCTTTTCGTAGTCTCTGAGAGAAAACGTGCGAAAGTGACTTTGAACATTTTTTTCTCTTGATAAACATGAATTTTGAATGATCAAGTCTGGCACACGTATGAACAGCAAACCAGAGTTTTTTCCAGGTAAATGCAAAAGTTACTGATAAATATCCTAACAGAATAATAGCGATGCGATGAAAATATAAGCGTGAGAGCCTGAAATAAAAATCACCATCCTCTAAATCAGCAATGCTATTTCGAGAAATAAATGGCTATTGAACTTTAAAGCGGAAGCTATAATAATATTAACCTATTGAGGCCTCTAGTTTACAGACGAACCGCGAGGTTGCATGGTAGGATTAAAAAGCGTGAACCCTACTAACGGTTGTCGACTCAGCTCTAATTCAATGCCAAAACGAAGACAACACCTAAAACCATGATTATGGCTACGCGCTGAACGTGTTATATGTATAGGCCCCTAAGCCCTATTGCTCCGATAAATCAATCAGGATGTTTGGTAGGCCCTTCTTTAATGGAATTGCTGATTCAATCATTTGAACCACCGCATTTAGGCCGTATTTGCACCGTTTTGAACCGCCATAAGCTAGCCTATATTGCATTAAATTTTAACAAAAACATAAATTTACTGAAATGAGTAAAACCTGCGTCAAAAAAGCACAAAATATAGTCTGAACATTCCCTAATTGGTACATATCAATGTGTGTGTACAAAAAAAATAGTGGAAACCTTTTGTTTGGATTGACTGCAAAACCACGATCGACAATCTAGATTTACGCATTCTTCGAATTATCTGGTCTCCTATCAGTCAAAATCGCACCGTGAGGCGTGTACCATTCCGACAAGTAAGTGCATCCGGTCGACCGCTCAGCAACAAATAATTGACACGGAAAAGCCGATTCATGGAGCTTAGAGGGGAATATCAAATCTGAAGCCTTTCAAAAGTATATGGACAGTCGGGGCTGCTTGACAGGCTGGGATGTTGCGAAGGTCTGCATTATCACTTTTGACAAATAACATCTGTGGTTATCTAACTTAGCAGAAATGAGACGAGGGAGTAACTCGGGACATGATAAGCATACCTGCAAGGGAGATTTTGGAACTTGCCAAGTGAAGTAAAGTTGAGATTATGATCGGGAAAGTCACATTTTCCTAGAAGCATTATATACCGCTGATATAAATAGGTCTACTTGAGCCTAGTGGATTGCGTTGAAAATTGTAGGCACTGTAGAATGCAATATCACTGTTGAACACAACTTGATGCAGTGAGAAAACGCAGGCGTCTACTTTCATTCTCCTGGAAGCCGCAGTATCACTGTCAACAAATCGATCAAAGTTTAGTGAGCCAATCTGGTACTAGATATGAGTGACATCAGTGATAAGAATCTCTTGGTGAAAGCGAGGGGGAATCAACGTTGCAGTGAGTCACTGACAAGAATAATGGGACTACTGTTTGTTTTTTCATGCGTTAAACAGAGCTTCCCCACAGCTATTCAGATCAGACCGGTGAGCGTGTGATAATTATGAGGAACGATAATTCTGTATGGCACGTTTTCATCTTGACTGCCCCTCTACTTTTGTCTGTTTACACCTACTACTTGTGCAGCGACCGTCATCCGATGGCAGAGATAATAAAACATTATGTAGGGTATAGCAAATCTAACTTCTGGCTCCACTCTTTACTGACTTCCCTAGAGAAGAAAATGGACGATTTGCCGAGACTTGATTGCCTGTCAGCGTCAAATTCCTAAGTAATATCAAGGTAATGAGCACAAAAAAAACATCAACGTCTTCCTATATAGCATATGATGGTGAATGAATACACGGAATACACCAACAACAACTGACAAATACATAATGTAGCAATTCTGCATATATTTTGCCGGATAATATTTTCTACGGCTATTTCGATGCTACTTTCTCACACCTTACAATTTACCTATATTTTGGTCTCTAAACAAAATTTCAATGAAATATATACTTCAGAAACTCACCTGTGAAAAGAAATTCCTCGCGATCGAGTCGGAGCATCATCTCTGTTTGTACAGTTGAAAGCAATACAGGATTTCACCATATTGGCGCGAAACGTCTTTTTGCCCCAACTAAGTTCCCTCCGAATGTGCCGTGACCTTGAGTCAATTTCCATTCTAGTCAATTACAGATAAACAAAATATATTTATTTCTAT
>CAJQUW010012762.1:0-35694 GCA_907163375.1 Prostheceraeus crozeri
TTTCACGTCATTTTCTTCGCTAACATAGACATTTCACATCGTGATCAAGTCAAACCTTAGATGTATTCATAGGCTCCAGTTGCAACCAAAAGTCTTGTTACCTCACTTCTCATCATGATCATTACTCCATAGGTGCAGCAACATAACACGCAGCAGGACAGCAAGACCCCTGTGAAACATACTCATGAAATCCTTGAAGGATTCCAAGCTATATGCGATTGTACATTTTCTTTGCAACACAACTTCACAACGTTGGCCAAAAAGCATTAATGATCCTGCTTCACTTGCAACCAAAAGGACGTCCACACATTCTCACCGATCATTCTTAGGAGCACGCCCGTTATCTACACTTGTCATATACCGGAGAGCCTCGCGACCGAGTGACGAATAATTGATGTCACGCTACGAGCAGATCACCACGTAGTCTAGATTCAATAATGCCATGACACTGCACGCTAATCTTTACTATCCAGAATGATCTGTCTATACTTAACTTGCCATATACAGTTGGTAGGCACCCACTGAAATATTCAGACATACGGAGCGGATGTTCAGGCCGTCACAATATATATACGGACTATTCAAGTGACTGACTCACGCGCGATATGAATTTGATGTACATCGGGGTAGCGACTCTGGTTACAGTATAAGATGAATTCTAGACCTCAGAGTTCGGGTGTACACTATGTGTCAGTAGCCTCTGAGTCGCCATTGACATCTAGACACGCGAGCGACGGCCTATACGCGTCGTGCTTTGTAGCGAATCGTAGGCCTGACGGCATGATATTGATGTAGTGTGAATCTCAAAACATAGCACTAAGTTATGGGGAAAGACAAGAATCACATAACACTCAAAAGACTCAACATCAATCTAGAACAAAATCACGAAAACATGGCGTAAGCTCTGAATCATGCTCGGTTCATACACCACACAATTTACAATACTGGTATAGTTCACTGCAATATATTTAAAGCTTGAACGGGGATTTCTCTTACCACAAGGAAGAGCATTTCAGATTGAGATGATTGTCGCTGCAACAGTATACAATGTCGTACATGTACTATTCACACGATGGAATCTGTGGATTCGCATCCCTGATACCAAAACCTCATATGTATCATCTTTTTCATTTGCTCAATTTCCAATTCGAAATCTCAGAATTCAAGTGCTTACATGTCGGCCTTTATTTTTTATATTACGTTCAAGAGTGTAGTTGTGTGGGTGAAGACTTGAGTTGTGTTCTGGAGAGCAGGATCGTCAAAGTTTTGGCCACGAGATGTGACTGCCATTTTCAAATGCAGATTCCACAATTGAAATGATTGTGTGAGATAGTTCAACATTGTACTTGGACCAAGTACTTTATCTCGGAGTAGTGGTTCTCAAGCTGAGTTATTTCCTTTTGCTCTTGTGTTTGAAAACGCTGTGGGAATGATACTGAGGGGGTTTTTTTTTTTTGGGAACTCCGGTATTGATTGAGGCAGTAGGCCTACTAACAAAGTTTTTGGCTGATAGCGTGAAGAGATATGATCGAAAAACTATTTTTTGTAAAAATGGATAAAATGTGTGTATGATTGCGTGAAAATTTTTCTCCGGTCGGATTTTGAACGGCTAAGCTTGGTTTTGATACTCTGGAGATAAAATTGTGAATGTATGGGGTAGTATTGGTTTTCAATTGAGGCAAATTCGCAAAGTATTCGCTGTAGAGTAATGTTGTTTCTTGAAAATTAAGTTTTGGTAAAATGGTGATAACGTGTGAGGATAGATGCAGTGCTTGTCAGGCCTGAGTTGCGCTGGTTGTCTTTTGATGTGCTCTGCAGAATTGATTATGAGTTGGTTGTGGTTGAGACAATACTATCAACGTTTTGACTGACTAGTGTAAGAATTGTGGGGAAAAATACAACTTATGCAGTATTGTGATGAAGGCGTTTGGTTGATTTGACGCGAGGAGGTGATTCCATGCCCTGGCTGATGCCAGTTTGGTTCGAATTGAGGGCACGCATTGACAAGGTTTCTTCGGTGGGTTTTGTCGTTTGCTCTGCATTTTCAGATTGCAGATTCCGCAAGACGGAAAACTGCACCCGGGGTGGCTCTCTGTCCGAGGTAGTGCTTATTCTTTGAGAATTATTGTTCTAGGGCCCAGTGTCGCCCGTTGACTACTGTTGTTTAAAACGTGAGCTAGTGCATTGACACTGACGGGGAAGATGTGGGGCAACGTTTGGTTTGATTGAAGGCAGCATTGACAAGGCCTTTGTGTCGATGCGCTGCCTTTTCAGATACAGTCCACAACTGAAACTGTAGCCGGAAATGCATCATCCGACCAAGTACTTTTACTCATAGAACGCCGTTTTTCCGCCAGAGTTCGTTTTCTCTGCATGTGGAAACGCTCTACTGAATGACACTGAGAAGATGTGGACAAGTTTGATTGTGATTGAGGTATTTCTGTCTGTCAGTGTACCACAGACCAGTTATGTTGTAAAGCTATTTTGTCATATTGGTGAAGGCTTGCTTAGAATGCGTGAAGTAAGCTAGGGTTGGTGGTGTGATTTTTGAAGAAAGAAAGAAATAAGTATAGAAATTGAGAAGGAAAAAGAAGAAAGAAAGAAGGAAGAAATAGAAGAAAGGAAAGAGAAAGAAGAAGAAAGATAGAAAGTAAGAGGAATGAAAGAAGAACGAGAAAGAGGAAATGGGAAAGAGAAAGAAAGAAGAAAGATGAAGAAAAGAAATAGAAGGAGGAAAAGAAAGATAGAAAGAAAGAAAGAAAGAGAATGAAAAGGAAAGAGAAGGAAAGAAAGGAAAAGAAAAAAAGAAAAAGAAAGAGAAGAAAGGAGAAGAAAAAGAAAGGAGAAAGATATAAGAAGAAGAAAAAGAAGAAGAAAGAAAAGAAAGTAAGAAAGAAGAAGAGAAATAGTGAAAGAAGAAAGATAAGAAAAGATAGAAAACCTAAGAGAAAAAGATTAGAAGAATAGAATAGGATAGAACGAGAAAGAAGCAGAACGAAAGAAAGAATGTCAGAAGAAGAAGAAGAAAGTACGGATAGAGATAGATTTAGAAAGGGAGGTTTCCGCTAGTAGAAAGAAGAAAGAGAAGAAGAGAATAGAATAGAACAGAAGATAAGAATTAGATTTAGAAGAAGAGAGGGGCGAGAAGGAAGGACGTAAAGAAAAGAAGAACGATGCACGGAGGAGATAGTAGAAAGACCGCAAAAGTAGAAGGAAGAAGAAAAGCGCAAAAAGTATTAGAAAGACTAGAAAGATAGAAGAACTCAGCGAAGAAGTAGAGAATAGAGAGAAGTAAGACAGAAGTGAAAAGAAGAACGCGGCCAGATGGCTATGCAGCAAGAAAGAAAGAAGAAAGAAGGCGCACTTGAATAGCACTGGAGAGAGTCAAAGAAGAAGAAAGACAGAAAGAAGAAAGTTAGAAAAAGAAGATAGAAAGATATAGAAAAGAGACAATAGAACGAATAGAAACCCCAAAAGAATTAGAAGATTAGAAAGAGGAAGCAGAAAAGGGGACAGGAATAGAAAAGATAGAACGGAAGAAGGCTAGAAGCGTAAAAGACCAGCAAAGCCATAAGAATAGAAATGAAGTAGAAAGAAGAAGAAGAAAGAACGAGAAGAAAGAAGAGAAAACGAATAGAATACCCAAGAAGAGAGGATAAGCAGAGATATAGCAAGAAGATAGAATAACCGTAGAAGTTATACGGTAAATAGGAGCAGAACCAAAGACTAGAACGGTCGGCGAAAGACTAAGAAACCAGGAAGAAGAGAAAAGAAGAAGTGCGTACAGAAAAGAAACGAACGAAAGAAAAGAAAGAGAGAAAGAAGAAGAAGAAGAAAGAAGAAAGAAAGAAGAAAGAAGAAAGAAGAAAAGAATAGAAGAGAAGAAGAAAGAAAGAAGAAAGAAAGAAAGAAAAGAAAAGAAGAAAAAGAAAGAGGAAGAAGAAGAAGAAAGAGAAGAAAGAGAGAAAAGAGAAGAGAAGAAGAAGAGAAGAAGAAAGAAAGAAAGGAAGAGAAGAAGAAGAAGAGAAAGAAAGAAGAAGAAGAGAAGAAGAAGAAGAAAGAAAGAAAAGAAGAAGAAGAAGAGAAAGAAAGAAGAAAGAAAGAAGAAGAGAAGAAAGAAGAAGAAGAAAGAAGAGAAAGAGAAAGAAGAAGAAGAAAGAAGAGAAGAAGAGAAAAGAAGAAGAAGAAGAAGAGAAGAAAAAGAAGAAAAGAAGAGAAAGAAGAGAAGAGAAAGAAGAAGAAGAAAGAAGAAGAAGAAGAAGAAAGAGAATGAAGAAAAGAAAGAAGAAAGAAAGAAAGAAGAGAAGAAGAGAAAGAAGAAAGAAGAAAGAGAAGAAAGAAAGAAAGAAGAAAGAAAGAAAGAGAGAAAGAAGAAGAAGAAAGAAGAAAGAGAGAAAGAAGGAAAGAAGAAAGAAGAAAGAGAAGAAGAAAAGAGAAGAAAGAAGAAGAAAAGAAAAGAAAGAAGAAGAAGAAGAAAAGAGAAAGAAAGAAAAGAAAGAAGAAGAAAGAAGAAGAAGAAAGAGAAAGAAAAGAAAGAAGAAAAGAAAAGAAAGAAGAGAAGAAAGAAGAGAAGAAGAAGAAGAGAAGAAGAAAGAAAAGAAAGAAAGAAAGAAGAGAAAAGAAAGAAGAAAGAAGAGAAGAAGAAGAAAGAAAGAAAGAGAAGAAAAGAAGAGAAGAAGAGAAGAAAAGAAGAAGAAAGAAGAAGAAAGAAGAAGAAAGAAAAGAAGAAAGAGAAGAAGAAAGAGAAGAAGAAGAAAGAAGAAAAGAAAGAAGAAGAAAGAAGAAGAGAAAGAGAAGAAGAAGAAAGAAAAGAAGAAGAGAAGAAAAGAAGAGAGAAGAAGAAGAAGAAAGAAAGAAGAAGAAGAAAGAGAAGAAAGAAGAAGAAAGAGAAAGAGAAGAAGAAAGAAAAGAAGAAGAGAAGAAAGAAGAAGAAGAGAAGAAAGAGAGAAGAAAAGAAGAAGAAAGAAGAGAAGAAAAGAAAGAAGAAGAGAGAAAGAAAGAAGAAAGAAAGAGAAAGAAGAAGAAGAAAGAAAGAAGAAGAGAAAGAAAGAAGAGAAGAAAGAGAAGAAAGAGAAAGAAGAAGAAAGAAGAGAAGAAGAAGAAGAAGAAGAAGAAGGAAGAAAGAGAAGAAAGAAGAAGAAGAAAAAAGAAGAAGAAGAGAAGAAAGAAGAAGAAGAAGAAGAAAGAAGAAGAAGAGAAAGAAAGAAGAAGAAAGAAGAAAGAAGAAGAAGAAAGATAGAAGAGAAAGAAGAAAGAAAAGAAAGAAGAAAGAAGAGAAAAGAAGAAGAAGAGAAGAAAGAAGAAGAAAGAAAGAAGAGAAGAAAGAAAGAAGAAAGAAGAAGAAAGAAGAAGAAAGAAGAAAGAAAGAGAGAAGAAAGAAGAAAGAAGAAGAGAAAGAAGAAGAAGATGAAGAAAGAAAGAAGAAGAAGAAAAGAAAGAAAGAAAGAAAGAGAGAAGAAAGAAAGAAAGAGAAAGAAGAAAGAAGAAAAGAGAAAGAAAGAAGAAGAAGAAGAAGAAGAAAGAGAAAGAAGAAGAAGAAGAGAAGAAAGAAGAAGAAGAGAAGAAGAAAGAAGAAGAAGAAGAAAGAGAAAGAAAGAAAGAAGAAAGAAGAAAGAAGAAAGAAGAAGAAGAAAGAAGAAGAGAAAAGAAAGAAAGAAGAAGAAAGAAGAAGAAGAAGAAAGAAGAAGAAGAAAGAAGAAGAAAGAAGAAAGAAAGAAAGAAGAAAGAAGAGAAGAAAGAAGAAGAAAGAGAAAGAAGAGAAGAAGAAAGAAAGAAGAAGAAGAAGAAAGAGAAGAAAGAACTAAGAAGAAGAGAAAGAAGAAGAAGAAGAAAGAAAGAAAAGAAGAAGAGAAAGAAGAAGAGAAGAGAAAGAAGAAGAAAGAAGAAGAGAAGAAGAAGAAAGAAGAAGAAGAAAGAAAAGAAGAAGAAGAAAGAAGAAAGAAAGAGAAGAAAGAAAGAAGAAAGAAAGAGAAAGAAGAAAGAGAAGAAAGAAGAAGAGAAAGAAGAAAGAAAGAAGAAAGAAGAAGAAGAAGAAGAAAGAAAGAAGAAGAAAGAAGAAGAGAAAGAAGAGAAGAAGAAAGAAAGAAGAAGAAAGAAGAAGAAAGAAGAAAGAAGAAGAAGAAAGAAAGAAGAAAGAAAGAAGAGAAGAAAGAAAGAAAGAGAAGAAAGAAGAAGAAGAAGAAAAGAAGAAGAAGAAAGAAAGAAGAAGAAAGAAAAGAAGAAAGAAAGAAGAAAGAGAAGAGAAGAAGAAAGAAGAAGAAAGAAGAAAGAAGAAGAGAAAGAGAAGAAGAAAGAGAAGAAAGAAGAGAAAAGAAGAAAGAGAAAGAAGAGAAGAAAGAGAAGAGAAAAGAAGAAGAAAGAAAGAAGAAAGAAGAAAGAAAGAAAAGAAGAGAAGAAGAAAGAAGAAGAAAAGAAAGAAAAAGAGAAAGAAGAAAAGAAAGAAGAAAGAGAAGAAGAAAGAAAAGAAGAAAGAAGAGAAAGAAGAAGAAAGAAAGAAAGAAGAAGAAGAAAGAAAGAAGAAGAAAGAAAGAAGAAAGAAGAAGAGAAAGAAAGAAGAGAAGAAAGAAGAAGAAGAAAGAAGAAGAAAGAAAGAAGAAAGAAGAAAAGAAAGAAAAGAAAGAAGAAGAAAGAGAAGAAAAGAAGAAGAAGAAAGAAGAAGAAGAAAGAGAAGAAGAAAGAAAAAGAAGAAGAAAGAAGAAGAAAAGAAGATAGAAGAAGAAAGAAGAAAGAAAAGAAGAAGAAGAAAGAAAAAGAAAAGAAAGAAGAAGAAAGAAGAAGAAAAGAAGAAGAAAGAAAGAAAGAAGAAGAAAGAAGAAGAAAGAAAGAAAGAAAGAAGAAAGAAAGAAGAAAGAAGAGAAAAGAAGAAGAAAGAGAAGAGAAAAGAAAGAAGAAGAAGAGAAAGAAAAGAAGAAAGAAAGAAGAAGAAAGAAGAGAGAAAAGAAGAAGAAAGAAAGAAAGAAGAAGAAAGAAGAAAGAAGAAGAAAGAAAGAAGAAGAAAGAGAAGAAGAAAAGAAAGAAAGAAGAAAAGAAAGAAGAAGAAGAAGAAAGAAAGAAAGAAGAAGAAAAGAAGAAAGAAGGAAGAAAGAAGAAAGAGAAGAAAGAAGAAGAAAGAAGAAGAAAGAAGAAGAATCAGAAGAAGAGAAAGAAGAAGAAAGAAAAGAAAGAGAAGAAGAGAAAAGAAGAAGAAAGAAAGAAGAAGAGAAAGAAGAAAGAAAGAAAAGAAAGAAGAAGAAGAAAGAAGGATAGAAGAAGAACGAAAAGAAAGAAGAACAGAAGAAGAAAGAAAGAAGAAGAAAGAAGAAAGAAGAAGAAGAAGAAGAAGAAAGAAGAAAGAAAGAGAAGAGAAGAAAAGAATAGAAGAAGAAAGAAAGAGAAAAGAAAGAAGAAAGAAGAAGAGAGAAAGAAGAAAGAAGAAAGAAGAAGAAAGAAAGAAGAAGAAGAAAAGAAAGAAAAGAAGAAAGAAGAAAGAGAGAAAGAAGAAGAAGAAAGAAGATAGAAAGAAAGAAGAAGAAGAAGAAGAAAGAAAGAAAGAAGAAAAGAAGAAGAAAGAAGAAAGAAGAAAGAGATAAGAAGAAGAAAGAAAGAAGAAAGAAAAGAAGAGAAGAAGATAGAAGAAGAAAGAGAAAAGAAAGAAGAAAAGAAGAAAGAAGAAAGAAAAGAAGAAAGAAAGAAAGAAGAAAGAAAGAAGAAAGAAAGAAAGAAAGAAAGAAAAAAGAAAGAAGAAAGAAGAAAGAAGGAAGAAGAGAAGAAGACAGGATGAGAGAAGAGAAAGAATTCGAAAAGAAATGTCATAGAGAAGAAAGAAAGAATCGAAGAAAGAAGAAGAAGAAATGAAAGCTTAGAGAAAAGAAAGAAAACAGAGAGATAGGACAGAGAAGGGCAGAGCTCAGAAAGCGAATTAGCGAGAGAGAGAGAAGAACAGAAGAAAGAGAGAAGGCGAAATTAGAAAGAGAGAAAGAAGAATAGAGAAGACGAAGAAAGAGAAAGCGAAGGAGAGAGTAGAGAAGGCAGAGAAAGCAGAGAGGACAGAGGAAAGGCAGAAGAAGAAGAAAGGAGTAGCAGAGATAGCAGAAGGAAGAGAAAACAGAAGAGAAAGAATAGAGAAAGCAGAAAAGGTCAAGAAAGGAGGAGAGAGAGAGAGAAAGAAGGTAGAGAGACGAGCCGAGAGAGAACGCAGAGGCCAGAAAGAAGGAGAGTAGAAACTGAACAGAGGAAGAAAGACTATGAATAATGAGAATCAGAAAGGACAGAAGAAAGGATAAGAACAGAGAAGAAGAGAGTGAAAGAGCAGAGATGAATATGAGAGAGTAAAACAGAGAAGAGAAAAGAAGATAGAAGAGACAGAGAAGAAAGAAAAGCGAATGAAGAAGAAGAAAGAGAAGAGAGAGAAGAGAAAGAAGAAAAGAAATATTGACACGCATTTGCTTGACACAGGAGGTTCAAGTCCAACTGTGGGGAAAAATTATTAAAAGTGAACTCCTTTTAGTAGGACAAAACGCTTTCAAAAAAGTACGGTGTAGGCAAAATATGCATGCATATTACAAAGCCAAACGTTTCTCTCGCAGTCTCTGACCACTTCAAACGCAGTATAAAATATACGGCACCCGTGAAGCTGACAGACTGTCGACAACTTAGAACCTCTGTTTGCATACCTTACATTATTGAAACATTCATTCTACTACGGAAGTTTTACGTCCTTATATTTCTCCACACAAATGAGTATTGGCAAATATGACTGTCGGTGTGCTGTAAAGTGATAATCTTTTTGTAAATATTGGTTGAAAACATGTATTTAAAGCGTAAAATGTTTTCTCAGAGACAGATTTTTCCGTTGGGTGTTGCTGGCTTGAAGCGATCTAGAGAATGACACTAAGAAGAGGATGCCCACCAACATTTTTAAGCGAAATTATCTAAAATTTGAAATGCTTTGGGTATCGACTGATTTATTCAGTGAACGTTTTTTATAGGCAGTGGCTAAAACACGCGGTATTGCTGCCGGTACAAAAGTTATTCCATATCTAGCAGACACTGCGCTCATGGTTTACCCACTAGCTACGAAGCATGGCTGCAGATCATTCAATTTGACAAAAAAATTGCATCATTCAGAATGTGTCTTTGACCTCGTTGCTTGTCTTGCTTAGTGCCTTCTTATGGTTTATCCTCGTCTTTGATGTTTTTTCCTGAGATACCGAAGCAAACATATTTCCCTACGGTGATTCGGAAACGTCATTAAAATGTGCAAAGTTTAATCGAGTGCTTTAATTTAATAATAGAATACTTTTCCATATCCTGCCTGCTTATCTATTAGGTATACAGCAGTCTTGCTGGCTAATTCGGTTGTAACAGCCCGCCAGATTAAAATTTGTCCAGCTCAGCCAGTGTAATAGCCATTTACCTATTAATTTTTGTTCCTAAAATTCTAGCCGAAAAAACGAATCTCTCTCCAAACTTTACATATTTTAGTGCGGCTCTGCCTCCCACTTGCGAGTCGTAAATGAATTATTTAAAAAACGCGCAAAAATACCCTCCTTTTTTAATGAGATTTCCTTGGATTTAGGCCGTACTTTATTAGTTTTCATTTTGACCTTCGATGTATTTTTAGCCGCCACACAATGCATTTCTCTTATGTAGAAATAGTTGAAATGAAACGACCTACTTCAATTGTTTCGATACATTATCTAACAATGCTATATCTACTAACAAATGCCGAAACGATCTCCCACGAAGTCATAAATAACCGCAAATTGTTCAAAATCGATTAAAGCGGATCTGTGGGAGTAGCATGCATTACACCAGCTGAAGTCGTACTTAAAACACATTGAGTTCCACCACACTATATTATATATCATCAAATTCGTTAAATCTGGACGTACAATTATCAATCTCACCATTTCAACTTGTTATGTTAAATTGGAGCACGTGTCATTTCAGATAAATATTTTGCCAGTCCTGACAATAAAATTAAACTTCGCTGATTAATGTTACCATAGTACCGCTTGCAAATGATAGCAGCAGTAGAATTGCGGCGGGACTAAAAAACAATTAATATCTTAGATATGGATTCTTCATTGTAAAAAACAAGAATTTTTGGCTGATGACAATGCGTTCAATATAAAAGTGTCCAAAGAGATACATATCAAGATAAAATACTCATGCCTTAATCTGTATTTGAGCAAAAATCTGGACCTCTACCCTCCATTTGCACGGTTCAGCCCTTATTGTCGACTTAGCACCCCCACTATTAACAACAGTTTTTACATGCAGTCTCATCGTCTGGAGGTCAAACACGATCAGAAGGTTGCTTCTGATTGATCGCGACTGCGCTCATTGTTACAAGATGCATCAAGCAATTTGTAAAAGCAAGGCAATTTCGGAGAAATACTTTCTCTAGCACAGACAAGCGTTTATTCACTTAGTTATCGAGTCCTAATTGAAACAAAAGCATTCTGCCAACGTATTGACCACTCACCCATCATACAGTCAAACAGGTGTTATTCATACAATCATGAAACAAAATAAACTGTCCCATTGATCTCGTCTCCAGACGCCAAACGAATGCCTTGCTTTGTCAACATAAACGCCAGGCTTCTATCAAATAAACCAATTCCTATGAACAAAGAAGACGCAATAGTGCGTCCTGGCACGCAAGGGGTTAAGCATTTGTTGTGATAACTTTCTTACTTCGCTCCCTGTATATCTACCTTAGTAGCAACTATTTCTCAAGAAAATCAATTTGTCGGAAAATTGCACATGTCAGATGAAAGTCACATGTCGCAAAGTCCCAAGCAAGTGATGTATTTGACTTTGCAAGTCACAATGTCATTGTTAGACACTAAACAGTATATGACATACACGATTGCTAAACAGATTTTCAAAAAGATCTAACGACAAAGCGGAATTTGTCGAATTTTATCGAAGACAACACATTTTAACCTAGGCAAAAATGACACAAACTTAATTAACTTCCCTGCATGTTTGTTTGATTAAAGGGATAAAATTCACTTACTCGTTCTATTAAAATGAACTTGCACTGTCGATAGCTTTGATAAAACAGACAAAATTATACTGACCAAAAATACAGTAAAGGCCGAGTGATAGAAATGCGTGCGTAATACCATCACCTACGAGTTGCGTTGTGGCGGCTATTGAACAGTCGTGAAACGCAAACAAGTACATGGCAGGTCAACAATCCGCAGAACAATAAAGAAAAAAGTGCTACAAAATACACGGTAAAAGTGTAAAATGAAGTGTAACTATGTGAATCAAAAGACTGTAGTCATGCATGTGGCAGGGAGGCCGAGAACGAATTTTGTGGCGAGCGGGCAAGAAAGTTTGAAGTAGGGCAACAAACTTAAATAAACTTTCAATGCAAATAATCACAGTGAATGTAGTGATGAGTTTCGCCTGCAAAACATTGAAAGCATGTTAAAATTGATGCTCGACTCAGTCGTGAAAAAAATCCGCGAGTGATTTGCACTTACCGCGCCTTCATACAAATCATGCATTGTTCAGTGTCCATAGATATTGTTTATAAACAATTATACGATCATGCTATGGTATGTTCCATAAACATTCATCATGTGCATCGAAATCAGAAAATGTGTGAAGTAATTATAATTTTAGGTTTTTGAGTTAAACAAAGGGGAATAAGAATAAGCAAGTACAATATACGTAGGTCCATGAAGCCTAAGAAGCCTTCGTTTATTAAATCTTAGAAAGAAAATGAGCATGTATACAATTGATTATTGATTACTTATTATATCAGATAAAAAACTCTAATTATCTCAATGAGTTATTTTGAGAAGAAAATTGCCAGAACAAAATCTATAATTGACGAATTGGCAAGAAATGTATAATGACAGCGAGGCAGTGATGAGGAGAAACTTTTTGCAAGGCCGATTTTTGCAAAAAGTGCGTAAAAGGTTGATAGGCCTTCTATAATCGATCTTACTGGAAGAATCATGATTTACTACGTCTATACTACGTAAATTCCCTATGTCACTTTCTTTAAAGATATGTAATCATGTGTGATAAGTTTGATAGCGCTCTGCAATCTCAGCCTATAAAAATAGTGTATTGTAATATTTACAAATTGCATAGTTCATTCTAAATGACTACTCGTCGCGATAGGAATATTATGGCCTGAGTAATGCCCAACACAAATCTTGTAGTAATGACGTACATTCGCAATCGTATTGCGTAATCTGTTTTTTGAATACCCTCCCCTCCCTATTTCGGAAACGGGAAGCCTTCATATATTTTGGCTCTTTGTAGAAGGAAAGGTACAATCATGGCAATTAAACTCCGCAATAAGGATTATATCAAAAAGTTGTATTCTCGAGTCAAAATATACGACTGGAAGATACTCTGTTATAGAGGGTGTACACTTCTTACAAATTTAACAGTAATGTACGATGAGTTTATGATACAAATGCATAATCTGCATGTACCTGTATGACATAACAGACAATTCTAAAAAAGTGCTTAAGAAGCTTGTTTGATAGCAACCAAAATATTGTTTATATGTTGAACAACAAAACATTATTCCATTCTTAAAAAACGTCTATTATCCAAAAATTGTCTAAACGCTCACGCGGTGATCAAGCGCTAATCCCAATATCCTTCAGTGTAGGGATCCATGTGTGTTGAACGTGTGTGCGTCATGTATCTCAACAGCAATCCTAGTTATTTAGTTGATTGTATATGCTAAACTTGACAATTAAAAAATTTAAAAACACTGAAGACCACATGGAATATGCTGGATATTTCCAATAAAGAAGATGAGGTAGACTGTTTTATTCAAAAATTAATTCGGCCATTTCTGAAAACGTTTGAGCAAAGAAGATAACTTTTTTCATCAAAAATACTTCAATGAAAAAGAAAGAAGAATACTAATTCAAAGTGAAATCTGGAAAACAAGTGCAGTACATGTATAACTACACTTTTGCTGAAAGGCACCTTCCCCCATCGCTCCCCAGTTCCGGCATCGCCGTTCATGTGAAAGATAATTTAAGATAGTCCTCCGTATATCTGAGCATGTGGTAGTCATAGCATTGCTGCCTAGTTCATTTCCAATTACTCACCATAGCAATAAACATAATTTTTTTTTCGGACAAATCACAGAACAGATTGAGGACCGCATTTAAAGGAGGCCAACAATACTAATATGCTAGAAGCTCGTATAATGGGTGCTGAAAGCCAATTATCAATGTGGCCATTCTCTTTAAAAGAGGATGCGAGCAATATACAATGTTAGCTATAGTGAATTCAAAACGAGACACTCATAAGCAATGTTTTCTATTCATTTTTACTATGATTAAATGTATAAAGATTCTATTTAAATAAAGCAGGCAAACAATGACAATATTCATTACTGCCCGGCTTTTTTTGCAGAGGCTAAAATGTTAGTCATTTCAGCCATAAACCAAGGGTGGTCCGCAGAATACACAGACATGACGAAACTTTTTAGGAATGAACAAGACCTCGTGGTAATCGCCTTACGTTTTAACTTGTTCATACACGTTGTAGGCCCTACTTACAACGATTTCATCTTTGAATATCAAGTATGCATTTATCGTCGCTATTAGCTGTGGCGCGAACTACAAGGGCGCGCAGCAACAGGCACAATGAGAGCTAGTCGTTTGTGTGGAACTCCATTGATTGATGTTAAAGATTTCGAGAAGACAGAAAAGTATAATGCAAATGTGTTTCGGATGGTCAGCACCAGATCACTGTCTGTCGATGGCCAGACAACAAAGCAGCTACTCGGCTCCTTCGTACAGTGGATCGACACTTGAATAAAAAGCATCACACTGATCATAAAACGTACCACCTAAATTTCGCTGAAATTCAATCGATTCTCATGTCTTCCAATCGAGTCGCACATCAACGTGCCATACATCATTCGAGAGCTTATATTCTCAGCTGAAAAATGAGCTATCATAAACTTGCATCCTATCCGTTATTGTATTTGCTGAGCAATGCTCAAAATATGAAAATCACTCAATTTGCAATTTTTCAATAAGAAAACAAGTGAGCATGAAAATTATTCAACCCCGGGGAGAATGAGTATTTTCTGAGCTCTCTTTTGAAATGCGTGTCTTAATGAAAAAGTCCATATCTTTTTATACTTTCTTGGCTGAAATTTCAGGTTTTTAATTATATTTTCATCGGTATGATTCACTAAATTTATGTATGATATTAGATGGATTTCAGATTTCTCTAGCTGAATTTCAGATATCTGTCAGAAACTCAACTTTGAAATGATCTTAAATCCAACTGGAGATCTCCAATTCATCTGGATCATATCTGAAATTCATTTGGGCAGATCTGAGATCGATTTGGAACTATCTGAGCCATCTGAACTAGAAATGGAAGATGTGTATCCTCAATGAAGATAGAAGCTATCATAGATATTATTTAACTCATCACAGATATCTTTAGTTTCCAAATATCTCACGAGTTTACAGTCTTTATATCTTCCAATATGGTCGTTCATGTATATAATGCTGCGTGGAATGTGTGCTTATGATTCACATGTTCATAGTGATGAATAATTTCCGTGGAAAATTATGGAAAAAATTGGAAAATTATGGAAAATTTTGAGTCTTGATTTTTTGATAGGTCCTATAATTTGAGCGCTTCCACTGCCGAGGCAGCTGCGTACCAATAAATTGGGTCTAAAACTCTTGATTTCATATCATTATTTCGATTAAAGCGATCGTAGCAATGTGATTTCCGTCCGCGGATGTTTGAACATTCCTTTGCCACCATAATGGCTTGCACTACATTGTTAGCATTTCTAATTATCACACAGACACCGTTTGGGATAACGTGACTCTTGCTTTACAATAGGGGTATAATTTCATGCAATGTGAAAGATCTGGAGCAAAAATAATGTACTTCATTTTCGAGTTTGCTAATTGTTAGCTTGAAAGTTAAGCTTTATTCTGCAGCGCTGATCATAGTGATGCAAATTCTCCATGTGTTGATGAACATGTGATGAAGTATAAGCACACAGTCCACGCAGCATTCATGAGCGACCATATTGGAAGATATAAAGACTGCAAACTGATGAGATATTTGGAAACTAAAGATATCTGTGATGAGTAAAATAATATCTATGATAGCTTCAAACTTCTGGCGCATTGTCCGATATCCTCGTTGAGGATACACATCCTCCATTTCTAGTTCAGATGGTTCAGATAGTTCCAAATCGATTTCAGATCTGCCCAAATGAATTTCAGATACGATTTAAATGAGTTGGAGATCTCCAGTTGAATTAAAGATTTTTCAAAGTTGAACTTGTGACAGATATCTGAAATTCAGCTAAAGAAATCTGAAATCCATCTAAATGTCTGAAATTCATTTGGAAAGATCTGAAATAGACATGGAAAGGGTGCAATTGGTGCCAAAAGTTAACATACAGGGATGATAGAGAAGTTTTCGGACTTTGAATATTACATAGTGTTTTCAAACGACAAAAGTAAGTCTCCAAAACAAAGGAAAAAACGTCAATCACCGAAAAATAAATTTCAAAATTTTCCACTGGAAAATTTTCCATTTGCAGCACTACATGTTCATCAACACATGGAGAATTTGGATCACTATGATCAACGCTGCATAATAAAGCTTGACTTTCAAGCTGGCAAGCAAACTCCAAAATAAAGTACATTATTTTTGCTCCAGATCTTCCACATTGCATGAAATTATACCCCTATTGTAAAGCAAGAGTCACGTTTTCCCAAACGGTGTCTGTGTGATAATTAAACTCTGTGGGAACGCATCTTGCTAATATCAACAGATTATCTGGCGAGGTAGCGATTTTGTACAAATTTTTTTTAAAAGGTTCATTTTCGTGTAGAAACTATCTCCGCATGTGAAAATGGTCATCATCCATCCAAAAACATGTGTAAAATTAAAAAACGACAGGTGGCGAAAAAGTTGCTATAATTAGTTGGTAGATATTTGTTTACTAATTCGAGCTGATTTTTCGCCAACCGGCGAAATCGTGGATATTGTAGCAACTAATTAGTAGTAATGTTCGTATATTGCCTTCACATGGAAATATATTGTATTCTCAGTCTGATCTGATAAAAAGGGATCTTTTTTAATTCACGAAGGCTTACATGTTAAACTAAAAAAGTATTTATCTTCCATAAATGTCGCAGTAAATACTATGATATTATTCAAATATTTGTCATTGTTGTAAATTATTGAATTTCAATTAGAGATGTTATGAAAATTGATATAACCGGATTCTCTATATTCTTATCATTATCAAAGAATGATAGTCTGCACTTATTTCTTAGATAGATTAGCCATATGTGGGGGATGGTGAGGAGGTAAGGGAGAAAATAGAACCTCGGCTGTAGAGGCGGATTACTAAAGAAAATAAGAGAGAAAGTCGAAAGTAAAAGGCGAATATGCCGCAAACATAGAAATCAGATTGTTTTACTGTATTAGGCTAGAAGGGTCATCAGCAGTGATTTCAGGTGGTCATTAAAGCTGCTCGCAAACCCAAAATTTTGGCGCGAATTTAAAACGTCGGACTTGTGTTTCTCAAGCATTAAGTCACGTGTAATAAATACCAATGAAGGAAATAATGCGCCTAGTTATTAGTTGAAGATATTTTTGATGATTTGTTTCATTATATTTATGTGTGAACATGATAATGATGCAATGATGATGATTCAATGATGCAAGGATTTCACATGACAAATGTATATGCATGATGAAATGTACTGGTATATAATTGACATAAGTGTAGTTTTGTAAATGATTTCTCTGAATGATGAAGTTTTCTGTCTATTAGACGCATAATATTCTTCAATATCTCTGGTTACTGTAAAAGTTTCTCAGTCATAAAGAGACTCCTATTCACGAAGTACATCACGAAACATATCAGAATGGGTTGATTCGTTGATTTTTTTTTTTTTTTTTTTTTTTTTTAGAAGATCAAAACGTCGCAAAAATCAAAAACTGAAATAATTATTCAGTCTCTACCGGTTTCAATTGGCAACAAGATGACAGAGATTGACCAATCTTCATCAGGAGAAATATAAAAAGAGGACATTTAGTCCCTACAATTTTAAACGACAAACAGTTTTTATAAAATTCCATTATATATGCATGCTATAGACTACCTAGAATTATTCTAAGATATATTCCAATACTATTCTATATCATAAAAAAAGAAAATCACAAAAGTCATAGAGGGAAGTAGGAGATTTAGGTTCATAAGATCGCTGACCTCTGTAGCACATGCTAGCATATTAAGGCCCATGAGGCCAGTCAGTCATTAGTTGGCTAATGAATTTTTAGTTCCTCCACCTTTCGTTGTTGAATCCATTATCCTTTTATTTCTTTCAGTATTGTCACCCTTAAATCTTCTTTCCAGGATGTTGATGTTTTAAAAAACCAATGATGAGAAACACACCACTCTCCTTCATCTCCATTTCGGACCGTCTAAATCGATGATCTGTCTTTCTTTCTTCCTCAGAACATTCTTTGGTTATCTCCTACACATAAAATAATTACAATTGCGAAAACTTAGACCTATAAATGTATGTTTTTGATGATGTGCAATGTTGTTTAGAGCTAGGCCTTTGAAGTTATAAGAAAGTATCAGTGAGAGGCGAACCAACAACTTCAGTTTCAGGTTGAGAGCATGTCGCAGGTGTTTGCAGCGCGAGTAATTGCGGATGAAACCAATCCAATGTTGTTAAATGACGCATTATCTGTTTTATAATCATATAAAACGCGAAGAGACCAAATGAGAAATTTAAGTTTTCCTGGGAGGATATCCCACCATAAAAATTAGCAGTAATGGCCAGTTTCCTACATAGAAGTTGTTCATGTCTTTTTTCGCAATAAACTTGATATCATCATACGTTTGAAGGATGTATTACGTGATCAATCCCAGTGTAGGTGTCGGTGGAAATATTTTCTTGTGCTATTTTTCATCGTCTCCAAATTAATACAATTATTCTTTCAGGTCTTTAGATAAGAGCTGTTTCCGTTATTTGATTTTGTACTCGAATACCGTCTATATGGATAACCTCTCGGCACCAAAGCATCTTCCGAGATCATATAAATGATGTCTCGCGCCTGAAGATCATCTGAAACAACATTCCTGCCTTATACTTCTTAGAGCTTTATTCTAGCGATAAGCAATGGGCAAAAACGGATGCTCGATAGGATGACATTAAGTAAAATGCACAGATATTGACGAGTATACGGTTGGCTTGGTGTATAAATCTGTGGATAGATGGCACCTGTTCTTTGAAATTCAGGTATCAAGAAAGTTTACTCTACTTCGGAAATCACAGTCTTTTCAAAGACGAATTTAATGAGAAGGATGGAAAATATTAGCATAATCTACAAACTGCCTGCACATGATTAGAGGTTTCCCATCCATGCGTTCCAGATCAAATAAAATGACATCGATATATCTCCTACCACACTATTGGTATTAAGAGATATGCATTTGATAAGAAGGAACAGTTTTTCTCGAAACCAATACCATTGAAAAGTAATCGCGTAGTTTGGGAGTCCATTTACATTGTGACACCATAAGCCGTGCCTCTAACTGAGTGAAAAAGTTGGTAGTAGAATTTGGAAAGTATTCGTTGTTAGAACAAATGTGTGCCAATATTGATATAGTTATTTGAACTTGGGACTTTAACATTTCTCTGGATTCAAGAGCTTCGTACAATGCTTTCCAGTCCATCTTGGTGAGAATCTAAGTATAACGAAAGAAGACGGCATCTGCAACAACCAAAAGTAAAGTCTTTCATTCATTTTTACTAAAAAGGTGACATTAAGTATGGGTCAATGAAGTCCGTTGTGTCCTTGGAATAGAGATTTGACCTGCGTGGCTATGGGCTTAGATAATAGAGTCTATATAGGAGCTCGAACTTTCATCTTCACTCCATTAAATGAGGATACTAATCGGGTCGACCCGGACAAGGAGTTATGTTCTTATGAATTTTTTTGGAAGTAAATAGAAATAGAGAGGTTTCTTGGTGAATGTGGCCGGCTTTATTTTTTTTCAGCCATTTCTAAAGAGAGTTTTTCATTTTGAACAAGTCTATCTAAATTCGTCGGTAACATTTTTCAACGGAAGAATTGAAGTTTTGATCAACCCTCATTCCTTGCGATAAGTTTGTGGTAATCATTGAGTTGACGAAAGCCTTCTGTACAATAATCTTGATATATTTCCCAAACAACGAACTACTCGGGGCCCTTAGCTGCAAGGCTTTATTACAAGATCTTTATTCTTTTTTCAAATTCTTTAAATGGCAAGATTCCTTCTTTGCTGTAAATTACTTTGTGATCTACTTTAACTTTGGTTCTGCTGAAACATCTTTCTTTATGGCAGTTTAATACATATGCTATTGGTCCGTTTCAGGAGATTGGTCCTTGTTGGTATACTATGGTGGCACAGTAATTTCGAATGAGCGCTTGTAATGTATACTCGAATCGAGTTGCAAATGATTTTGTGGACGGTTGGCAAACAACTTTCCTTGTTGCTTCACTATATTTTTCTTATCGTGATTGGTGCAGTATTAGATTGACTTATTGAATAGACTGTGCGTTTTAATTAGTATGAAGTATTCAGGTGATATTTGGGTCTGTTGGGATGTTTATTTTATGAGAAGTTTTAGGGGTAATTTTTGAGATATGTTTTGTGCAATGTATTGATGTTTTTTTGAGTAAGAGGACTAGTGGTGATTGTGGGTTTTGAGTAGTGGGTTGTATATGGGTTTATGGTGGGAGATTGTTGGGTGAAATTGGAGTGGTTGTTGTGAGGATTATAGGTGTTTGGTTTATATATGGAGAGGATGTTGGTTGAGGTTGTTATTGTTAATGGGTAATTAGAATTGGGGTGTGTGGGGAAGGGAATGGGGGTGATGGAGTGAGTGGATGAAGGAGGAGGAGGGTTAAATTGAGGTTTGAAGAAGTGTGGGTGGAAGATATTTTTGAGTGGGTTTTAGTTGGTTGGTTTGGGTGTTTGTTGGTGGTTTGGGTGGGGTAAGGTGAGGGTTTGATTGTATGGGTGTTTGTTTTTGGTGGGAGATGGTTTAAAATTTAATAGGGTTGTTATGAGGGTTGATTGGGGGTTTGATTTTTGAGGATTTTTGATTTTTAGTGTGTGGATAGATAGGTTTAAGGGGGATTGGGTTATTGTTTATGTGTTTGTAGTTAGAGGATGGATTTTTGTGTTTTTTTATGGTGAAAAGTATTGGGGTTTATATATTATGGGTTTTTTTTGGAATGGTTGATTGTTTTTATTAATTTGTGTAGTTGTGTGTTGAATAGTGTGGAGTTTATAAAATTAAATTATCATTTGTCATAGGATTAGTGTTTAGGTTATTAATCGATGACATATTAATCAGCATGAATATTAAGGCCAATGAGGCCATCAGTCATTATAGTTTTGGCTAATGAATTTTAGTTCCTCCACCTTTCGTTGTTTGATTCATTTCCTTTTATTTCTTTCAGTACTTGGTCACCCTTAAATCTTTCTTCCAGTTGTTGATGTTTTAAACAATGATGAAAACCACCCTTCTCTTCATCTCTCCATGGCGGACGTCAAATCGATGTTCTGTCATCTTTCTCTCAAACTTCTTTGGGTTTCTCCTACATATAAAAAATTACAATTGCGAAAACTTAGACCATAAAGGATGTTTGATGATGTGCATGTTGTTTTAGCAGCTTTGATGTTAATTTAGAAAGTTCAGTGATAGGCGATAACACTTCAGTTTCAGTTGAGAGCATGGCGCAGGTTTTGCAGCGCCGAGTTATTGCAAACACAGATAAACAATGCCAATGTTGTTAAATGACGCAGTATCTGTTTTATCATATAAACGAGAAGAGACCAAATGAGAATTTAGTTTTCCATGGGAGGTTTCCACCATAATTTAGCAGTAATGCCAGTTCCTACAAGAAAGTGGTTCATCTTCTTTTCGCAATAAACTTGATATCAGCATACGTTTGAAGGATGATAACGGATGCATATCCAGGTAGGTGTCCGGTGAAATATTTTCTTTGCTATTTTTCTCCAATAACAATTTTCGGTCTTTAGATAGAGCTTTCCGAATTTGATTTTGTACTCGACCCTCTTGGATAACCTCTTCGCACCAAGCATCTTCGAGATCATATCAATGATGTCTCGCCTGAAGATCATCTGAAAACAAAATTCGCCTTATTCTTAGAGCTTGCGAATAAGCAATGGGCAAACGATGCTCGATAGGATGACATGAAGTAAAATGCAGATATTGACGAGTATCGTTGCTTGGTGTATAAATCTGTGGATAGATTGTGCACCGTGCTTTGAAATTCTGTATCAAGAAAGTTTACTTCGGAATCACTCTTTTCAAAGACAATTTAATAGAAGGATGGAAATTATTAGCATAATCTTCAAACTGCTGCAAGGTTTCCCAACCATATCAGCGTCCAGATCATAAAAATGTCAATCGATATATCTCCACCACACTATTGGATTAAGGATAGCATTTGAATAGAAGACGTATTTTCGAACCAATCCATAAAATAATCGCGTAGTTTTGGAGCCATTTTTGTACCCATAGCCGTCCTTGTAACTGAGTGAAAAAGTTGTTGTAGAATTGGAAAGTATTCGTTGTTAGAACAATGTGTGCCAATTTTGATATAGTTTTTTTGAACTTGGGACTTTAACAGTTTTCTCTGGTTTCAAGAGCTTCGTTACAATGCTGTTCAAGTCCATCTTGGTGAGGAATCTTAGTAAACAAAGAAGACACAACTGCAACAACCAAAATAAATAGTCGTCAATCTTCATTCATTTTACTAGAAAGTGCATTAAGTTTGGTCAAGAAGTCCGTTGTGTCCTTGAGATAAGATGTTGACCTGCGTGGCTAAGGGGCTTGGAGATAATAGAGTCCTATATAGGGAAGCTCAAACTTTTCAGTCACTAAGCCATTACATGAGGATACTATCGGTCGACCCGGACAAGGAGTTATGTTGTCTTATGAATTTTTGGAAGTAAATAGAATAGAGAGGTATTTCTTGGTGAAAGTGGCGGCTTTATTTTTTCAGCCATTTCTAAAGAGAGTTTTCCATTTTGAACAAGTCTATCTAATTCGTCGGTAACTTTTTTCACGGAGAATTGAAGTTTGATCAACCTCTTCCTTGCGATAATTGTGGTATCATTGAGTTGGACGAAAGGCTTCTGTACAATAATCTGATTTATTCCAAACAACGACTACTCGGCCCTTATCTGCAGGCTTTATTACAATATCATTATTCTTTTTTTCAAATTCTTTAAAATGTCAAATTCTTCTATTGCTGAAATTACTTACTTTGTGATCTTCTTACTTTGATCTGCCTGAACATCTTTCTTATGGCAGTTACATATGCTTTCGTAGCATGAGATTGGTCATGTTGTAACACAATTGTGCACATATTTCGATGCGCTTGTAAGTAAATCGAAGCGATCAAATTCTTTTTGGCTTAATTGCAACCCTAGTCCTTTATTCAACACTAATTTTTCTTCTCGTGATAGTTCGTAAGAAGAGGACAAAGAAATAACTGTGCGTATTTAATATTCTTCATCAGTAACAGTGAGATTAGGTCTTTGGGTGCTTTATTTCTAGAAAAAGCGTCCGATTACGTGACGAGTTAATCGGAAATTTAGGAATCAAATTCATATCATAAAAAATATCGTACATTTCGCGATATTGCAAGTTGGATAATCGAACTAGTTTATTCACTTTTAAAGAAATGTGCGAATGGATGGTTGAGATCGAATTCTTTATAGTTCTTTCACACTTAGGAATTGAAAAACACACACTCTTCATAATGTAATCTTAGATCAATAACCATTTTCCATCTCCAATTTATGAGTTTTCTTGCTTTCCATTTTTTATTCAGTCAATCTGATTCAGGCGCTTCGGCGGTCTTTGAACGCAATCTTAATCCTCTTGGTATGATATTAAGTCGCTCACAAGATCGTAGAAAAGCGATATGGAGATGAAAGTGATAAATGACTTAATTTAAGATTTGATTTTTGAGTCGGATCTGTTGAAAGATGCAAAATACAGTTTAGTGAAATGAGAGAATTATTTTCTCATGAACGACTCCAAGGCGACGGATCGAATGAACGATGCGTTATCAAGTATTTTTAGAAGATCAAAACGTCGCAAAAATCAAAAACTGAAATAATTATTCAGTCTCTACCGGTTTCAATTGGCAACAAGATGACAGAGATTGACCAATCTTCATCAGGAGAAATATAAAAAGAGGACATTTAGTCCCTACAATTTTAAACGACAAACAGTTTTAAAAATTCCATTATATGCATGTATAGACTACCTAGATATTCTAGAGATATATTCCAAGATATTCTATATCATAAAAAAAGAAATCACAAAAGTCATAGGGAAGTAGGAGATTTAGGTTCATAGATCGCTGACCTCTGTAGCACATGCTGCATATTAAGGCCATGAGGCCAGTCAGTCATTAGTTGGCTAATGAATTTTAGTTCCTCCACCTTTCGTTGTTGATCATTTCCTTTTATTTCTTTCAGTATTGTCACCCTTAAATCTTCTTCCAGGTGTTGATGTTTTAAACAATGATGAGAAACCACCCTTTCTTCATCTCCATGGCGGACGTCAAATCGATGTTCTGTCATTCTTTCTCTCAAACTTCTTTGGGTTTCTCCTACATATAAAAAATTACAATTGCGAAAACTTAGACCATAAATGATGTTTGATGATGTGCATGTTGTTTTAGCAGCTTTGATGTTATAAGAAAGTTCAGTGATAGCGATAACACTTCAGTTTCAGTTGAGAGCATGGCGCAGGTTTTGCAGCGCGAGTTATTGCAGGATGAAACAATGCCAATGTTGTTAAATGACGCATTATCTGTTTTATCATATAAACGAGAAGAGACCAAATGAGAATTTAGTTTTCTGGGAGGTTTCCACCATAATTTAGCAGTAATGCCAGTTCCTACAAGAAAGTGTTCATGTCTTTTCGCAATAAACTTGATATCAGCATACGTTGAAGGATGATACGGAGCAATCCAGGTAGGTGTCGGTGAAATATTTTCTTTGCTATTTTTCTCCAATAACAATTTTCGGTCTTTAGATAGAGCTTTCCGAATTTGATTTTGTACTCGACCTCTTGGATAACCTCTTCGCACCAAAGCATCTTCGAGATCATATAAATGATGTCTCGCCTGAAGATCATCTGAACAAATTCGCCTTATTCTTAGAGCTTGCGAATAAGCAATGGGCAAACGATGCTCGATAGGATGACATGAAGTAAAATGCAGATATTGACGAGTATCGGTTGGCTGGTGTATAAATCTGTGGATAGATTGGCACCGTGCTTTGAAATTCTGGTATCAAGAAGTTTACTTCGGAATCACTCTTTTCAAAGACGAATTTAATAGAAGGATGGAAATTATTAGCATAATCTTCAAACTGCTGCAAGGTTTCCCATCCATAGCGTCCAGATCATAAAAATGTCATCGATATATCTCCACCACACTATTGGATTAAGGATAGCATTTGATAGAAGACGTTTTTCGAACCAATCCATGAAAATAATCGCGTAGTTTGGAGCCATTTTTGTACCCATAGCCGTGCCTTGTAACTGAGTGAAAAAGTTGTTGTAGAATTGGAAAGTATTCGTTGTTAGAACAATGTGTGCCAATTTTGATATAGTTTTTGAACTTGGGACTTTAACAGTTCTGGTTTCAAGAGCTTCGTACAATGCTTTCAGTCCATCTTGGTGAGGAATCTTAGTATACAAAGAAGACACATCTGCAACAACCAAAATAAAGTCTTCATTCATTTTACTAGAAAGTGCATTAAGTTTGGTCAAGAAGTCCGTTGTGTCCTTGAGATAAGATTTGACCTGCGTGGCTAGGGCTTGATAATAGAGTCTATATAGGAGCTCAACTTTTCTGTCACTCCATTACATGAGGATACTATCGGTCGACCCGGACAAGGAGTTATGTTCTTATGAATTTTTGGAAGTAAATAGAATAGAGAGGTTCTTGGTGAAAGTGGCGGCTTTATTTTTTCAGCCATTTCTAAAGAGAGTTTTCCATTTTGAACAAGTCTATCTAATTCGTCGGTAACTTTTTCACGGAGAATTGAAGTTTGATCAACCTCTTCCTTGCGATAAGTTGTGGTATCATTGAGTTGACGAAAGGCTTCTGTACAATAATCTGATTTATTCCAAACAACGACTACTCGGCCCTTATCTGCAGGCTTTATTACAATATCATTATTCTTTTTCAAATTCTTTAAAATGTCAAATTCTTCTTTGCTGAAATTACTTTGTGATCTTCTTACTTTGATCTGCTGAACATCTTTCTTTATGGCAGTTACATATGCTTTCGTAGCATGAGATTGGTCATGTTGTAACAATTGTGCACAGTATTTCGATGCGCTTGTAAGTAAATCGAAGCGATCAAATTCTTTTGGCTTAATTGCAAACCCTAGTCCTTTATTCAACACTAATTTTTCTTCTCGTGATAGTTCGTAAGAAGAGGACAAAGAAATAACTGTGCGATTTAATTTCTTCATCAGTAACAGTGAGATTAGGTCTTTGGGGTGCTTTATTTCTAGAAAAGCGTCGATTACGTGGACGAGTTAATCGAAATTTATGGAATCAAATTCATTCATAAAAATATCGTACATTTCGCGATATTGCAAGTTGGATAATCGAACTAGTTTATTCACTTTTAAAGAAATGTGGCGAATGGATGGTTGAGTCGAATTCTTTATAGTTCTTTCACACTTAGGAATTGAAAAACACAGCTCTTCATAATGTAATCTTAGATCAATAACCATTTCCATCTCCAATTTATGAGTTTTTGCTTTCCATTTTTTATTCAGTCTATCTGATTCAGGCGCTTCGGCGGTCTTTGAACGCAATCTTAATCCTCTTGGTATGATATTAAGTCGCTCACAAGATCGTAGAAAAGCGATATGGAGGATGAAAGTGATAAATGAATTCATTTAAGATTTGATTTTTGAGTCGGATCTGTTGAAGATGCAAAATACAGTTTAGTGAAATGAGAGAATTATTTTCTCATGAACGACTCCAGAGGCGACGGATCGAATGAACGATGCGTTATCAAGTTTTTAGAAGATCAAAACGTCGCAAAAATCAAAAACTGAAATAATTATTCAGTCTCTAACCGGTTTCAATTGGCAACAAGATGACAGAGATTGACCAATCTTCATCAGGAGAAATATAAAAAGAGGACATTTAGTCCCTACAATTTTAAACGACAAACAGTTTTAAAAATTCCATTATATGCATGTATAGACTACCTAGATATTCTAAGATATATTCCAAGATATTCTATATCATAAAAAAAGAAATCACAAAAGTCATAGGGAAGTAGGAGATTTAGGTTCATAGATCGCTGACCTCTGTAGCACATGCTGCATATTAAGGCCATGAGGCCAGTCAGTCATTAGTTGGCTAATGAATTTTAGTTCCTCCACCTTTCGTTGTTGATCATTTCCTTTTATTTCTTTCAGTATTGTCACCCTTAAATCTTCTTCCAGGTGTTGATGTTTTAAACAATGATGAGAAACCACCCTTTCTTCATCTCCATGGCGGACGTCAAATCGATGTTCTGTCATTCTTTCTCTCAAACTTCTTTGGGTTTCTCCTACATATAAAAAATTACAATTGCGAAAACTTAGACCATAAATGATGTTTGATGATGTGCATGTTGTTTTAGCAGCTTTGATGTTATAAGAAAGTTCAGTGATAGGCGATAACACTTCAGTTTCAGTTGAGAGCATGGCGCAGGTTTTGCAGCGCGAGTTATTGCAGGATGAAACAATGCCAATGTTGTTAAATGACGCATTATCTGTTTTATCATATAAACGAGAAGAGACCAAATGAGAATTTAGTTTTCTGGGAGGTTTCCACCATAATTTAGCAGTAATGCCAGTTCCTACAAGAAAGTGTTCATGTCTTTTCGCAATAAACTTGATATCAGCATACGTTGAAGGATGATACGGAGCAATCCAGGTAGGTGTCGGTGAAATATTTTCTTTGCTATTTTTCTCCAATAACAATTTTCGGTCTTTAGATAGAGCTTTCCGAATTTGATTTTGTACTCGACCTCTTGGATAACCTCTTCGCACCAAAGCATCTTCGAGATCATATAAATGATGTCTCGCCTGAAGATCATCTGAACAAATTCGCCTTATTCTTAGAGCTTGCGAATAAGCAATGGGCAAACGATGCTCGATAGGATGACATGAAGTAAAATGCAGATATTGACGAGTATCGGTTGGCTTGGTGTATAAATCTGTGGATAGATTGGCACCGTGCTTTGAAATTCTGGTATCAAGAAAGTTTACTTCGGAATCACTCTTTTCAAAGACGAATTTAATAGAAGGATGGAAATTATTAGCATAATCTTCAAACTGCTGCAAGGTTTCCCATCCATGCGTCCAGATCATAAAAATGTCATCGATATATCTCCACCACACTATTGGATTAAGGATAGCATTTGATAGAAGACGTTTTTCGAACCAATCCATGAAAATAATCGCGTAGTTTGGAGCCATTTTTGTACCCATAGCCGTGCCTTGTAACTGAGTGAAAAAGTTGTTGTAGAATTGGAAAGTATTCGTTGTTAGAACAATGTGTGCCAATTTTGATATAGTTTTTGAACTTGGGACTTTAACAGTTCTGGTTTCAAGAGCTTCGTACAATGCTTTCAGTCCATCTTGGTGAGGAATCTTAGTATACAAAGAAGACACATCTGCAACAACCAAAATAAAGTCTTCATTCATTTTACTAGAAAGTGCATTAAGTTTGGTCAAGAAGTCCGTTGTGTCCTTGAGATAAGATTTGACCTGCGTGGCTAGGGGCTTGATAATAGAGCTTAATAATAATCACTATATAGGAGCTCAACTTTTCTGTCACTCCATTACATGAGGATACTATCGGTCGACCCGGACAAGGAGTTATGTTCTTATGAATTTTTGGAAGTAAATAGAATAGAGAGGTTCTTGGTGAAAGTGGCGGCTTTATTTTTTCAGCCATTTCTAAAGAGAGTTTTCCATTTTGAACAAGTCTATCTAATTCGTCGGTAACTTTTTCACGGAGAATTGAAGTTTGATCAACCTCTTCCTTGCGATAAGTTGTGGTATCATTGAGTTGACGAAAGGCTTCTGTACAATAATCTGATTTATTCCAAACAACGACTACTCGGCCCTTATCTGCAGGCTTTATTACAATATCATTATTCTTTTTCAAATTCTTTAAAATGTCAAATTCTTCTTTGCTGAAATTACTTTGTGATCTTCTTACTTTGATCTGCTGAACATCTTTCTTTATGGCAGTTACATATGCTTTCGTAGCATGAGATTGGTCATGTTGTAACAATTGTGCACAGTATTTCGATGCGCTTGTAAGTAAATCGAAGCGATCAAATTCTTTTGGCTTAATTGCAAACCCTAGTCCTTTATTCAACACTAATTTTTCTTCTCGTGATAGTTCGTAAGAAGAGGACAAAGAAATAACTGTGCGATTTAATTCTTCATCAGTAACAGTGAGATTAGGTCTTTTGGGTGCTTTATTTCTAGAAAAGCGTCGATTACGTGGACGAGTTAATCGGAAATTTATGGAAATCAAATTCATTCATAAAAATATCGTACATTTCGCGATATTGCAAGTTGGATAATCGAACTAGTTTTATTCACTTTTAAAGAAATGTGGCGAATGGATGGTTGAGTCGAATTCTTTATAGTTCTTTCACCACTTAGGAATTGAAAAACACAGCTCTTCATAATGTAATCTTAGATCAATAACCATTTCCATCTCCAATTTATGAGTTTTTGCTTTCCATTTTTTATTCAGTCTATCTGATTCAGGCGCTTCGGCGGTCTTTGAACGCAATCTTAATCCTCTTGGTATGATATTAAGTCGCTCACAAGATCGTAGAAAAGCGATATGGAGGATGAAAGTGATAAATGAATTCATTTAAGATTTGATTTTTGAGTCGGATCTGTTGAAGATGCAAAATACAGTTTAGTGAAATGAGAGAATTATTTTCTCATGAACGACTCCAGAGGCGACGGATCGAATGAACGATGCGTTATCAAGTTTTTAGAAGATCAAAACGTCGCAAAAATCAAAAACTGAAATAATTATTCAGTCTCTACCGGTTTCAATTGGCAACAAGATGACAGAGATTGACCAATCTTCATCAGGAGAAATATAAAAAGAGGACATTTAGTCCCTACAAATCTCAATCTATACAAATCTATACAAATCTACAAATCCCTACAAATCCCAAAGACCTAATCTCACTGTTACTGATGAAGAATTAAATCGCACAGTTATTTCTTTGTCCTCTTCTTACGAACTATCACGAGAAGAAAAATTAGTGTTGAATAAAGGACTAGGGTTTGCAATTAAGCCAAAAGAATTTGATCGCTTCGATTTACTTACAAGCGCATCGAAATACTGTGCACAATTGTTACAACATGACCAATCTCATGCTACGAAAGCATATGTAACTGCCATAAAGAAAGATGTTCAGCAGATCAAAGTAAGAAGATCACAAAGTAATTTCAGCAAAGAAGAATTTGACATTTTAAAGAATTTGAAAAAGAATAATGATATTGTAATAAAGCCTGCAGATAAGGGCCGAGTAGTCGTTGTTTGGAATAAATCAGATTATTGTACAGAAGCCTTTCGTCAACTCAATGATACCACAACTTATCGCAAGGAAGAGGTTGATCAAACATCAATTCTCCGTAAAAAGTTACCGACGAATTAGATAGACTTGTTCAAAATGGAAAACTCTCTTTAGAAATGGCTGAAAAAATAAAGCCGCCACTTTCACCAAGAACCTCTCTATTCTATTTACTTCCAAAAAATTCATAAGAACATAACTCCTTGTCCGGGTCGACCGATAGTATCCTCATGTAATGGAGTGACAGAAAAGTTGAGCTCCTATATAGTGATTATTATTAAGCTCTATTATCAAGCCCCTAGCCACGCAGGTCAAATCTTATCTCAAGGACACAACGGACTTCTTGACCAAACTTAATGCACTTTCTAGTAAAATGAATGAAGACTTTATTTGGTTGTTGCAGATGTGTCTTCTTTGTATACTAAGATTCCTCACCAAGATGACTGAAAGCATTGTACGAAGCTCTTGAAACCAGAACTGTTAAAGTCCCAAGTTCAAAAACTATATCAAAATTGGCACACATTGTTCTAACAACGAATACTTTCCAATTCTACAACAACTTTTTCACTCAGTTACAAGGCACGGCTATGGGTACAAAAATGGCTCCAAACTACGCGATTATTTTCATGGATTGGTTCGAAAAACGTCTTCTATCAAATGCTATCCTTAATCCAATAGTGTGGTGGAGATATATCGATGACATTTTTATGATCTGGACGCATGGATGGGAAACCTTGCAGCAGTTTGAAGATTATGCTAATAATTTCCATCCTTCTATTAAATTCGTCTTTGAAAAGAGTGATTCCGAAGTAAACTTTCTTGATACCAGAATTTCAAAGCACGGTGCCAATCTATCCACAATTTATACACCAAGCCAACCGATACTCGTCAATATCTGCATTTTACTTCATGTCATCCTATCGAGCATCGTTTGCCCATTGCTTATTCGCAAGCTCTAAGAATAAGGCGAATTTGTTCAGAAGATCTTCAGGCGAGACATCATTTATATGATCTCGAAGATGCTTTGGTGCGAAGAGGTTATCCAAGAGGTCGAGTACAAAATCAAATTCGGAAAGCTCTATCTAAAGCCGAAAATTGTTATTGGAGAAAAATAGCAAAGAAAATATTTCACCGACCACCTACCTGGATTGCTCCGTATCATCCTTCAACGTATGCTGATATCAAGTTTATTGCGAAAAGACATGAACACTTTCTTGTAGGAACTGGCATTACTGCTAAATTATGGTGGAAACCTCCCAGAAAACTAAATTCTCATTTGGTCTCTTCTCGTTTATATGATAAAACAGATAATGCGTCATTTAACAACATTGGCATTGTTTCATCCTGCAATAACTCGCGCTGCAAAACCTGCGCCATGCTCTCAACTGAAACTGAAGTGTTATCGCCTATCACTGAACTTTCTTATAACATCAAAGCTGCTAAAACAACATGCACATCATCAAACATCATTTATGGTCTAAGTTTTCGCAATTGTAATTTTTTATATGTAGGAGAAACCCAAAGAAGTTTGAGAGAAAGAATGACAGAACATCGATTGACGTCCGCCATGGAGATGAAGAAAGGGTGGTTTCTCATCATTGTTTAAAACATCAACACCTGGAAGAAGATTTAAGGGTGACAATACTGAAAGAAATAAAAGGAAATGATCAACAACGAAAGGTGGAGGAACTAAAATTCATTAGCCAACTAATGACTGACTGGCCTCATGGCCTAATATGCAGCATGTGCTACAGAGGTCAGCGATCTATGAACCTAAATCTCCTACTTCCCTATGACCTTTTGTGATTTCTTTTTTTATGATATAGAATATCTTGGAATATATCTTAGAATATCTAGGTAGTCTATACATGCATATAATGGAATTTTTAAAACTGTTTGTCGTTTAAAATTGTAGGGACTAAATGTCCTCTTTTTATATTTCTCCTGATGAAGATTGGTCAATCTCTGTCATCTTGTTGCCAATTGAAACCGGTAGAGACTGAATAATTATTTCAGTTTTTGATTTTTGCGACGTTTTGATCTTCTAAAAACTTGATAACGCATCGTTCATTCGATCCGTCGCCTCTGGAGTCGTTCATGAGAAAATAATTCTCTCATTTCACTAAACTGTATTTTGCATCTTCAACAATCCGACTCAAAAATCAAATCTTAAATGAATTCATTTATCACTTTCATCCTCCATATCGCTTTTCTACGATCTTGTGAGCGACTTAATATCATACCAAGAGGATTAAAGATTGCGTTCAAAGACCGCCGAAGCGCCTGAATCAGATAGACTGAATAAAAAATGAAAGCAAAAACTCATAAATTGGAGATGGAAATGGTTATTGATCTAAGATTACATTATGAAGAGCTGTGTTTTTCAATTCCTAAGTGTGAAAGAACTATAAAGAATTCGACTCAACCATCCATTCGCCACATTTCTTTAAAAGTGAATAAACTAGTTCGATTATCCAACTTGCAATATCGCGAAATGTACGATATTTTTATGAATGAATTTGATTCCATAAATTTCCGATTAACTCGTCCACGTAATCGACGCTTTTCTAGAAATAAAGCACCCCAAAGACCTAATCTCACTTTACTGATGAAGAATTAAATCGCACAGTTATTTCTTTGTCCTCTTCTTACGAACTATCACGAGAAGAAAAATTAGTGTTGAATAAAGGACTAGGGTTTGCAATTAAGCCAAAAGAATTTGATCGCTTCGATTTACTTACAAGCGCATCGAAATACTGTGCACAATTGTTACAACATGACCAATCTCATGCTACGAAAGCATATGTAACTGCCATAAAGAAAGATGATTCAGCAGATCAAAGTAAGAAGATCACAAAGTAATTTCAGCAAAGAAGAATTTGACATTTTAAAGAATTTGAAAAAGAATAATGATATTGTAATAAAGCCTGCAGATAAGGGCCGAGTAGTCGTTGTTTGGAATAAATCAGATTATTGTACAGAAGCCTTTCGTCAACTCAATGATACCACAACTTATCGCAAGAAGAGGTTGATCAAACTTCAATTCTCCGTGAAAAAGTTACCGACGAATTAGATAGACTTGTTCAAAATGGAAAACTCTCTTTAGAAATGGCTGAAAAAATAAAGCCGCCACTTTCACCAAGAACCTCTCTATTCTATTTACTTCCAAAAATTCATAAGAACATAACTCCTTGTCCGGGTCGACCGATAGTATCCTCATGTAATGGAGTGACAGAAAAGTTGAGCTCCTATATAGACTCTATTATCAAGCCCCTAGCCACGCAGGTCAAATCTTATCTCAAGGACACAACGGACTTCTTGACCAAACTTAATGCAATATTTTTTTCAAAAATGGTACTTTTAAAAACGACATAAATTCATGAATTTAGGTCTTAAAAACCTGAAAAAAGGGTCTAAATTCATGAATTTATGTCGTTTTTAAAAGTACCCAATTTTCAAATTTTTCAAAATCTCAAATTTGTGAATTACAATTTTCACCCTCAAAATCATGACCGTTCTAGGACACTAAAAATCAGAAAAGTTAAGAATCTCAAATTTGTGAATTACAATTTTTACCTTGAAAATCATGACCGTTCTAGGACACCGAAAACCCGGTCACCGAAAAAATCATAAAAGTTAAGAATTTCAAATTTATGAATTTTATCCATTTTTCAGGTTTTTAAAATATATCATGTGACTTGCGGGACATCGGAGATGTCTTCCAGGGCTTCGCCCGTTAAAAATATTTCTTTAAAAATGGAAGAAACAAAAGTGGAAGGAACTTCAGAAATGGATGAAACCGCAAGAATATATCCTTCATTATCATATGAAATGATATTGCAAAACAACAAAGATAGAGTACGTTATAATGAAAGATAAGGATATCAATTATTATAGTAAGATTAGAGCATTATAAAAAATTAAGAAAGAGATGGGACTAAAGTTAAGAATGTAACACAAGGAATTGGCCATATTCTTAACAATAAGTTTAGGTGCTTTGACAATTGTTATATCTTCAGGTGTTTTAGTAATTTCCAGTAGTTTGCTACAAGCTTTAACAGGTACGGGTGTTTTTGCAACTTCACTTGTTACAATGTTAGATAAATCTTTAATAACTAAGAAACGAAAATCATTAAAAACTAAACATTTACATATTAAAGAAGTCTATGATAAACTACATTACTACTTTCAAAGAGTATGTGATGATAATGTTATTACGTTAGATGAGATTGAAAAATTTGATCAAATAGCTAATGAAGTAAATCAAATATCATTTCAAATCACAGACAGAAAAAGTTAATGATAAAAATACAAAGGAATGGTAAAATTTCTTTTCTAGTGATGGTAAAAACTTTTTATTGATGATAAAATTTCTAATGAAGAAAATGATAAAATTTTTTTAGAAGAGCTAAAAACTTTATAGACAAAACTTTAATAAACAAAACTTAATACGAGAAAATTTTAAACGAGAAAATTTTAAACGTGAAAACTTTAAACGAAAAGATTACAAACAACAAAGCAATAAAAAAATAACTTTTTAGTTCAGTAAAATGTTTTTGCTGTATACCAATGTTACCACACAAAATTCAAATATTATATTTTAAAAAAATAGACAAAATTAAAGCTGATAATAAAAAATAAAATATTAAAACATTATATTTGTATATTTTTATTACTCGGTAAACAATTGTTCGATAACTCTTTCATGAATTTTTTTATCAATATTAATTGTGATAAATCCATAAATCATTTTGACCAAGCATTATACACGATTGTTATAAATTCATCTTTATCTCTTATACATAAATCTCTTAACAAATCACTTAAGTTTCTTGCATTTATTTCAAATAGTATAAATATATTTGGCATTCTTTCTAATAACACTTTCCATCAATGAATTACATACTTTGTGTCAAATAAAATACACTACAGTTATTATGCCTACCTCTTGTGAAATAATTTCTTTGAACTGACTGAATTTCTGTCATTAAAACACAATCATCAAAAATTACACAATGTTTCATTGTGTATTTGAATCTAGTTTACTAGGATCTTGCATCATTTACCACTATCATCTATTAATTGTATTTATTATAATGCTTATTTTTATTTGGATTCAACTAATTGTTTATTTTTTGCTGCTTCTTCCACACCACAAATTTATTTCCTTCTTCATATACAGATTTTTCGTATTCTTCGAATATGGGAGAACAATTGCTGTTTTTGTAAGATTATTTTTCAAATCCATATTTTAAAATTGATAGACGGGGTTGTTCTGCCGTTGTTGTATAAATTATAAGATTGTTTTATAATCTAAAAAATTTGGAGTCGTTAAAATTTTAAATAATAGATATGTTTTTTCCACATCCTGATCTTCCACAAATAACTGACAAAACTTATTAGCATAAATTTGGATGATGATTAAATTAAGTTTTGTTTTTATTTAAAGTCATTTCATTCATTTTAAAGTAATAAAATTCATCCATTATTGAATAGTGTTTTTAAAAACAAAAATATAAAAATGTTTAATTTAAGTTTATTTTTTTGTTTCTAATAATAAGATTAAGAAAATAAGAAATAATGAAAAATGAATAGAAATAAAAATTAAACTTCTCTATTGTAGCGTAAAAGTTAATAACCTCTCGAACGGGAGATTTATACCTCCCGTACCAAAAGATCTATCATAATCTCTTCACCTCCAAAATTTATTTCTCGTCCTTTTTTCATCAGTGATTCTAATGCCAAATGTTGTTAATAGTTTTTCTTGTAATAGGAAAAAATATTAATGTTTGTGGGAATTACATTTAAATCTATAACCAATGGGTACAGTAAAAGCTAGGAAAACTGAATATTAAATTTGATAATTTAACCATTTATATATCCTCCTTCAATAATGTCACAATGTACAACAATTGAATTTATTTCAGTTATTTTTGGAATCTTCTCACCTAAATGATAACCTTG
>CAJQUW010012763.1:0-47007 GCA_907163375.1 Prostheceraeus crozeri
TACTCAACTAGAAACAAAGCTAGATTGGGTTATTTTAAGGATGAGTGTGCTGGAAAGTTGCTTGAGGAAATGATCCTACTAAAACTGAAAATGTATTCAATGAAATATCTAGACTCTACGAATCATAGCATCAAACGTGCAAAAGGAATTCAGAGAGCAGCAGTTAAAAAATTGAAACATGATGACTATAGGAGTGTCTATTATAGTGAGAATGATACAACTGAAGATATGACAATTATAAATTCAAAAAATCACATAGTTAGCACAAAATCATTTAGGAAGCGAGGTCTTTCACTTTGGGAGGATAAGCGCTGTTGGCTGGATAAAAATTTATCATTACCATATGGACACTACAGCCTAGGTCTTCCCCCACCGTCGAAGAGAAGGAGATGCCTTCCTGTCACAGGTGATGTAGAATAAGTCTAAATAAAAACAATATAATATTCCACTTGTAATAGATCTTGCGATTGCTGCATCTTCCGACATCTAGCAACACTTACTAATACATAAGTAGTCTTACTAAAATTGAAATTTCTATATCTTTCCGATATGTAGAAATGATTACTAATATATAGGTAGTCCTAATGTGAATGAATATGTGAAGAATTTGTACTCAACATCATTCCGATATGTTGAGCTAATAAAATAACAAACTTTAGGCAAACATTAAACCTAAATTTGAAACATAGCTTTCGGAACATGCCTCATTACATTAGAACATGGAAACTTAGTGACGTTCAAAACGTTCACATAACAAATTCTAAAAGAATAGCATTTCGTCATTCAATAGCAAATAGTGATCGAAAACATCGTGGCGTTTGCATTAGTATTGACTCATTGCCTTCACTGAAAGACTTTGCGGATCTCATTGACAACCATAAGACTCGGATCAAGATTCCTCTCGATGACAAGGTATGGATAAAGTGTGATTCATCAGTCAAACTATACGTCTGTTCACCAAAACGGGAAGATGTTGAATATCGATTTTTTCGTTTCAGTGACGTCACATGGGAAACCTTTACAAGGGAGATACTACCACAGATAACGTCATTCATTAAAGATGGAGGACATCAAACGGTTGGAAGTTGTAAATCGGATGTTAACAACAAAAGCAAACTCAAAACTCAATCTACAAGAGATCGAGAGGAATATACCCAACCGAAAACAATGGTTACTGATAAAACGCAAATTGAAGCCGACAACGAGCTTACATCTTGGAAGACCCTCAATGTTAACATGGAGGATTCAGAGGAAGAATAAATCTCTCACTATCCTATTCTTTCCACATGGAACAATCCAATGTATTGGAAGGGTCATGGAGGGTGACCTCTCATATCTACACTTAACTTTGGAACACTTACTTGGTGATTCATTATCTGATTGGAAAGTGAAGACAATGACCGTGTTATGTGAATTACACTATCACTATGATTTCCGTAATGTTACATCATCACATAATCTAACTTATGAAGTGGAGTTATTTCCAGCAGCTCAATTGACTAACTGGCATCCATATCATGTTCATGTGTTCCATAATGGAAAGATTGTGATAACCGGCATTAAAGACATAAGTGATGTGCCTCCCATCATATGTGATTTGAAAAAATGTTTCATGAAAACCAAATTGTAGATTTTGTATATATGGATAGATAATGAAATATGAACATGTTTTTGTATATATGTGAATAGATAATGAAATATGAACATGTTTTTGTTTTCCTTATAAACCCTTGTTTTGGAAAAAAGAGAGCAAGTTAATGATACAACATAAAACTTTATTTCAAAACTGTTTCAACATATTTAGTAAGAATTACATCATTTTTATCACAGTTTTTTGAAAATAGTTCTAAAGCACTTTTACAGTTATTTTTCAATGGTCTCTCGTTGACAAAATAGAGTACATAGCCACCGCACATTAGAGATGTATTACTTTGAAGTGGGAACGATGTCACTTTCCTAACAGTCCAGGAGAACCTGTTCATCCATAATGCGATATCATGTAAACGAGGTTGATTAAGAGAGTCAAAATATTCGGCAACTTTATAACGATTGATGTATACAGCAATCCAATGTTTTCCGGGAAGATTGTTGGTATCCGTATTGATGATAAGTGAACAAGGATAGAAAGGAATTGAATCAGGTAAATTATCTCTAGAAAAGACATTGAGAAATATTGTCTTGGAGTAGGGATGAGCTTTCCTCATTTTCCTCAAGATTTCTATGCTGCTTAAGTTACTCATCTCTGATAGCTGACAGTCACGTCTCTCATTCTTGTTATCTCAACTTTGCTATCATAGATAGCATAAATGAGACAAGTAATTGTTTTCTTCAAAGGTGACTCAAATGATACCTCCAGTCGTAGATTTCCAGGCTTTGTAACTCCTACGCTTTCACCACCTAGATCTGCATCTGCTGTGAGGTTGTACATAATGAAGAAGTAGCCATTCTTGTACATATCCATTGTAATTCTATTTGAATCGTCTGTATTAAACATGTTGAGGGCGGTGATAATAGAACCATATTCACGTGCGAATTTGCCATCTTTGAAATTAGGCTCATATGCTTTGCAAGATACAAATTTCCCATCCTGATAGAGTGCTAGTTTGCTAACATTAAAGTGTTGGAAATTGGATGGATTCTTTTCAAAAGCACCAATGAATGCCTCGTTTTCCACAAATGTGATATACACCGCCTTTGGCATTGCAGTGGGAAAAAGATTTGGGTAGGCATGTGAGGATGATCCCGCACCAATTGTGAAGTTTGTCAACACACTGTGATTAACTGGATATATTGCATTGTTTGTCCTCAATCCTATCGCATGCTCGTTGATGACTGACGGGTTCATTGTTACTCGCCTTACATTGAGCACGGCATTACTTATGTTGACTTGATAGTTTGTAGCTCCAAAAGCCATTAACGCGAACTCAGGATTTGCACGAATAAATTTTATTTGCATTTTAACCTGTGATAGCAGATATCTAGATGGACGAAGGAAATCAAGATAGACGGGTCCTTTCAAGTATAATTCCTTTGAATCCGCTGTTAAATCCATTCGTCTTTTCAACCCTGTATTTGAGACATCATCAAATTTCCCTTGCTGATCATCATACCACCCAGAAACTTGCAAGTGTGACTGTTTAGCTTGCTTTTGAAATTGAGTCATTGTATGTATATATGCTCCATATGGATATGCTCGATCCCCTCCTTCAATCTGTTTGTCATTCAATATTAGATACACATCTGAGAACAGACTGGCAATAGGAAGATTTGCTAATCCCACTTTATCCTTGGATGAATCGATATTTGTACCATCAGTCTTCTTAATTTGTATACACAGCTCTAAATCAATGGATTGACAGTCAATATAATTTTGAGGATTGGCAGGTATATCAAACTGAATAGGCTGCTGGTTACCATCGATATTTGTTGTGGGGACTATGTCTACAATTGTTGAGGAGATGATGTCTGTCTGATGAGGGGGAGAATCGAAGAAACACAAAGCCGAATTGATACTCTGCATCGTATTAGCTCTACAAATATGTTGTCTTCCTTCGTTTTGACTTGTTTCCAGTCGCAGTGGAATTTCGTTTGCGCTTTCTTGTTTTCACTCGACGTCTAGATTTAGAACGTGCTACTCTAGTCGGCTTTTTACTTTTCCTGCGTCTTTGCTTAGTAACTCGACCGGATCCAACTTGTCTTGACTTCCTACGCTTCTTCTGAACTGTACGTCTCGTCTTTGTTAAATCATCTAATGCGTCTATGGCAGATTGCTGCGCGCGCATTTTCATAGATTCACCGATATCCTCACCTTGAAGCGCATCAGCTGCAACATTTGCACCAAAATCTAAAGCCCTGCTTCCAACACGCTTCATGATTGGTACGCCATACTTTTTGAGTGTTGGAAGAACCATACGTCTTAGTGCACCAAATATGCCTCCTCCAACTTGTCGTCTACCTCCAACAAACACGGGATAACCGCTCTGATATGATGGTCTACTGTAAATGCCTGTCATTATGACTATTGAATAACTATGGAAGTCACAATACCGTAAAGCCTTATTCTCTTGACCTAATATGTAGGGTCAAAACAGTAACACCACCACAGAACGGTACTACTTCTCCTGCGTCATCATGAATTGATATGTCAATTCTATTGATGAAATTTCGGCTGATTGGTAGATACATTGTGTTAGAAAATTCTCGATTGATTAGTTGCTTCCTTACGGATGAGAGAGGAAATGTGCGCAGAAGTGGGGCCTCAATGTCGCCAACCCTTGTATATTCAATAATGTTACAATAGACGTATAAGTTACTTATATCACGCTCTAGTGATGAGGCTGTATCGCCTATTGATGTGCCTTCATAAATAGTTGATTTTGAGAATCCCAATGTGGTCGTTAACACGCTATCCAGCTTGATAAGAGAGTTCTTCCCTACCTTTACAATCATGCGTTTCTTATGTGGGTCATAAGAAAAGTGATATTCATCTGCATCAAGGTAATCTACACCAAACTCATTTAACTTTGTACACAATTCAGATGGCGTTTTCAAGCTTTCAATGTTCAAATTAACTCTTTTTACAAGTTCACTGGAAGTAGACAATTCATCACCCAATATGTCTTCGCTGTATACGTGGATATCCCATGAAGCATTTGTTGATGCTTTGAGTTTAGAAGAGGACAATTGAACCTTGAATGTATCATTTAATTCTGTCAACCAAGGTGCGTTTTCAAGGCCCTTAAACATCCCAATCATTTCAGATCCGAATTCAATAACAGCGGACTCAGACTTTTCCAATGGTGTCTTTTTAGTAAAAACAATAAATTCTGTCTCCGTTTGAACAGTAAATAAAGTTACTTTCTTTTTCTTATATTCACAAGTCATTAACGTTTCTGGCACTGATCCTTGAAACTTTCTTGCAAAGTCTTCAACACTTCTAATGACCTCAAATTTATTTTTTATTCGGATGCTCCTTTTTTGTAATGCATACAATGGCACAATTCTACATTGAAAATCAGTGACTTTCCTCTCCGAATTCCACCCACGTCCATTGTACCAATACCTTGATGAGAAAGTTGTTCTGGAATACCCAAAAGTATGACTCAAATCCTTACCTAATACAAGAAGAACATGCTTCCCTTCCTTCATCAATTTTGTTGACCCCTTTATGACTGGTTTGTAGAATTTATTCAAAGTCAGCTTGAAGAGATCATTTATTCGTTCAAACATTCTACCGATTTCCTTTTCTGTATCTTGCAAGCTCATTGTGGGAACCTTAGAATCAAAAGTTGACGTTGCAAATGCCTTTTGAATTTTATTCATGTTTTGGACAGATGGTAAAGATGTTGAAAAAGGATGTAAAGTTAGATGATGAAAAGCCCATGTACCATGTAGACTATTTTGAAATATGCGAAAGCAATCATCCTTCTCTCGCACTTCTTTATGTAATTCAAAATAGTTGTTCTTTAGCAAACTGATATCGTTGTAATAAGTAATTTCAGTTAGAGCAACTTCATGGGGTCCATGCAGAGTAATTGGATTAGCGAATTCAACAGAGTAGAAAGATGGTTTGTTACTTGGGAATATCTTGGGGTTGCTATTGCTTGGAAGAATGATATTGAAGTTAGTAGACATGTTAAACTCATATATGGAAGAAGTCACATGCTATATTAGCTTAAAAGTTACGAGTGTCTCCCATCTCCACATTTTGTAGATCCTGGTGCGTTATCCAGCTATTGAATGAATCAGGATATCCTTTCCATTTAACTAGATATTTCCTTTGATTGCCATGACCTTTCCTCCTAATTATTTTATCAATTATATACACCTCTTCACTTCTCTCTACTACTTGCAATTCATAAGAGTAAAATTTTCCTTCAATTGGATTGCCATGGTAATCTATTAATTTATACATGGTGGGTCTAAATTTTGTATTTACTTCATCCACAAAAAACTCTCCTTCAGTCCAATTAGGTAGATACCTCTTCTCAAATGTAGACTTAACCTTTGAAATCCGAACTCTATCACCAACATTAATTTTCTTTTCATTGGAAATGTTTTTCGCTTTCTTATCATACAATCGAAGCCATACATCCATCGCATTATCTGGGGTAACATCAACTGGTTTCATCGTAATGATTCGATGGTAGTTTCATTGTAATTCTTGACAAATTTCTGCAGCTCACCTACCCAAACATGTGTATTTTTTGCAGTGAAATAGCGCCATATTTTTGTCTTCAGTGTGCGATTGAACCTCTCAACCATGGCAGCTTTATAAGCACTTTTGACACTAAACAATTTCACATTATGACTTTTAAGGAGACTTCGAACATGAGAGTTTTAGAATTCCTTCCCCTGATCAGTCTGTATTCTTTGCGGAACACGCCCCTCATCGAAAATGCTCTGAAAAGCCGCTTCAACTTCTGGTCCTCGTTTAGATTTCAGCGCACGTGCCCAAGCATAGCGAGATAAAATATCTATTACAGTTAAGATGTATTTATAGCCATCATTGTACTGTGATATCTGTTGCATGTCAGCCAAGTCCGCTTGCCATTGACTATCTATATTGTTAACAACATATTTTCTTGTTGGAAACCGCTTTCTCGCATTTTTGTGAAGAGTGTAAGTCGGTTGACTCCTCAACCACTTCTTGACTTTCTCTCTTCCCACACCTGCTGCACGAGCTAGAACCTCCGGACGACTGAAACTTGCGGGATGATTTAAGTCGTAATAAATCTTTCTGAGTTTCACTGCTGTACTCATCGTCTTTGTTCTGATTTGCACGCGTATTACTCGCACAGCAACTGCTAACACAATTGATATCAACCTCTATGCCCTCTTCTGCTTTACCTTCGAGCGCAGATTTCAAACAACAGCAAAATTTTTGTAACGACATGATATGAGAGAGGCAAGGCTTAAGTCATATTTGCTTAATATTTACTATACTCCTTCGCAACACGCATTGAGCGCCTAGTAGCTCTTTTTGGTTGCAGATTATCGGGATCATGAAGCTCTCGCTTGACCGCCATCATGGGTGTTTTACTCTTTGATCCATCTTGTAAGTGACCCTTATCCAATTCATTCACAGTCGGTCCTCCAATAATATTGTGAGGTACATTTTGATCAGATAAAATTTTCTGAAAATATGACCACCCTTGTGGTGCACCTAGTTTTCGCCTTACATCTCTGACAGCATATTGTAGAAGGTCATCTATGTGACTATTTCTAATAACATCACCAGTTGTTTCATCTATTATCTCTCCTCTCTCATTGAACTTCACATGTGGATCAATGAAGTCAAATAATCGCTCAGCGCGCACACGATATGGTCGAGGTGTTGACAAGGTTATAAATCGTCGCAACTTGTCACGAATCTGTCGCCTCTCGTCAATGTTTTCAGCTGCTAACTGCATTCGTCGATAGGGATCCTTAATCTTCTGAGTTTCCATATCCTTTTGTGTTAGTTCCTTAAGTTGATTCGTAATAGGTTGATCTATATTTTTGACTTCCTGTGCACTTTGTAATGTAGTCAATTGTACATACTCCTCTTGAGGAATGACTACCATCTTTGAATACGACATGTTTGAAAATAATAAGGCAACAAAGTACATTGCTTAAAACTAACTGTGAACCGAGAAAACGGTCATTGGTACAGCGGAATTAGGTATGATATTTATTCGAAATCGAAGTCGTTCCGGACATTCCTGGGTTAGATCAATAAATAGATAGCCATGTGGTTTCTTTGTTACATCTTCATATATTTTTGAAAGTACTTTAGGTTGTTGAGGTAATATCTGTCTACTGAGATGATGTATCTGACTGCTATCTCTTGAATTTTTAAATATTGCCAAATAATGTGTATTCAAACTTCTAGTTCTTTGCTCTTTCCCTCCATCGAAGATGTTTTGGGTGATGTAGATAATAAAAGCTTCCCTATCATGTGCAGTTTGAATGAACATTTCAGTTACATCCTCTGAAGATTTGCTTTCTAGTAATAGATCATCTAATACTAGTAAGTCACCTGCTTTGATATCCTCAGTTGATGGCAACCCTTGCTTCACCTCATAACCTTTCTGGCGAAGTGCAGAATGTAGTTGTGGTTGAAATATTCCATAATACCATTTGACTCTCTTAATTTCCTTGTTAAACATTTCATTTCTATATTGTAGCAATTCAGTTACAAATGTACTTTTACCGGACTGACTTGGTCCAGCGACACACATTGTGCGATCAGTGAATAGACGAAAATCTGTCATCTTACAATTCCATTAACATTAAACTCATCATCCCGCTAATTTTGCTTAGAACAACAAAACAGACACATGTTCCAGATCACGTTTATTTACATTCAGAATAGAAACTTTCAAGTTACATTTACAAATTAAAACATTTACAAATTAAAACATTTGTGTTTCCTCATCACAATTAGGATTATAGAAAGTTTTCAAGTCAGCATCTTGGCGCTTCAACTTCAATTTAGGATTCCCATCTTTAGATTTCCGCCCTCGCTTTTTGCTCTCTTCCTTCCCATCACTTGAAGCAGTCTTATCAATGTTAATTAAACATTTATCAATTGTTAGTGGTTCATAGACTAGTTGAAGAACCTTCATTTGTAAAGATGCGACTTTACCAATCGAACCATGTCAGCCAATATAAAGTCCGGTAACGTGCCCCATATAGCGGCCCCGTTTGAGATCCTCACATTCCATCGCGTTTGTAAAGAGATCGAATGCTTGAAAATGATCCGATAGTTTTAAAAACAGTGTATCGAATTCCGGCAATTCCTTATGACCAACTCCTTCCTCTAATGCCTTTCTCCAATGAGTAGGAGCACTTTCAGGCAGCTCAACACATTCTTTCGCGAAAGAGTCAATAGTTTTAAGAATCACATGTTGCCATTTTGGAAAAGTCACTCGCATTTGTCTCATATTGCTATACCCTGATGTAGACATACCATTACTGTGGAAGAATGGAACTTGAAGATAAAAGCCATCATCACCATAATTCAAGGTTTGAAAGTAGAATGTATTTCCAATCCCTTGCACTTTTCGTGTCGGACGAAGCTTCAAGAGATCTTGCTCAAAAGCGTCACCTTCCTCTCTGATTGTATACATTTTCTGTGTCATGTTTCAACAAGTACTAATTCGGAGCTTTCAACCAGCGCAAATGAATTGTCACTTGAAAGTGGTAAAATATCATTAAAGCGTCTTCCTTATATACACCTATATATGACTCATCAATCAAAGTGATGACGTGTCACTTTATGATTCGCTAACCTTATATTAACATTTTAGCAGTTGCTGCAATCCTTCCAAGCGGACTATTGATTACACCATTAACACTGTTTCCAATATCATTTAACATACTTAGAAACCCACCACCACCGCGCTGAATTAAGTTTCGCCTTTTCTTATCACTACTCCTTGGATTTGAAAACTTTTTTATGCTATTCAAAGAGCCAGCATTCAACAGAGGCTTGTAAATAGGTAGACATTTGTGTATTGCAAAAGCTAAATCACGAATGAAATCATCACTTGAATTTTGAATCAATTTACACTTCTTCTTATTATCATGTATCCTGTTTAACTTTCGCAACGCCTTTTTAAACTGACTTGAAGGTTTGAAGGACCGTTTCGATTGACGAGAAGATGCCTTCCGTTTTACAGACATTTTTATTCTAATATGGAAATAGATAATACAATTACAATTTTTGCTTAGTACTTACAACATTATATACAAAAGTTTAAAAGCATTCACACAGAGTTTGTTGCTGGTACTTATAAAATTACATAAAACACTTAACAAGTTGTAGAGGGAAACTGATATACACTCACATCGGCTAGAGTCTGATTTGTAGCAGTTATGAGCTGCTCAATGTCTTTCATTAGATGTTTTGAAATTGGACAGCACATACAGCAGGGCTTTGAATGGAAAGTCTTTAAAATATTGGCATAGTATGCCCGCAAACTGATTACCTCAGAATGTCCTTGAGCAGCCACATTGATGCTTACTGATGGCGGTCCACTGAACAAGTCCAGTTTGCATTTCTCACCCTTCTCGTCATAGTAGCTGGAGGTGATAATGTCATGGAGACATGTGTTGAGTTTCCGTTGGATACTGCTGCACCAACAGCGAGAGTATTCTGGTACAATCTCCGTTTGAGCTAGTGGGCGAAATACTTCATTGAGCCAAAATCTTGCGACTCGTGTAAGAGCGTTGTTCACGACTCTCATTAGCATTCTCTGCACCACAACGTCCTCTCCAGAGCGGAAATACTTCACTATTTCCTCCATCAGATCCACCAAATCCGCTTTATAGCCAGTTATATTCACGGCAGAATAAAATATATTGCCGGTGAAGAGTTGACTTCGGTAAATTATTGAAATGGGAATGTTGGTAGTGAACGACATGCTGATTGACATTGTATTAGCCTCAAATTATGCTTGAAATAGAACGGTACAATGTCCTCCTTATATAGAAAAGTCACACAAAGACACAATAGTGACCAATCACAGACCTGCATGATGACTCATCATGCACGATATACAGTGACTGTTGAAGATATTTCTTCATCACAAAGGGGACAAGATGAAGTTTCAAGGGGTACATAACATGTAGAACACATAACGCTATGAGAACATGGCAAAAAGAGAAGGGATCGTTCCTGTTTAAAACATTAAACGCAGTTCCGTTCACATAATAATTTTAATGTCTCTTCTTCTAATTTCCTTCTGAAGTCACTTTTATTGGGAGAAATTTTTATTAAAACACTGTCAGATGTCTCCTTCTTTCCATATCGTTCCAATTTGATCCTCCTAATTTCACTATCATTGCAGTGTAGCATGGAGAAATCCTCTATCCACCTACGATCCAAATTGTGATTCATAGCATGCTCATCTAGATCCATTAGTCGATCAACTAAATCACCAGCGTTGATATTTTCACTGAGATTTGTTACAGTTTCTATAGCTTTGAACGAATATCCAAGGTCTCTTGCGACAACCCACGACGTTGGGATACTAGTCATCATTATGTATGTCATCAAACAACTATCTCATATTTATAGCTTAGTTTGTCTACGTAAAAGGAAAATCAATGTGTCATCTTGATTACAATGGTTTCAATAGTCACAATAGTCGCAATTGAGCAAACCCATTCAAAATCAAACAACGGACGTCTATCGGTACGTACCCAAGTGCTCAGAACCAAACCACACAAGTTCGCTCATAGACGTTCCGAAACACAGTGTACTCAACCGAGTGTACCTAACACATGTACCTATCCAGTAAAACAGATCTCATACAAGTTCCTATTCATAACACTGAATTATACATGTACCTATCCATGTTCCTATCGATAACTAAATTTTACATGTACCTATCCATGTACCTATCCGTCGCAAGTAGTGCACAGTTTTCACTACTCGCAGTGGCATTGCAATTTAACCATTTTTGTTTTTGATGCATTTTGTATTATGTAATTAATCACCTATTTGGTTTTAGAAAATCATATTTCCTATCAGACACACAAACAATCCGCTTCTTGTTTTGTTTCTCTATTACTACTTTTTGTTTTGATTGCATTATACACTTTTTAGATTATTATGTTTGTATTTAGTACAAGAATGCATAAGGAGTAGGGAACATGCAGTTTTATTGAAATTGCAAACATTTTTGAATTGTACGATTAGGGTTTTTAAACGATTTCGAAATTTTGAGGTACACAGGTATGAGACCACCACGATTCCATCAAAACTGCACCCGTTTCACTATCTTTTATGTTATGAATAAACAATGCCAGGACGTATTGTTGTCACGTGCCATGTAAGATTTTTTTTTGTTTGTTTTGGATCTAATTTACAGTTTTACGTAACTGGAATTTTATCCCTCGCCACTTGGGGTGTTTTGACAAACGCACATCGCTTGGGGACGCTTAATTTCTAATCTAAAGGTCCAAATTCAAAACAAAATGCACCAAATGAAAGCTGTCATCATGATGAGTCAGAATATTGTAATTGTTTTGATTTTCAAGGTTATTGTGGAGGTCAAGTGTAAGGTCACAGGTCAAAAAGATGACTTTTTGCTATGGCTATTATTTCTTGCCCTATCTCATAAATTATTTGACCAAATTCAAAACAAAATACACCAAATAAAATCTCATTGTGACGAATGCATTTAGCCGATGTTATTCAAAATTGGTGGAAAGCTGTCCAATACGTAGAAAAGAAAACAAGCAATTTAAAATTTGGAGTTCGTATCTTCTTCCGTTCAGGAGCTAGATAGAAGTTTCGGTAAGTGGGGGAGGGCGCTGACTCCAACCCCCCCCCCCTCAGGGGAGGCGAAGGTCTGAAAGCATTGCAATAATTGAGTCATTGTGATAACTGCTTTCTGCTCATGATCATCAAAAAGAATTTGTGAAGTCATAGATTTTGGCACTGTATGCTACAACCAAGGTTGCTGCTTGGGATTTGGACTGAACGCTTGGGTGTCAAACCCAAGCCCAAACCTGAAAGACGGAGTAAGACTTCTGCTGTAAGTCTGTGAAAGTCTAATATTTTCTCTCTCGGTCTTGTGCTATTTTTTCGACACAATTTCCATTGAGTATCTAGCTTGCTACTGCGTTGCTACTGTCACCCAGTCACGGCGCTAGGCTGTGGGCTGTGATTCTCTCGAGAAGAGCCACTCAGTCACAGATTCGTAGAAAAGATGGAATAATAGCTATCTGGCTGATGATCATCAAGTTCATGATTCATTGTTCCGCAAGCAACGCTCATGTGTCTCATGGTCTGCTATTGTTATTATCCATCGATTGACTGCACTAAAGGGATGCTGCTGACTTGTTTGACGACTAGCAATATCTAACATGGAGGCTATGCTTATCATGTACTACAGTATACTGCATGGCCTATATTGTACATTTTTATGGTGAGGCCACCGAATTTGCCACGGAATGCATTATGCATTAAAAATGTTAGAAGTGAAAATTAACTATGATTGGCCCTTTTCTTTGCGTCAAATCGCAGTTAAATTGGCAAAAGGTTACGGTGACCTACATAACTTAATAAGCAAGCATACAAAATAACTACCAGTACGCGTAAGCGTATATGTTGTGTAGCATACCAGACCTAATTAAAATACAACCTTCGCCTAGTAGTTAAGCTATGTATTGATAGAACCTACACGCAGGCCTACCTAAGTAGGCATGGGTTTCGATTTATCAGTTACCCAAACACAGGTATACAGCAAAAGAGAACTAATGAGGACCATTGCTAGAAATAACCAAAATATCTAGGCTACCTACCTACATGTACATTATGCACTGGTGCAAGCTACTATGGTACAAGCTTCGGCTTTTTCGTAATGTAGATAATGGCTATGCTTAATAAGTCCCAACCCATGGTATTATTCATAAGCTTATCAAGAATCAATTAATAAGGAAGTCGTAGCCTATAATGTAGGCCTAGGCTTGCTATCGGGATGGCAGGTGTTGCGTAGTAAGTATCATCAGAACCCGGCTCTAGTGCTCTGTATCTGTATTTACGCATGAGTCATACAGCCCGTACATGCCGCACTTGGACTAGTTCTATCCATGGCCCCCAGTACATATTCAAACTCAAACTTGAAGCATGCATAGAAATTATCCTAACATAAATGACAACATCATGCTAAAGAAAATAGAAATCATACATAGCAAAATTAAAGATAGAAAGTTCATCATCGTCATTGATAGCTGACGAGTGAGATCGTAACATTCCCCAACAACTTACAAAAAAAAGAACGTTCATCTGATATCATGAGGAACCGGACAACCATATCTCACTACAAGTCGTCTATTCCTTCTTGGGTACCTGTTTCCCGAAACACGGTCCTCCTGAGCAGATGTTGTAGATGTTGGAGGTTGCTCGACGATATCCTCGAGCAGGACTTCATCCAGAAAATCATAAGCGTCTGGTACTTCCACAATACCATTGCCATCATCGTTTAACGGTTTTATATTGAATTGACTATATTTGGCTTTATAACCAGAGTTGTCAAATTTCACTAAATATGTAGAAAGTCCATATTTCTTTTCGATAGTTCCTTTGTTGATGAATTTCGCACCCTTTCCATATCTCACTAATACCCGATCTCCCAACTTGTAGACGCGATACCGTGCCTGTGGTTTATCATATGATTTTGAAATTTGACGTTTTGAAGTTGCAACAGAAGGCGTTTGTCCATCGACTTTTATAGCTTGCAGAGGAATGGCCATATTGCGATTTGTCATTCTCTGGAACGGCGTTGAACCAGTAACTTCATTTGGTGTACTTCGAACATCAAGTAAAACTTTCCATAATATCGATTGAAAATCTACTCTTGGATACTGAGTACGTATTCTTACGATCCGATTCTTTAATGTGGAGTGAAACCGCTCAATACATCCATTTGACTGAGGAAAGTATACGGATGATTTAATGTGTGTAATATTACATTGCTTGAGGAACTCTTCAAAATCGCTTGACACAAAAGATCTACCGTTGTCACTGACCGAATACTCAGGCATTCCCCATCTAGCAAAAACATCTTGCAACTTTTCTATTATCTCTTTGCTGCTTCCGTTTCTCAAAACGTATACTTCCGGATAACGGGAATATAGATCGATAACAGTTAGTAAGGTTTTACCTTCAAGTTTATTAGAAGGTCCAGTTAAGTCAACAGCAATCTTATGCCAGGCAGCAATTTCTTTTTCCGCTACTGGTTTTATAGGTGCTTGATCGGAGCGACTTGAATTCATAACACAACAAGTACATTGCCTACAAAATTCCTCAATGTCTTTATCCATTGCAGGCCAATACGCATAAGGGCGAAGTACCGCTTTTAATTTATTTGTACCGATATGGCCCTCATGTGCTTGAAGCAATAATTGCCGTCTTAATACTTCAGGAATAAAAGTCCGATCACCTTTGCAAATTACATGTAATCCTTTATTTTCTTTAACTGTCAATGAATGTCTGAACTGATAGTATGGTTTCAATGCATTATACTGTCTATCATTCCAGTTGTTATTTATTGCCAAAATTAATTTTTGTAGTATCAGATCTGTTCTGGTTTCTTCAGCTATTTGTTGCAGATTAATCGGAAGGCATTTTAAGATCGCGCAAATAGTTACTTCAGAAACGACTTCAGGCTCTGACTGAGGAGCAGGTACGGAATTGCGAGACAAAGCATCAGCGAGTATGTTTTTCATACCGGGAATGTGTACCAATTGAAAATCAAAATGCTGTATGCTTGTCAACCAGCGCTGAATTCTGTTCGATACTTGATCAATAGGTTTGTTGTATAACCGCAATATTGGTAGATGATCTGTTTCAATCACAAAAGAAGTACCGAGTAGATACAATCGAAATCGATTTAATGCGAACACAATCGCTGGAAATTCTCTTTCTATTTGCGAGTAACGTTGCTCAGTTGGAGTAGCAGTTCGCGATGCATAGAATACTTTACAAGCATAGAATAAGTTACAAGAGGAAGGAAGTATCAAGAGCCCAAAGGAAAGCAACTTATGTGACACTTCTTGTGGTACCTGTGCTATCTCAAAGAAACCGAATCGCTGCTTGAATAAATTCGTCGTGTACAAAATAATATGCAATATATGTAACCATGTATACATCGGTGAGACGTCTAGGACAATCCAATCAGGAATCCGGGAACATATCAGAGTTGGCTCTCCTTCTGCAGTGAGAATACACTACGAGGAAGAACATCCAGACTCATCTGCATGTAATGTAACGTGGGAAATTCTTTATCATAACATAAGAAATTGGAACAAGCGTTTGTCTTTAGAGGCTATTTGCATATCTGAATGCATGGAGCCTCTGATGAATGGTTGTATCGGTAGAAGAATTGTGCATGTTTGATTTTATTATCTTATTTAATTTCGTGTCTAAATGTCTTAAATAATTTTTTGGTCTTATAGATAAGCTTAGATAGACGATTGAATGTATATTGACTCTATGTACAGTTTTATAATTTCTCACGTTTTACTTATTTCAGACATTAGTAGTACAGTATAGAGACATGCCTCGTAAATTTAGTGACAATAATGGTCTTGATTCCTGACAATTAAGTGATGAATGTTATTCATGTACTTCCTATCTTGATTTTCTGGTCATTTATGCATGTGATCAAGCAGGAGACTGCGAAACGTCGTGCTGCTAATACAGTCTGGTATCCGTCGAAGAATCCTCGTTGCTTTTAATAAATGACAACATCATGCTAAAGAAAATAGAAATCATACATATCAAAATTAAAGATAGAAAGTTCATCATCGTCATTGATAGCTGACGAATGAGATCATAGCAGTAGGCTAGACTTAGAAAATGCAATATCATGATGGTCGCCTTTTGCTGTAGCCTGCGATTTATCCTATAGTCTAATTAGATTAGATTCGTTAGGCCCGGCTATATTGACCAAAAATTCATTTCGCTCGGCTGGATGGGGTGATACAGAACCTAAGCCTGACTAACAAGCCCATGCATAGGCTACCCGGTTACCAAAGGGCTAGACACAGAATGGCCTAGACAGGTGTAGACAGTGCCAGTGCATCACCTGGTTACTATACAGGCAGGGTAAGGCGCAGACCTATAGAATATAATTTATTTATTGAATAGGCCTATAATAGTGATATGGGGTCTATGGCAGCTAGAATTTGGATATGGTTAGGCTTGGGTTTTCAAAATTCTTGCTTGGGTTGCTTGGGCTTGGGGTAAACCCAACCCAAGCCCTATAGCAACCTTGCTACAACTGAAAAAGACCGTAATGAAGCATTCGTGGTTTCGTTTTGCTCGCCCCTCCCCATGATTCATGTTAAACATGCGCATGAATATCTTATCTAATCGAATGCTAGCTAAACGAGGGTCTGTAAAATATAATAAACGAGTTTTTCACCCCCTCCCCTCCTCAAGATCTCCTAACCCAAACAGCGGCACCAATTCAGAATTTTTGTCAGGCATGCGGACGAAAAGTACTACAGCGCTCCAGAAAAGTCTGACTATGTCAGCGCCGTCAAAGCCCCAGTATGGGGGAGTAGTGACGTCAAAACGTTTCGTGAAAATGTAGAATTTTTTCACATGACTGAATTACTACCAACACATTTATTAGTGGTACGAGTAATTTGTACACAATTCAGACAGAGATCTGAATTCTCCTAGATCACTGTAGATCATTGATATAATGTCATGTAATGTTTCATTTATTTGTCATATTTTATTATGCATTAGGCCTATATATGTATCATCATTATTATATATATTAGTATTATTAATTGCACACATCATTTCACATTTTTTTGTACAATTTTATAATAATCAATATTTCATTTGATTCACAATACGCCAAAACCACCATACAATATACGAGAAAGTAAAAATATTCAAAAATTTTGCAGATGTACTTTCGAAGTGCGAGTATTTCATAAACTAGATTATAAATTCGGGAGAGGGATGAAAAAAGCCCTCCCTCACCTCCCCCGCCACAATGTGACGAGGGTCTAGTCACATTATTAGATTGGTTGACCCTTATCCTGATAGCGGGAAGTCAAGATGATGATCGTGCAAAATGGTTCTGATAAAACTGTCACAGGGAAAACCTTAAAATAACATTGAGTGCATCATCTTGCGTTCAACGAAGTGATTTTTGATGATATTTTCATATCGTTGTTGTTTAACCCTGACGGGTTTTGTATTTGCCCTACTTTGTCCTCTGTATTTACCGGTTATTAGTAGCTACTCTTTTCAGTTTATGATATATCATTTCAGTTTCAACGTGGGTCCAGTCCATTTCATCTACTTCAATCTTGAGTTCTATTACTATGTAAATTACGGATGGGAACAAATTATGAATCAGTATTTGTGGTTGAGGAAAGACCTTCATGTAAGTAAGGAAGCCTTGATGTTTTGTGGCATCTTGCTTCACAGTAACGTTTGTCATAAATCTGCCTATAAATATAATGAGTATTTTGACATGTGGTCTCCATTAGGGATGCCAATACCGGACCATTTTTGAAATACCGGTATATACCGGTCTATACGATTTATAGTATAAAAACGTGTATATGCACACATTTCATCATCTGCTCAATAGGCCCATATCCTGAGTCATACCTGTGTGAGTCATACCTATTAGTCGAATACTTTATTATTATTACATTGGTCGAATTATTTATTGAAAATTAGTGATTTTTTCTAGTTAAGCATTTTAATATGACAGGCCTATCCGATCTTTTGGCGTGTATCCATGACCCATGTGTCATGCATGTATAATAATTGAAACGCAAGCTTATCTAGCGTATTTTCTATATAAAATAGTATTTTTAAGAAGAACTCTGTAGAATAATCTGTAGTAGTGAAAAAACTCTTACTCATGGTAGGCTACGAAATATCAAAGTACCTGTAAAAAGTCCTGCTTGAAGTATCATTTCAAAATGCACAAACAATTCAATGAATCGTCACTGAGACGATTACGTATCTTAGTATAAAAGCGACCAGAGACACTAAACGATCGTTCGCTTTCAACCGATGTCGGTGGGATTGATTGTAACCAACTTGAGACTAACTCCAACAATTCACCACGCTTTCGCCGTAACTTGAATGCTTCTAGCTCCTTGCTGATAACACGTTCCAAAGGTGGCTCAACGGCTCCGGAATCTGTCTTGCTTTTAGCCTTGCTGGAAATGTAGGCATCTAGTTGAGCATCATAATCATCGGGATCAGGTTCACGTACTTCAATCACGTCATCGTCCAGTTGTTTGTCGGTAGAAGATTCTTTCGATGACTGACTGGGTGATGAAAATTGAAAGTCAGTTCGTTTCAACAAGTTTACGACGAAAGTCTTCACATCTTTCGTCGTCAACGAAGCTTGATCATTGCTCAAAAGGAAGCTCAGCACATCCGTAGTTCTCGTGTTTCTTTCCGCTAAACGAGATTTCCATGATTCAAATAGATCGTTGACGATAGATGCCATCGGTACATCATGTTCAAGCATGGCTTCGAGTTTATCAGAAACGAAATCAGTCACTTGTTTTGCTGTTACGAGAGTCACGTCTCTTCGCTTCATGCGTGTAATTGCAACACTAACAGGCTTCAGCACGTTGCAGATGGTTTGGATAACACTGACTTCTTCCTCAATGAAAGATAATGCAATTGATTTGTTCAGAGCAATAGGAGCCTGCTCGACACAATCACGAAGTTTCAGAAAGCGTTCCAGCATTTGGTACAAACTGTCCCACCGTGTTTTGACGTCCAATATAAGCACAAGTTCCTTCTTATGAGCCTCTTTCACAAAAAACTGCAGCTTATCATTGGAAACAGGCGACTTTCTGAATAGGCGTACTACAGAGCGAACTTTGTTGACCACTTCACGAACACTGAAAGATAGTTCTGGATTGTCAAGCACTTCCCATTCTGAATCTGAATCGTCGCTATCTTAGTCCGAAGTTGTAGTTTCAGCTATCGCGGTTGTTGTAACTTTAGGATAAAACGTATCACAAACAGCAAGATGGATTGCATTGGCAAAACACAGCTGATGAAGAACTTTTGCCTCTTTTCCCACGCACTGCATCAACGAAGCACCATCGGTACAAAAGGTAACTATGTCAGTCAGATTCAAGCTATAGGTTTCAAGTGTGTCGATAATAAGTTCCAAACACCGAAAAGCCGGCATTGAGTTTGTGATGCGAATTAATCCAAGGTTGTAAAAAACTCGTCCATTTGGAGAAGCATCGCCATCGTGCAAGCAAATGTTCATGTACCGTTTGTTGCGCACTGATGTCCATTCATCAAAAGTCAAACAGAATTTCGCCTGTTTCTCCTTTCTGAGAGAAAGTTCCATTTTAATTCTATCACAAACAAGGTGTTTGTACTCGGAGACCATCTTCACTATTGTTGTACGGGAAGAAGGGACGTTGTCGAATTTACTTCGAAGTAGCATCTGTATATCTGTCGACTCGGCTATCGTTTTAAACGAAAGCTCGTCTTTCGCTGTTAGTCTAGCAAGAGTGCACTGTAGAGTTAGAGATCCTTTCTGCAATACGTAGTTGTCAAGCGAAGTTGGTCTGCGCCTTTTTGACGTTGAAGCGTTCTGTGAAGATGGTCCTGGTCCTGGGACTGCAGATTCCTCGATGCTGGCTAAACATTCGGGATGCTGAGTTCGTATGTGTGTTCGAAGTCCACTCGTTGAGCCGCCGCCACATTTGATCACTTTATTAAGGCAAAGTGTACATTTTGCAGTTTGTGCATCACTAGATCTAAGAAAATATTGCCACACACCAGTTCTCTTGAAGACGTCGTAGGTTATTTGGGCCGCGGCCATTAGAGTTCCGCTCAGTAGAACAATTTGAATAGCTAGGTGTGATATCGAGTAAATAGAGAGCTATGAATTTCTTAGAAAAGTCATCCCATTGTTCGACGCTTAATACGTCAATGGAACCTTTTGTTGTTACATTTGGGGAAATGACTATGATTGGGTGTTGAACTTGGTAATGGTTGACACGCACGCGCGCGTAACGTCGCACACACGCGCAAGTAGGTACGCACGAAGCACGAAATAAGCGACAAGAATGAATCATCCTATTATTTTTCTCGTATCACCTGCTTCAATCTATCCATATCCATTTAATATGACGTAGACGATTGAGCTATTTATGGCATTTAGCGCATTACCAAATCATACACTGCAAGAGAACTAACTGGGTTTTCTTAGTTGAGTATGTCAGTAACTCCGTTTTCAGATGGACGATCATATTCGATAATACCGATCAATACCGGTATTACCGTAGTGAATACCGGTATTGGAAATACCGAAAAAATGTGCTAATACCGTGATACCAGTACTGACATCCCTAGTCTCCATGTCTGTCTTATGTGTATCTTTATTGCATTTTTAATGCTCCTTCATGATTTATTTTTTCTTCCCCTTTTTGTCTTATACAGTACATAATCTCTTCTTTTCGCTAAATCCTTCAATGAATATAATTTTGTCGAGTTCTACTTTATGATTGTATAGATAGCATACTATTGGATTTCTGTGATGGGTGTCACATTGCATCGTCCTAACGTTGTCTGATCAATTTCTGTAATGAGATGTGCTTGATATTCTTGTCACCCTATTATGTTCTTGTATTGCATCTCAAGTGCGGACGAAGTGTCGGCAACAGAGGTGGAACTGGCATGAAGAATTCCACACCGGACTGAACAGGTGCCGGTTGAGATGACCGACCGGTACCGGTGATAATAGTCAAATAATATGTAGGCTTGCTTAACCATACTATGACAGCTGTCATGTTTCAATCATGTTCATAATGCGAGCATGTTAACTGTCTTTGTCACTGACATAAGTCATGGCATTGTCACCCAATCCTAAAGGGGTATGCCATGCAGTTGAAATTCGGTTTTTTTGCAAGACTCCCCGTAAATATTTGTGTATGATCTTGTTACTTCCTCCAGTCCTTTTGTCCTTTTATTGCGACATACAGTACCAAATAAGAAATATCGAACCATTGTAATTGATCTGCACATGTACGTGTATATATAGAATAGAAATCCATTTATTTCGAGTGAATGAAAATCATCAAAAACATAAAGCTACACATCAAGAAGGTGATCAGCAGGTCAATATGGAGTACACATTAAAAATCTACTTGTTTGAAAGTCATTGAAGGAACGCTGTCATATGTGTCTTGAAAGATATAAGACGAAGTGTGGTTGAGTAGTGTGGAACTATGTGGCGCCCTGTGTGCACACTCTCTGAAGGAAGGCTTCGATTCAGAGGATGAGATGCAAGATGGCATTGCTTATGCAGTTTCTTCGTTGCCTTTATTCTCCTCTCCGTAAGACGCTCAAGACAATCACACGTACAATTCATATCACAAATGATTCGATGCGCTCTTTGCAGCCTTTCGAGATTATCAGAAAGACAAGTGGGCATGTCTATGAAATGCGATGAACATAAGAGGCTACGAAACATGCTACTACAAAACACAAAAAAGGTACCGTACTGATTTTCCGAAAAAATGTTCCAATACTCCTAAGCAGTGGAGTCTCTGTGCTAAAATTTTGGACACACAATCAAAGAGGAAGTTCCACTCCAAACAACACCGAGTATCTTATGAGTATCGGCATATTCAATATCTGGGACATAACACGGCATGTAGACGGCATTTCCTGAAGACAATGCATTTTCATTTACTCTCATTTATTGCAAGTCTCATTTTATCAGCACATTGCATCACATTGTCATGTTCTTCAGATACAATGCATGATGATTCTGTCCATTCTACAGGAGTACAGACTTTAATATCATCAATGTATTTCACCGTAGATGCAAAATTGTGAAGTGCGAACAGATTGCCTGTTGCAACATTAAACAACATGGGTCCTAAAGTGGATCCCTGAGAAGCGCAGATGTAACAGCAAGAATTTGACTTACAAATGAATTAGCTTGTGCACTTTGATTTCGATTAGACCAGGGGTGCGCAACCTGCGGCCGCAGCGGAGTCAAAGTGCGGCCTTGACAATGAGAAGTAAATGAAAAAGAATATTGTACATGTATATTGCAAATATTTCTGGAGTTCCCGTGTTGCTTGGAAAAATGCGCGCTCGCAGGTGCGATGAAGGCGTTCAAGCAATTCGGTAACTCATGACTAGAATATTTTAGGGAAGTTACATTCATGTGCATTCATGGCTAGAGTCATCAGCTAAAGCAGGGGTTCCCAACCTTTTCATGTTGCGTACTGCAAAGCAGAAAATTATAGGATTTTTCATTATTCCGCATAGGTCTACTCTCACTTAACATATAAAGAATAGCAAGAATTCAATCATACTGAAATTTGACTACAATGGCAATTGAATAGCACAGAAATGTGTAACACAAGCGCAGCGAAAGCCATGCTCCAAAATCAAACAAGCTCTTTGTTTGCTTTTAATCATTACTATGGTGGAGAATCCGGATTCATATAATTGTGTGGTTGGGGTCGAGTTGGTGGTCGCTAATTAGGAACGGTTGCTTCGAGGCCAGATGATGACAATCCAGTGAGGAATGCGCACAAAGTTTAGCAGTTCAACTGACCCATGATTAGGAAAGTAATGAAAGTAAAATTGAATTATAATAAATCTCCCATGCTTGCCCTTCAAAATTCGCACGCGTACCCCGGGATACGCGTACCCCAGGTTGGGAACCCCTGATCAAAAAGGAACAAAAGGGAAAGTTGTAGCTTGCTCGAATTGTTCGGGCGCGCTGGCTTCAAGTCCATGAACTGAATAAGGATGTCTGCTTAAAAGCAAACAAAGAGCTTGTTTGATTTTGGAGCATGGCTTTCGCTGCGCTTGTGTTACACATTTCTGTGCTATTCAATTGCCATTGTAGTCAAATTTTAGTATGATTTCTGCAGCGGTATTGTTGTGTGCTGTGTGAAATAGCGGATTGAATCGAAAGATTTTGTAATTTCTTTACGAGATATTGTATTTCTACCTATTTAGATTTTGCGTATTTTCATAAATAAAATATGTTAAAATTTCAGCTGCGTTTATATTTGACATTGATAATTGAATCTAAGGCTCACGTTTTAGGTTGCGAAAGAACTGTATGATAAGTAATAGTAAGATACTTTATGGCTTCAATAATAACGTAAGGTAGGCACCCTTATATACGAGTGTGAGGATTACATGCAGAGAAATTAAAGCGATGATTATCAGAAAGGAAAACGTTCCTGTATTATATATCGAAACTCCACTTCATATATCACACTGAAAGTTCATGCAATACAATTGATACATTCAAAGTTTCATTCACCACATCACCCCTTTGTTCAGGAAGATTCATAGTTATACAAAATTTGGGGGTATGACGAATAAAAAAAACATATAAATAAATAAAAATAAATATAATAATAATAAATATGAATAAAAAATAAAAATAATAAATAAATAAAATAATAATATGAAAAATAAATAAACACGGTGAACACCTCAAGAAGCCACTATGAGATGTCAACGTCATAGTCACTCAGGTAAGCTGGAGGTCTCCGCATGCGTGATGATTCTGGTCGTCGCGGCCCCGAGTTCGCTGCAGAAGCTTCATTTGATCTCGCTCCGGGAATCGGCGAGACACGAGCTGTCGACACTCTCATGCGACGGTTGCCCGTCTCCACATCGATCAAATGAGAGTCGACTTGTCGTATCACAGTGGCCTCATTGCCTGACAATTCAAGCTTGCCCGATGAAGGGCTTTTCACAAGAACAGATGAGCCTACAGGGAAGTTCCTATCTTCATACCTACGAGTCACTTGACCCCGATTGTGAGCTATATTCTCTGCAGCTTGAGTAAAGTGATCAAGGGAGAGGTATCTATCGCTAAGAGGGGGCAATGACAGGTCTTTCACACGGAAAGCTAAGAACAATTCTGAAGGTGTGAACCCCGTGGTGCTGTGTCTATCATTACGCAAGGCCATCAGAGCTGCTGGTAGGACCTTAGACCATTGGTCTCTAGGGAGATTCAATTCCGCGAGAAAAGCCTTTATTTTCTGTTGGAGTGTCCCATTGAACCTCTCACAGATGCCGTTAGAGGAAGGACGATGAGCTGAGGTTGACAACTTTTTAACACCGAAGTTTGAAAGATACTCCTGAAATTCATGACTTTGAAACTGTGTGCCACGGTCAGACAAGATACTATCCAGAAACCCATATCGACTGAAAAAATCTCGGAAGCATGTAATCAGGGTCTTGGTGCCTAGGTCCCTAACAGGGTAAACTTCTGGAAAGCGGGAGAATGCATCGATAATAACCAGTAAGTGTCTGTTTTCGTTGATACAGGGCAGTGGTCCGATATAATCAGTGGCAATGAGTTGCATTGGTGCATCCAACAAATATGGTTTCAAATGTGGGTTCACATAACGCGGCTTTACTAGAGAGCATACTCTACACCGGGAAATGAAGTCAGCAACATCTTTCCTCAAGTTGGGCCAAAGGAAGGTCTGCCGTATTTTCTCAGACATATTGGTGCTACCCTGGTGTCCGTAATGAGCTGAGGTGAGCATTTTGTTTCTCAAAGATGCTGGGATAAGAAAATTGATCCTCATAATAAATCTTGCCTGACCGAATACTCAGCTTTTTGTGCAGACTCCAAATTTCATTCGAGATGCCGGACGGGCGGTCACTCTGTTTCTTCTCGACAAATCTGTACATTTTGCGCAATTCATTATCATTCTTTTGGTGTCGAACTATTTCCTCGTCCATAGTGCGTATTACCATGTCCTCATCAACGTCAGCCAGAGCATACATTCGAGACAGTGAATCGGCTACGACATTGTCCGTACCTTTGGTATATCTGACCTCAAAATCAAAATCTCCCAAACTTATCCTCCATCGACTGACCTTAGTGGAAACTTGGTTAGCTTCAAAAAGGTACCTCAAAGGTTGATGATCACTCATGACTGTGAATTTTCTACCCAGGAGGAGAGGACGCAATTTTTTCATAGACCATATAATTGCAAAAGAATCTTTATCGATAGTACTCCACCGACTTTCTACATCGGTTAGTTTCTTTGACACAAAGGTAACAGGCTGGTGGGCTGAATTAGTCAAAGAAGCTCCAACGCAGTCTGTAGAAGCATCCGTGAACAGCACGAGTTTCTCTTCGGGCGATGGTAAAACTAAGATAGAACTCACAAGGCCATCTTTTAGAGATACAAAGGACCGCTCCGCAGTTTCATCCCAACTCAAGCTTCCCGACTTTGTCATATCATACAAGCATTTTGCTGTATCCGCATATTGTGGTATGTAAGTGCGAAAGTAATTCATCATGCCAAGAAAACGTTCGAGCTGACGGACAGAAGTAGGCTTTGGAAACTGAAGAATGGGTTCAATTCTCTCTGGATCCGGCATGATCTTACCATCACTAACCTTGTGTCCTAAAAATGAGACACTGGACTGATAAAAATGGCACTTCTGCATATTCAACGACAGTTTGTACTCACGAATTTTCGACAAGACATTGCTGAGAATGCGATCATGCTCTTCCCGATTAGGGGCATGAATCAGCAGGTCATCCAAATAGATTGCAACTCCTGTAACTCCACTGAAAATTTGTCTCATCACTCGGCTACATAATCCAACCGCATTCTTGAGGCCAAAAGGGCATCGACGGAACTCATAAAGTGCACAACATGCATAAAAAGCCGTTTTGTCATAATCGATTTCTGACAGAGGCAACTGACAGTAAAATTGTGAAAAATCAAGAACGCTGAATACCTTGGACCCATGTAATCCCTGTATCAAATCCTGTGAATTCGGAACTGGAAAGGCATCCGCTTTTGTTGCACGGTTGAGGGGTCTGTAATCTATCGCCATGCGGAATCCCCCACTTCTTATTGGTACAATCACAGGAGCATGTCTCCACTCCGATCTGGATTCCTGTATAACACCCTGGCTAAGTAACTGGTCAATTTGTTCTTTACAAATCTTCTCGTCTCGTGGACTCAATTTGCGTACTTTAGCTTGATGAGGTACAGTGTTTTCATGCAACTCTATCATTGAGACAGATGGAAGAGTGCAGCGTGAGCTTTCCAAATCACGATCAAAAACGTCAGGGAACTCAGATGGAACGTCCGTAGGCCTGCTGGAAACAAATGATGTCGGAAGCCTTGAATCAGAGCTGTTCAGTGTGCAAACAATATCATCAGTTGCTCTATCATTGAGCTGAATCGATCGAAACTGGTTAAAAAAATCCATACCTAATATACACGTCTCTTTCAATCGTGGAGCAACGAAAAACGACGCTTCATAGGTTTTGTCACCAATCGTGAAAGGGCCAGAAATCCGCTGTCAGAACTCAATGGGATCGCCATCAGCCTGCACTGCTCGATGGAAAGTGGGTTGTACAGCCTCAAAAAGGCGGTGCTTTCGGATAAAGTCATTCGGTAGTACGGAGATAGTCGCACCAGTGTCGATAAGTGCTTCTACGTCACAGTCAAAGAAAGATCCTTGCAGCCATCTCAACTTGTTGTTGTAACCTTTGATGGACGTGATATTGAACAAAGAGCCCAACCGGCTAACCTCAGAACGAGAATCATCAATTTCATTTGACATCTCCTGAACAACAGATTGGATAGTGAACAAGGCGTTCAGACTTCTACTAGGTTTGTTTCGAGCAGCCTCCTCATCGCGCTTCTTCTTGAGACAGTATTTCTGGATGTGCCCATATTTATAGCAATAGTGACACTGAATTCTATTCCTATCTGAGCTGCCTGCGCCAACACGCTGTGGGGAAAAATGGACATTTCTCGGACCTGACCGCGATTGTGACCTTGCAGCTGGACTGCTGCGCGACCTCAAATTCATAACGTTGAATTTTTCCGAAACAGACTTCTCTTGAGATTTTATCTCTTCAACTTTGGCAGAACTACTCTCATGAGCAAGACAAATCTGGATGGCTCGGTCCAGCGTCAACTCATTTTCACCCAAAAGTCTCTTCCGCAAGTCGTCGGATTGAACTGCTAAAATCAGTTGGTCACGAATATTTTGGTTATACAAACTGTCCATTTTTGAATTTTCAAAATCACAATTTCGTGCTACCGCATGGAGTTCATTCACAAAAGGCATAATTTTGCCTGTTTGCTTCAGACACCGAAAGGTGTACCGCTCAAAGGTCAGGTTTGCCTTGGGAATGAAGAAATCTCTTAGGGCCTTCACCAAATTCTCATATGGGTCCTTCGCTTTATTATACTGCAATCCTGAGATAATCCGTAAGCAGTCATCTCCGATACAGTTCAACAAGACAACGTGGCGTTGAGAACTATCCAACGTCGTTCCTATCTCAACCACAGCCAAGTAATTTTCAAATCCTGTCATCCATCGCTCGAAATCCTTCGGATTATCCGTAATTATCAGGTCCTTAGGGGGCTTTCCTAACAACGCCACTAACCTACAATTAGCAAGTTATAAATATATATATCAAAAAATGGTGTATTATTTACTAATGACGTTGTAAAAAAACATTTAGCAATTATACATCTGGCTCGCGACGTCACAATGTGAGGATTACATGCAGAGAAATTAAAGCGATGATTATCAGAAAGGAAAACGTTCCTGTATTATATATCGAAACTCCACTTCATATGTCACACTGAAAGTTCATGCAATATAATTGATACATTCAAAGTTTCATTCACCACAACGAGGCTCTGGAAATGCGTAGGCCTATATACAACTGAATCCCCAGAATATACCGGCTCTGTGATGAATTTTGTATGGCCCGTGATTCCTTTATATAGTAGCGTATTAAGTGTATACAGTGTGTACAGTAAGTCTACTAAGTGTGTACAGTAGCTTAGTAAAGTGTCTTCTCCTTCGGTTGGAAAAAAACATGTTTTCAACTTTTCAAGTGCTGATAACACCTTAGGCTCAAAATCTTTTCGGGTCAAAAATGACCGTCGGTCGTATATGATTTAACTTGCTAACTCCTTCTTTACAAAGTAGGCCTTTATGCGATTTTCACTGCGTCATTCATCAGGGGATGCTAATTTGAGTGGTGGAATATAAAAAAGATTGGCCATTGACCTAGTTGCTTGCACACATGTTAAGTGCGGACGTGATTCTTTCGGCCTTCGAAATGGCGGCCGAAAAATGTAAAAGGTTGCGAACCCCTGGATTAGACAAACACGACTTTACATAGCATATAAAATAATCAGGAAAATCAGTCTCCAGAAGTCGATTTAAAATCACGGCATGTCAATTTTGTCAAGTGCCGTAGATGAGTCAAGAACAGAGGATACCTCACTCAAGTCCAATGGTCTTGCTATATGGTTATGCAGAGAGATTAATACCGTTGTGGCTAATGCTCCTCTTCGTCCTCCATATTGATTTATCCCGGTTCTCTTGTAAAAATTCAAAGAAAAGTGTCTCAGAAATTTCAGCAGGAATGGACAGGAGGGAAATGGGTCGTAGGTCTGTTGCACTCGGTTTGGAGTTCTTCGGAACTGGAGCAATATGTGCATACTTCCATCTATCGGGGAAATAACCTGTATTGATGCATAAATTGAACAGATGTGTGAGAGGTTGCTATATGATTACTTGCAAACTTGAAAAGTATTCAATCAATCAATATATCACTGATCGCAGCGCTAACAGAAAATATAGGTAGATCTCTAAGATCGGTAAAGACGAGTGTCGTTACACATTGGCTGCGGATTCTTATAGAGAAGAAATATTTGCTTTATGAAATTTGAGCTTTCTAGTCTACACCGGTCAATACTGGTTGATTTCGATGTTCATGTTCATACCGGTACCGGCGAACCGGTTCCTCCTCTGGACGGTAACATTAAAGATTTATATGAATTTTCCATTTTTCAAAGTTAATTAACATTAGCGTAATTACAAATTAGAGAATATTGATAAAGAGAATCCATGATTAAATTTTGACAAGATCGCTTGTATTTCTGAAAACATGGTTAATTGCAGGAAGCCAACAAACCTGAAAAGCGAGCTGAACGACCTTGGATAATCGCTATGGCACATCGTCCAATGTATTGCAGCAACAGTGATGATCATAATGAGCATTGTACAAACAAAGAAAACTTAGCCCGAGTTGGAATACCGATAGCAGGAACTAAGCAATACATGTTTGGTTTGGAAACTCTATTTTACGAACAAGGAGTCGATATGATAGTAGCTGCGCATGAGCATTCATACGAACGTATGTGGCCCGTGTATGATTGGAGGGTGAGTTTCAATACAGGCATGACATGCGAGTTTGGCCTTTCATATTAGCGTATCATGTGTTCACACAGGAATGCATCCCTTAATACCGATACACTGTATGTATTTGCTACCAACAGCCCTTTGAGCACCAGCAGTCAAATAATTTTGCTTTGAAGATACAAATTGAAGCGTCCTGTCGAGCAGCGTCCATCTATCTAATAAGCAGTATGGGCGTGCTTGTACTCGCAGATATTGGTTTATCATTAATGCAAATATTCGGATACAAAAGAACGATTAAGAGTGAGGGCAACGAACGAGCGCTACAAAAATTCTTCTAGTTTTTGAGGTCATCGTGTCTCTCATGCTCACCTCAGTCTGCATTGATAGTCTAAAACTGAGTCTAGACAAGAATTCTCTCTTTTTATCCGCAAGGGTCCCGTATGCCGTTGCAACTAAAAGTTAGCTTAAAATTCGTTCAACAGTTTTAATGTTTCCAGTGGTTATCGTCAAGATTTGGGTATTTTATAATGTTCAATCAAGTAGATTACTTCCGAATAGACAAGAGCAACAAGCAACTTAAATTAATGTTAGGTCTATTGTGCATCCAGTTGCTAATCCATTTTTAAAAATTCCATGCCCTACTCCATATTCTACTTAATTAGCGGTCTTATTTGGTGAGCATGTTTAAAAACCGGGTCAATCACTTCTATCGAAATAAATTCAGTTCTTTAGATCACATAATTTGGTTTCTAGACGACAATGACGATTTTTAGGGTGAAATCAATGAACGAGGATTCTTGTTAAATGAATGGAATGAAGATTTTAATATATCTGACACTCTGTTGGCTCATTACGATAAAATAAACTAAATTATTTTGCTATTATTAGTTTAAGCTCGTAACACATGCATAAATAGCTTTTGAGACTTAACGCTGCTTCGAAAGAGTACTATGGAAAAAGTGAGGTGACATCATTACGTAAAAATAAAAAGAATAAATCACTCTTTCGACGCGCCTTAGAAACAATTCATTGTAATAACACTATTACCACATTCATATATTCACCTTACAAGCCTCGTCATAATTATTTTTCGATGTCTAAAGTGGTGCGAATGTTTAAGAAACCAGACTTATTAACAAAAGATGTAAGATTGTGTTGTCGATAAAGTCTACATTGTATTTTAGGTATGCAAAGGTGCAACGGAACCATACACAGATCCTCCTGCTCCTGTCCACATAGTCACAGGTTCTGCAGGCTGCCGGGAAGGTGTTGATCCATTTATTCCTGGAGGTCAGCCATGGTCGGAATTTCGAAGTAGTGATTATGGTTACACACGATTTCAAGTTTTTAACAGAACTCATCTGTATTTGGAGCAGTTTTCAGACGTCACGGTAAGAAAATTCCCTACAAGTGATTAATCGGGTGTGTTTTTATTTTCGACTTTTTTCTTTCCTAAGTAGCCAATGATGAATAAATGCTAGTGTTAGAATTGATATTTCACAAAATGTGCAAATGACACTCAGCATCAGGTTGGAGCGATTTTGTTACTGGAATAATTGGTGTTACAAATGTTTTACAAAGTTAGGACATTAGCTAGCTGTAAATGCACACATTTTCTTTCTTTCAAACGCCACCTCACCACGCAAGGCCCTTCTGTGGTAATTACGTCGTTATCTAATATTTTCCTTGGAAAACTTTGAAATATATTTTAAATGGCAGGAACGTTCTTTGCAGCATCTTGAACGTGTGTTTCTGTCGAAAGTCAATCCGAAAAATTAATTGAAACCTACAGTTTGAAAATAGCTTTTACTTCCAAGAGCTGTTCGAGACAATTGATTTTCTGATAAAATTTTGACATAGCAGAAGTTTCAGATGCTGCTTGGGACGTTACTGTCGTATTGGTTTTGTAGAATGGTGCACATAGTCCCCTAGAATATTTATCATCTCATTAGATAATGGTTGGCATTAGAGCCTTGCCCGCATATACTGGGAATAAATATCCTCACTTGTAAAAAATGAATAAATGAACCTTGTCTATACTCGGAAGCACATTGGGCACGGAGCCTTTCTTCCATGTGACCGGGTTGTTATTTATCCCACTCTCATTCTTTTTGTGCTGAGTGTTTAGCAAGTCAGTGAAGACAGTCCAACTAGGAGAAGGCTAACTCTGAAGTCAAATTGCCGCTCCCAGCTATGGGCAAATAGCACCCGGCGTGATGACACGTCTAAGGTCACCTGACCTTGTCATCTAGCCTGCGCGGGGCCAACTACCCAGCCAAGAAAGAAAGAAAGAAAAGAAAAGAAAAATAAACTTTATTAGTCAATACAGCGAGCGGTATATGACAGGGTGTGCAACAGACAAATAAAACGACGCAAAAATTTCACAAGAAAACCCTAGTAACTTCATGAATAGCTGGAAATTTTCACAAAGGAGTTGTTGTAGCATTTCAGTTTTCTTTGCTGCAGTAACAAAACTCTTTGATGACGAACAGACATATAGAAGTCACAGTGTCTCACAATAAAAAATTTGCAAAGGGGATGAGTTTCTTTGTTTCTAACAATCTTTCTGATCAAGTTTATGCAAATATTGTTAACCATATCACCAAAACAGGGTTTCTTAAGGTTGGGAGTCCATCGTCTCACTACACGATCTAGCCTCTCAAGCTTCTTAAACCAAAAAAGCGGGATGTCACAAATAACGGGCCAAGCAAATGCCACATGGCAAAAAACGAGGCCGATGTAAGCTTGCCAAATGATTGCTTCATTATTATTGTTGCATTTGAGACGTTTCACTAAAGAAAGTGAACGACAGCATTTGTTATACAGATCAACATTCCATGACAGATCATGAGAAAAAGTCAAACCCAAAATCTTCAAATGTTGAACTTCGTCAATAATATTTGAGTGCACGGAGATCGGAGAAGTAACGGAGAAGTCACATTTACGAGAAACAGTCATAGACTTGGTTTTTTGCACATTAATATACAGTTTTTTCCTGGTAGACCACGAAACAAATTTGTCAACAAAATCTTGAGTGGTGTCAACGATATCTTCAGTGAGGAGTTGAATCATCGTGATATCATCTGCGTAAGCTACAAATTCAACATTCCGGAAATTAGGTAAGTCATCAATCATTAAAATGAACAGTGTAGGACCAAGAACCGAACCCTGTGGAACACCGCTGGTCATGCACTTCCACTGGGTGGAACAATTACCAACATTAACATGCTGTACCCGATCAGACAAAAAGCTTGCAATCAGGCGAACAACCTGGGGGTGGCAGCCAAAGCTCTGGGAGAGGGATTTCAAAATCAAAATATGGCTAAGGGTATCAAATGCTTTTGAAAAGTCGAAAGCGACAACTCTGGCACAGTGAGAAGCAGACAGAGACACGTGCTGTAGGATAGAGAGACGAATAGCTAGCAGTGCGTTGGAACACCGGCCAAATCCGTTAGAGATGCAGCCAAACTGACGGGGATTGAGTTCTTTCTGTAAAGATGGTAATAATACAATATCACGTAAAATACGTTCAAAGATTTTGCCAAGGAAGGGAAGAATGGAGATGGCTCTGAATTCGCTCTTACCCTTCGGAATTGGTGTGATAGTGGCCCTTTTCCAACTATCTGGGAAATAGGCATTCTCAAGACAACGATTATACATAATCGTAATGGGAGAAACAAGGACAAGGGAGAAGTTCCTAAAGAATAATTGCCAGGTAATTCATCTGGACCGTGTGAATTAGTTTTACTCTTCATCGTTAGATTGTGAACCAAGCTCTCAGTGATGGACGTTCCTGACCAAGCAGAATGAGCACGATGTTCTGAGAAATTGTGAATATCATCAGGGGAAAAGGCCGAATGGAGCTGATCATTTTAGGCAATGACAGTAGTTTGGTCGATCGGACAAGATGGCGATTTTTTTGTTCAACTGATGCTTAATAGCCTTCCATCTGTCCGAATTCGTAACAGAATTGAATTTGGAAAAGTGCTTCACTTTGGCCCTACAACTATCTTTCATAAATTTCTCTCGAAGAGCAAGGTACTTCCCATAATTACCTTTATTCAAGGCAACATCACGAGCGTCAGAGATAGCTTTCAAAGCAGTAGAGATCCAAGGAGGATCCGAGCTCCTCATCCTGACAGTTTTTTCAGGAAAATAGTTGTAGAAGCAAGACCGCACAATATCCTCAAATTTGAAAACAACCTCATCAATGTCATCAGAATTGAGACAAGAGGTGAACCAATCAATGTTTGCGAGAGTTTGCCAACAGGCTGCGAAGGATGAGGGAGAGCAGGATTTAACCTTAACTTTGGTAGTTACAACGGGCTTCAAAATCGTGGGTGTAAGGAGAACGCCCTTGTGGTCAGACCGACCAAAAGGAGCAAGGAGAGTGGGGGACAGAAATTTGGAAGGTTGAGTTGTGGCAACAATGTCTATAATGTTGTTGCCGCGAGTGGAAGCCGTAACTAGCTGGGACAGGTTGTTATATACAAAAAAGTCGGGCAAATTGTGACGCAGGTCATTAACATCACCATATACAATGAAATGGGGTTCATTGCGAGAATCAAAAACATCTTGCAATGCATCAATAACAGAGGCATGAGCCTTAACTTGACCCCAGTATGGATGGTAGATAACGACAATAAAAGCAGGTAAAGAGATAGCGCTGAAATCTGTGAAATTGAGACCTGATTTCACAAAAAGGGCTACACCACCAGCATTCTGCTGGCCATCAGTACGAAAGATGTCAAAACCAGGAATACTCATAGTTAAATCATCAATGCTACTATCTAACCACGTTTCTGTGACAGCAACAAGGTCAATGTCATATTTAGAGACTCGTAAACGTAGGTCATCAGTCTTGTTCATGAGAGACCTAGCATTGAATAGCAATAATGATGGAGTAGGAATATAAACTTCCTTAGACACGCGTTGTCTTGGCAAAGACGTCTACGCTGGTTTGGTCATGTGAAAAGGGTGGCATCAACGGTGAAGTGGGCCACTTGTCGGTCGATGGTCGCCGACCACCAGGGAGACCTAAGAAGACTTGGAAAGCCTAAGGAGATCTGGAGACGCTAGAGGTGTCGGGAGACATTGCTGTAGATCGTTTGATATGGAAACAGGTCATCGCAACTTCTCCCATACCCGGAACCGAGAAGAGCGAGAAAGACAGAAGTGTAAATATCTCCTGTAGAATCATTTCTATTCACATATTCAAATGGTTCAAGCCACTATCATAAATTATGTAGGAGCAAGTATTTTGAATAACAATGCATGCATTATGACACAATTTGAACTTGAACAGTAATTTGAGATAGCACCGATGTGAAGAACTACCAATCTGAAGATTTTTCTGTCAGCTATGAAAATTATACTTATAATCTGTCACAGCATAGGAATTTTGTAAATTATCAAGCGAAAATAAATCCAGTAAAAGCAGTTGAACAGCGCAAAACAGATTGGAAATATGAGTCGACTGAAGAAATCAATCTTAGAGTCACAACTGAGTGAATTCCCTGTGCCTCTGGCATTTCCAGTTTTCTCAACCTGATCTGGCACTGACATTTCAAGGGCTTCTGTCTCTCCTGCCTTTCGATTAATTCCCTGATTGATATTCGATAGAAATGCTTTCTGACTTTTTCTTCGGATAATGAAGTATACAATTATAAATTCCATCAAAGCGGCGAAAGTAAATAATATACAAGAAATCATCCAAATATCCAAGGCTGTGATATCTCCTGATCGTGGTAAGGAATTCATCGTGATAGCTGCTTGAATAAAAGCAGCAACTGTTGACATCATGCCAAGACTAATTCGTGCATTTACAGCTTCCGCACTCAGCCAGAATGAAAGCCAAGAGCCGGTAACACAGATCAATGAAGGAAGGTAATATCGTGACACATAATAAGAGAATTTTCTTTTGAAAATGAACTTTGCCTGAAGGCAAGAGTATGAGCCCGTTGAAGTTGAATATCGCTGTGTACAATCGATGGTGTCAATCTTGTCAGGTGCAGTGAAATCAGAGATTCTCAATCCTTCTTGAATCACAACTGGGTTCCTTGAGCGCCAGACAAATTTGAGCTGTGAACTGCGATATCCATAGCTACCGATGTCCATCAGACATATCTGAGTGTCCATCGGAAAGTTTTGTAGCCTGAAATCACATGAGAAGGTCATCGAAATTTTTTGACTGTACAAGATTCTACCGGATTGTTCTAGTCGAATAAGATGATTGGGAGTTGGCATTGAAATGAAATAACCTTTCTTTGCATTGCGGAAAAACAGATCAGGTAGCCACAAAGAACTTTTCATATGTGAAATATCAATATCATGATGAAAATATTTGTATTCACTGTGTTTCTTCCAGGACAATCGTTTGTCAATCCATTGTTGCCGCAAATACATGACAATCGTGTATTCATTGTCCTCCTTCATGGTGATATCTAACACCTTTAAATACACCGTCACATCCGTTACTTGATCAGGGGAACCTTGCTTAGCTCGCTCATTCCTATCGTATCCTTTGAAGATGAATTCTAATATTCTTCGCTCAATCGGCTTCGGACGAAAAGTGGAGTGCCGTTGCGATTTGACGATAGAGGTACAAGACACAGACAGGCTAAAGACACATAACATGCACACCAGTGAATGAAGATGCATTTCAAACCTGGATATTATCAACGACTTAGCAAATGGTCACATTCTGTCCAAACTTTACCTTATATGATGTGCAATATGGCGAGAGATATGGCACTCTCTCCCAATAGTTATCTTGCATTTCTGATCGATGCATATTTATTTTATTGTCTGATGTTGTGTTTAACTTGAGGTCAGCCTTGATCTTAAAGTAAATACACTTCAATCACAATTGAGGTGCAAGTCGGAGAATGAAGAAAATTTCAATGATGCTGACGTAAATGCAGCTGATGGATTGCAGTTCAGCGATCGGTGTTTTCACAATTCGACAGGCTTCAGCCCACTGGCTTTTGTCATTCCAACTTGCTTTATTAACCCTTATCGAACCAAGGTTTTTTAGTAACGTAGAATACCAAGGCTGGCCAAAAGTGTCCACCTACCTTATGTCTTAGAATGCACCAAAAATGCGAAGTATTCTTATGAAACAACATGTAAGTTTCATCTAATGCAGTGGTTCCCAACCTTTTTCATGCTACGTACCCCAAAATAGAAAAATCATAGGATTTTTCATTGATCCGCGTACCCTCACCTATACATATAAAAAATAACAAGAATTCAATCATACTAAAAGTTAATTATGGTGCGCGTAGAAATATTCGAAATTTGTAATTTAATAACATAAAAATTTAATTAGGCGTGACTGATGCGCGCTTGTGTAACAACATTAACGTCATGCTCCAACATCAAACGAGCTCTTTGTTTGCTTTTTGTCATTACTATGGTGGAGAATCCGGATTCGCATAAGTAGTATGTGGTCGATTGATGGACGCTAATTAGCAACGGTTGCTTCAAAGCCGGACGATGACAATCCAATGCGAAATGCGCACGAACTTAACAGCTCAACTGACCCATGAACAGGAAAGTTATCAAAGTAAAAGTGAATTATAATAAATCTCCCATATTATGCGTACCACTCAAAAGTCCTTCGCGTACCCCAGGATGGGAACCCCTGATCTAATACATATTTCAAAGACTATAAGTGATAATGAAAGATTTTTATATACAATCAGGGCACTTTGTAGATAAGTGTCCTTTGCAAACATATGCCCCACACTTGTCGCAAGTCTAGTACAGGCTGGTACAGGCACCACACCTTCCACGTGTATTTTGATTGTCGACAGGATGTGTAGGCTGCATTTTCACAAATCCGCGACCTATCGCTATGTCCTTCAGCTCGCGTGAAATACCGCTGAAGTATGTGGCCTTCTAGCTTTCCATTCTAGCGTTAAGACAAGGTGTAAGTAGCATGTGGTTGAGATCTTCAATTTTCTCCGAAATAATTTGTCATTTACATGTACCTGCATTTCTATAGGGTTTTAATCTTCAGAAGGATAACACTGTTTGCTACAATCAAACCTAGAAGGTAGTACAGAACATTCACAGTCCACTTTTGTCCAATAATTTTGATTTCGGTTCACTCCATCACTGAGTTGGGACTTTGGAAAATTAGGGCAGCTACACATAAGTATGAGAATGAAAAATATTGAACAAATGTAAAATCTGCCTCACTAATGACGTGAAATGCGCAATTGATTAACAGCTATTGTATCTTAGAGTAATAAATAGAAAAAGAATAAATCAATTTTGACACCATGTGCTTTTTGCACAACGTAGAATACCAGGCTGGCCAAAGTGTCCAGGCAGCAAATTTTTTTTTATTAGCAGAAGATAAAACAGAAGATTAAAAGCAAAACCAAGATTAGTTGAAACTTCATTATAAAACCTTTAAACATGGAGCAGCTCAATATTTGAAACCGTCTACAAAAAAGTGGTGCATTTTTAAAAACTAAGTGGGCAAAAATGGCCAGCCTTGGTCGGTAAGGGTTAAACATTTGTGTGCATATTATTGACTAATCAATGGGGTGAATTTCACATCACGATCAGATGCGAACTACAATATAATTAAACACTTTCTAGTTCCTTCACTGTTTTAGTTGTGCGAAGGTTAATAAAGATAGTAAAGGTCGGACGTCTCAAGGCATGTGCACCAGTATCTACATTGAGCAAACTTCGAAGGTCTCATGTAACTGATCGTGTGGAGAACTGATGCAAACGCATTACAAAGGAGGCTCTTAAGACCAGACGTCTTAGCATGACTGATGAAACAAAGTGGGATGTATTGGAATATTTAGCATCGGATTTTTAGTAGCACCATATTTCGAATGAACATATGTAGTTATGAATGTAGGTAGCCATCATCTGACGCTTCGTGCATTTATTAAGTCACTTGGTAAGCAGTCAGTTAATGCCAATACTCGTATAAAATATTTCTTTACCATCATCTTAAGTTCATGTATATAGTCATACCAGAGGTTAGACTATTTTCTGGAGTTTTTATGAAGATTTCATTGGGTGTCGAGATTCGACGAAAAATGGATTAAAAACAAGTGGTTTGGTGGGGGGGTGGGCTTAGGGTTACAGCTGCTTACTGACCAAAATATATGTCATGTCGGGCATATTTTATGTATTGTTTCATCTGTGCCAGTCTCACTTTAATTGCATCTTTGAGCGTTACATGTATGATCAAACTTCAGTGTAGTTCATACACTGCATAACAATATTGTTTATGTAATATAATGACAAAAATCTCATTATATACTTTTTTAAGATAGTTGGCGCAAAAGCGCTTAGGACAAACCCCTTTTGAACAGAGGAAGTAAAAAACGTTCATGAAGGTAATTTTATCTCGTCTCCCCAATAAGGATTTGCCGCTAAAAATGTTTACAAAGTTTATGGCTGAAAGTATTTATGAAGTAGGCTATTTGCAATGCACAATGCTCACAAGTTGGCTCTCACTCCTGCCAATCCTTAAGAATGCATACCGGCTCGCGAAAGCTCGGATGTACATCGTAAATACCTCTACTTCTCGGTTCGAGAAGTCTGTCATTTTCCGCTTTTCTTTTCAATTTGTTAACCGTTGAATTAATCACACAAGACATTTGTTGTATTTGTGTAATTGTCTCTCTGGCATAAACGCTATGTTATTGACAAAATTTTACCGGTAGCGTCACTTGTATCTTAATCTGATCCTTTTTCTGTTGGGATTGTCAGTTATCATTACTAAGATACCAATGTCCATGTGTATTTGAAATTCTAGTTTCTGAAATCTTTGTTCTGTATGCCATTTTCTAGCGTACTGTGCATTGTTGTGAATGGTAATACAATACGTGACGATACACAACCTTCACATATTTTGATTTCGCTAACCTTTTTGTGTGAAAGTCTTTCGTGTAGAAGCAGAATAGGCGGTTTAGAGACCCAACTTACAATAACATTAATGCAATTCTTGTGCTATATGTCAATTGTAGTAAGTAGTGATAATAACTTTACTTTCAACTATCAAGTACCCGAGGATTGTCATCATGTGCTGCGGCACAAATTCCTAAAGAGATATTGATGGTTGAGCACAGCAGCTCCAATCGTCAAGCTTTATGAATAAGTTCTATTAAGACCGTTTCATTAGTTGTTGCACAACGGAAAACTTAGTTAGCATTGTTCTTATCAAATGTAATTGCAAAGTAGATTAACAGATGCTGTGATGAATGATGTAAAAATGCTAAATGATGTAGGTGGAATAATTAAATATTGAGTTGCATCCTCAGTTGAAAAATGGAACAGACCTGAATAGCTGCCATTTCATCCAATATCAGGAATCATCAGCAGGCATTGTTCACATCTCTCAACATCGACACAACTCCCTATTTAAAGTTGCAGTCATAACCGGGTCAATTTTTCTGATCGATGATCGATGTTGTGAGTAGAATGAATTGATATTTAACATGATATTATCATTTCCATCATTACCTGAGCATAAATTAATTAGCATTTAATGATGAATGTGATCTATCAGAAGCGTTAAGAAATACTTCCTGGACAAAAGTCATGTTTTTTATCAATGGTCAGTTCGACCATAGGTTGGCATTGTAAAGTTATTTTTAACGTCCGTCTATTAAGGGTTAACGAACATGAAGTAAGCGTATTTTCTCTTAACAAGGAGCTTCTCTTGGATCTCTTGTAGGGTGACAATTGTTTGTGTGTCATATGTTTAAGTAGTCTCAATATGTATATTTATCAGGAAACAGTTGAAAGGCAAGCTCAATAAGATGTGAAGCACATGATGGACGATATTCCATTTCCTGTCCGCATTCATTTTGAAGAAGGATACAACAGACGGCTCATCGTGATTGCTTTCCATTTTCTGACGATGTTTCCCTTTATCTTTCAGGGCACTGTTATTGATCGATTGTGGATAAAGAAGAGCAAACACGGTGCTGGGATATACAATTGCCATCAAACGTCGCCACAATTTCACTATCTCAACAAACAATTTGTTCTCGACTGGTTGGAGTTGAAACCCAGTAATTATACGAAAATGCTGGTTATTCACTGAACCCATTTATGCCATTTCGATTATTCGGTGATCCAAATGACAGAAAAAATTTGTAATGGATTTCGTGTTGCACATAGCACTGTCTGGTGAAATTGAAACGTTGTGGACCCTTTTCATCCTTCAAATAAATGTTTTCATGTCATTAACAAATTGAGTCTTTTCCTTTGATTTCTGAGGCGATGTCTTTATTTTTATACCTGTTTTAATTCTTCAATAGAATATGGAAATTAGTTGTCTCCGTGGCACAGTGGTTAAGGGCTTGGCCTACTGATCTTTCTGTCCAGAGGTCGAGTACTGAAAGTGTCACTGGAAGTCGTCAGGAATGGTATGCGACGAAAGATCACGACGCTCCAGATAAAAGTCGGACGATGTCAGCACCGTCCAAGCCTCAGTAGGGGAGCAGTGACGTTATACCATTCATCATAGTAAGACATCCGAAATCAACCGCTCCGCGGTATCCCAGATCAATCATCCATTCTCAGTTCAATAATTAAGTATGGAAACTTGCGACTTGAATCTAAGATAAACAGAAAAATTTTGGTTTATCTCAATGCTTTTCTAAATTATCTGAATTCATTAACCCTAAAAATGCCAAGCTCAAAGCACTAGGTGACATGCCACGCGTAATTACACATGATCCTAAACATCCGTGGCTATGCGTGACATTGCTGCAATATCTGTCGGCAGTCCTGTTATGAAGACTTCGCGTCTTATGTGGCTGCATGTATCAGAGGTTAAACAATGTGATAGGACCTCAATTTCATGTTCAGGGAAGACAGAACATGCTTAGCGGTTCATCCGTGCTTCAAGCGGCATCGCAAACAACCGTAGACGACGCGCAAACTATAAACCCTCGCCCTCGCGTAAACATTCCCCTTGTTTTAACAGCATCAGATCAAGTGATTTCTGACTCTTAGTGTGGCGCGTAGAAAGTAGTAAGAAAACGGCGAACACTCGACCGGCGCGCCCCCCCTCTGGGACGACAGAGTGTCGTGGTCGGCCGCCGTGGTGCTTCGAGTCTGACTCCCCCCCCCTCTGGAACGACAGAGTGTCGTGGTGTGCCGGCCAAGTGAGTCCGAAAGGTTCGCTGACGTCCCCCCCTCTGGAACGACAGAGTGTCGTGGTGGACTTGGGCGACCGCCAGGTTTTGACTTGAGGCTATAGTGTGCGATGATTTTCGAAAAAACGACAGAGTTAGAATTTTGGTCGTTTCGGGCTGTAGCGCCAAAACGAAGCATCGGATGGGAAAACGGACGCCAGATTCGGATTCAGCGTGAAATTCTGCATCGGTATGGTGAATTTGAAGTCAATCGGAGAGAAAAAGTTTCGCTGACATCCCCCCCCTCGGCACCGACCTTCCAACTTTGCTTCTAGTGGACGGATTTTGTCGTGCAATAGCTCGTTTGAAAGCTAAGAGTGAGACAAATTCCCTGAAAGAATCGGCTTGTTCATATCTGTCTTCGTTTAGATGTGAGACACCATTTAAGATTTTGGGACATTGGCGAAAAACGACAGAGTTAGAATTTTGGACGTTTTGGGCTGTAGCTTCAAAACGAAGCATCGGATTGGAAAACGGATTTCAGTTTGGAATCAGCATGAAATTCTCTATCAACATGGTGAGTTTCAAGTCAATCGGAGAGAAAAATTTTCAACATTTTTCGAAAAAACGACAGAGTTAGAATTTTTGCGATGGCTGAGGGCTGTAGAGCCAAAACGAAGCATCGGATGGGAAAACGGAGGCCAGATTCGGATTCAGCGTCAAATTCTACATGAAAATGGTGTATTTTCAGCTCAATCGGAGGACTAGAGCCGGAGATAGACGGGGTTTTAGTGTTTGGATGATGGGTATTACGTCATCAGCTGATCACCACACACTATATAATCTGGGAACCGACAGAGACTTGTCATTCAGACGAGAGATTGCCAACGGTAAGTCGTCTCTCTGAGCTCCGATGATAGCTTCGGACATTCCAAATTCCGGGTTTTTGTAAGAAAGCGACTTAGAAAATTTCATTGCTGATATCAGCTAAGGCGTCAGACTTAGAGGCTAGCCAGGAGATGGCCTTCGTCTCCAGGCCATAAAAGACTCCAAAACTTTAAAGGCTTGTAACTTTGCTTCTACAAGTCCGTTTGACTTGATTCAAAAAGGTTCGGTCGCTATTGACCTGCCCTAAGTGATAGACTACTTATAAAATTTCATAAGTAGTGCTAAAAAGTTGAAAAATTTAAATTCACTAGTTTTGGAGGTTTTCTGGGGTTTTCGACCCTGCTGAAGTCAATGAAAGCATTTTTAATGATGTCTGAGCCAGTCTTCTCATGGTACAAGCGGCTTTTCACTGAAAGCGAGCAAGACACGGAGAGTTTTGCTGTAATATTCCACTGACAGGGTGTTCCTTCGGGATGGCGGACGATGCCGTAGTGATAAGTGTGGCAAGGGAGTGTGTCATAGTTTAGACCGTAACCGCTGGGACAACTCATGTCTCATGTTGGGCATTTGACACAGTTCTCAACGTAGCACTTTGAACGCCAATCGGTTGAGTCTTAGCTATCTTGTCATGGGTGGACTCTAAACATCTCCATTGCAAAACGCTGGTGAATCAAGCTCTATACGGCTTGCTATCAAGCTGCTCAAAGTCTGTCCAACTCTTACCAACTCTACAGGTTTTCATGTCTGAGCCAGTCTTCTCATGGTATAAGCGGCTTTTCACTGAAAGCGAGCAAGACACGGAGAGTTTTGCTGTAATATTCCACTGACAGGGTGTTCCTTCGGGACGGCGGGCGATGCCGTAGTGACAAGTGTGGCAAGGGAGTGTGTCATAGTTTAGACCGTAACCGCTGGGACAACTCATGTCTCATGTTGGGCATTTGACACAGTTCTCAACGTAGCACTTTGAACGCCAATCGGTTGAGTCTTAGCTATCTTGTCATGGGTGGCCTCTAAACATCTCCTTTGCAAAACGCTGGTGAATCAAGCTCTCTACGGCTTGCTATCAAGCTGATCAAAGCAATAACTTGGGATGTTTCCTCAAGGTTTTCAAGTATGCTGAGTTCAAATCTGCTATCAGATTTCAAATTTAACTAAGTCTAAGGCAGCTTTGAGGGGTTAGATCTCAGCTACTGTTCATTACCTTTGACTCGGCGTTGCTGTTACCACTTCGGGGCAGTGACAATGATATCTTAAGCTGTAAATAGCGGGTATCGGGGAAGATCTCTCACTTCCCTAGTGATCAGTACAAAGCCTTCGGGCTGTTGACGGGATCGAGTGCCACTCACTACACTCAAATCTATCATTCCTCACTAAGTGTAAAAATCATTGTTTTCCGTTTTTCGCTTCAGAAATGCCGAAATACAATAATTTCAAGACCAGTTTCAAACTGTGTCAATGCCGGAAGGTATTCCGAGCTGACGCCTTCAAGAAGCACGCTTGCACTAGCAAGAAACAGAAAGGGGTCGGTCGCTACTATTGCGGAGCCCACAAAATCAGTCGCTTAAGTGAGCGGTTGGAGGATTGGCACTCACAACACAGCGAGTGTCAAACAGACGAAGTAGGCGAAGAAGAACGGAGTTCACTCTTCGCCACTGAGCTCCGTTCTTTGGAGCTACAATCCGCCAACGAGCAAGAACGGAGTTCGCTCTTCACCACTGAGGCCACTGAGCTACAATCCGCCATTGAAGCGATTGCCGCTGTATCCTCGCTTAGTAGCGAGAGCTCGCTGTCCAGCAGCGATAGTGAGGAGGAGGAGGAGGGAGAGCTACAGTCGCAACCTATCGAGGACGTCGACCTCGATCGCGAGACCCCTACAGCCGTAACTGCGAGGGGAATTGCAACACAATGTCGCAATTTTGTCAAGCGTCCGCCGGTGATAGCCGAACGGGATAAACTAAAGAAAGAGATGGAGAAGTTGAAGGAGGAGGCCTTCTCATACAAGGCAAAGTATGAGGACCTAAAGAACGTAGCCTACTATAGCCTTCCCCTTCGTTGGAGCGTTTGGTGCAACGAGCGCCTTTGGTGTTGAGTATGGAGAAGAGAATTTTGTGTTCGGTGTTTTTGGAGGGCTTGCCATGTTGACTGTGAATAATAACTTTGAAATCTTGGCTACTTAGAAGAAATAAAGAAGCAGATATCAAGTGAAGAGAAGTAGAACTCCTGCAGATTGCTAATGGTCGAGACACCCTCGGAGCTCACTATCCGCAGCTTGTGGATCGAAGGGCGTTCCCCCTCTTCACATCCATTAGAAAGGGGAGAGTAGCAGATGCAACTCCTCTCGTGTACGAGCGTGGAGAGGGGAGAAATGCTACTTCGGTCGAAGATAGATAGGGTGTGGAGATGTGCCCCTATACCCCCTTCTCACCCCCCCCCCCCCCCTACCGTCGATCATCGTAATCCATCTCGAAGTTTACCTTTATGAGGTAGCGTCGCGAAGATCTGTTTCTGTTAAGTAAAAATGACTCAAGTAATATGTAAGTGGATTAACTCACTTCGTCGTTCTTTACTGACATCCATGGTAGCGACCACTCCGCCCCGTATCGCCGGAGCAGCAGTCGAAACACAAGCCTGAGTCCCTATCAAACACACCCCGAGAACGAACCGGCCGGCTCTCGTAAGGGCCTCCAGGGGCAAGACATGTTAGAACTCTCCACGCGGTGTTGCCCTGGCAGCTTTCTTTCGGTCGACCGGGCGGATACTATCATTAAGTTGAATCTGCTATCAGTCAACTTGAACGTTGCAAATGAAGTTCGGTTGTAATACTTCCTTTCGACGGGCGTTCCTGTAAAGGGCGGCGGTTGAAACCCGTAGCTATGTATACCGCAAGGGACATTCGGCAATGGTCAATCTTGTTAAACCTCTCTGCGTCATGTTTGCAAGTGATTGCCTCTGTCTCAACGTAGTATGCATTCGCGTCAGGGCGACATTTAGCCAACTGTCGAAGGTTGCCTAAAACTATCCATTGCATACGTTATGAGAACCATGAGTTCTACCTGTCTCTATCAATGAGACGAATTGATGAATGGAATGAAATGGGAGGACACTCACGCGCCACACGCAACATAACACACTTCTCTCTTCCGTAGTCTAACAAGCTCTTTACACATGGATCGCAGTCGATTGCTATCCCTGAATCATGTAAGCTATCTTAATTTTATTTAACACTATTTCATCTACCATTATCACCCATATGAAATGTTTTAAGAATTGCAAGTTAGACTAAGCGTGCTACTATTTCCAAATGAAAAGTATACATGGTTAAATCACCACTGAAGCCCCTTCAAGTAAGTCAGTATGAAAGCAAAGATAATACGAAAATAAAAATTTATTATGGCATGTATTTCAAAAGGTCTTCATCGTCAACTATCGTCCCAGAGTCATCTGGCTTCACATAGATCAACAAAAACAGTTCACTTGCTTCAAATCGTTCTTCCACCGGCAGCCTCACATTTGTCGATATACTCCCACTCCGCCATAGTTCGTGGCTGGGAGTTAGGGGTGTACCACTCCCATAATTGGTGGAGGAATTTCGTGCTGGTGATCTCCATCACATCGTCAGTATCGTACTGGAGATACTTCCACCTCACGCCTGTTAGGTCGGGACACTCCTTCTCACATACACTCCTCGTTCGTCATCCGCTGCTAATGACAACTTTCTGATATTGTCCAGTCGGTTCAACACCTTCTCTATCCTTCCCCTTCGTTGGAGCGTTTTGTGCAACGAGGCGCCTTTGGTGATTGAGCATGGAGAAGAGATTTTGTGTTTCGGTGTTGTCGGAGGGCTTGTCATGTTGACTGTTGAATAATAACTTTGAAATGTTTTCCTATTTCTTAAGTATCAACAAGCAACCAATCAAAGATCAACAGCCAATGAATGATGAATATGAAAGTATATATTAAAGTACATTCGTGTCTTTTTCACTCTGTCTTTGAGACGTATAAGTAAAGTGTTCTCTAGCGAATTCTTATATTTGAGGCGTACAAGTGAACTGCTCTCTCGTGAATGTCCCAAATTGGAGTGAAGTCTCTATCCTTGTTGAAAGTCATCAAGCTTAAACATAAAATTTCGGTTGAAATGGGGTAAGTTGAAAATTCTCCCACTCTCTCCCTCAAACTGCTGCTAATAGCATCTTCTTCCTCAATTAACAGGCATCACATCATCACCAACGCCCTCACTCCTTTCGAGGGACAACGTTCATAGAGGTCTCA